>CM065684.1:15238795-15263795 GCA_017654935.2 Phymorhynchus buccinoides
AGCAGCCTCAATTTAAAGTTGGGGGAATTTGTATGTGGGTCACAGCTACCCAGAAAAAAACAAGGGATCTAATCGTATTGGGTCAGTGTGTCTTTAAAAGTGAGTTGGACCTGAACTGAAAGGATGTTCCAAGATAATTGAAGTCGTTCCAAAAAGGGAAAGTTTACATCAAACCAGTTGTGTCACAGACATTCTAACTTGGATAAACAAAACATCATCTCCCTTCGATTTTCTTATAATGCTGTATTTTGATTTGATGATGGGTTTATATTTAGTATTTTACGTTAGCTTTCACTTTGAAAAACGTCATCGGATAAGATAAAAAATACCATCAAAACTTTACTATATCCGAACATCGTTTATAAGAACCTGTTATAGTAAAGGAAAAGCCTTGCTCCCCTGCACTTTACTATAAGCGGGGTATACTGTAGAGTGTGTGTAGGCCTGTGTGTGTGTGTGTGTGTGTGTGAGAGAGAGAGAGAGAGAGAGAGAGAGAGAGAGAGAGAGAGTGTGTGTGTGTGTGTGTGTGTGTGCGCGCAACACAAAGACACACACACACACACATGTAGACTTTGCTGCATTTTTAGCAGCTGATTGCATAGATTTGTGCCACACATGAGAGTAATCAATCGTCTCAGAAGCATGCATTTTTCGTGCATGGGGGATTCGAAAATCGTGAGAGTGACTAATTAATATTTTGTTCTCTTCCTTTCACTGTGAACACACCGACAAGCAAGCCATTCTTCTTAATCAGAATGTGTTACAGCCGCAGAGGGGAAACAGAGATTGAGAGTCTACTGTAAAACCGGAAGTTAAAAACATACCGAGCCTCGTTCTGAGTATAACTCGTGACCTTTTCCCAGACTGGGGGTGAAAGGTCAGGAAAGTTTGTCAATAGGCAAAGATACTGTATAGAAGAGGACATGACTTGTGTTTCACTGGTTCCCTTACAAAAATACGTCATTTCAATGTGTTTCATCTGAAGAGGTTATTGTTTTCATTTCAGATGGTTTCATCACCAGAATGGGACCTGACTTGCATGTTGCTTGCATCACCAGAATGGGACCTGACTTGCATGTTGCTTGCATCACCAGAATGGGACCTGACTTGCATGTTGCTTGCATCACCAGAAGGGGAACTTTTCGACTTGCATGTTGCTTGCATCACCAGAAGGGGACCTTACTTGCATGTTGCTTGCATCATCATCAGACGAAAACAGTATTTGCATGAATATATACATTTTAAATAAATGTTCCTCAATATTATTATGTCGATTGCATCATCAAAAGGGGATGTGACATGCATGCTGCTTGCATCATCAAAGGGTACGTGTCATGCATTTTGCTAGAATCATAAAAAAGGTCTTACATTTTCATTGAAAATTTGGAAAAAGACATGACTTGTATTTTGATTGAATCGTCGGAAATGGAACTGAATTGCATTTTGAATGAAACATCAGAAAAGGGAAACAATTGTTTCATTTTCATTACATTGTTAGGAAAGGACTTGACTTTCATTTTGACAGCATTGTCATATAAGAGTGAACCTTTCAATTCAAACTTTCTGTGATTCGATTTGATTGTTCATCAGTAGACAAAAAATCTGACTTTCTTTTGTATTATTATGTATAGTGGACATGTTAAGGGTTTTTTGACTTCAAGTCATGATGCAAAGGTCCCCTTTGGTATAAAAGCTCCCCAAGGCCATAGGAAAAGAAATATCCAAAGACACAAGCTGTATCTTAAAATCCAAGATGGCCGCTATCGGCCATATTTGAAAACATGTCTGAAGCTCAGAAACTTTTTGTCGTAGAAACCATTATGATACATGTTTTCTACTTAATTTGATGTCACTGAACTCATTTCTGGCATCAATTGTGCCTTTAAAATATGCTTGAACGATAAATTAAAAACAAATATTTTGAAAGTTGCAATTTAGAAGCATTTTGACCTCATTACTCTGCCATTTCACGAATGGCTTAAGCAGTTGTGTGTCGCGCAGCCCCAAGCAGATTACTGGTTCAAGTCCATGGAGCTGGATCTTCTCATTCTTCAGTTTGTAAAGTCATGTCGCACAGCTGACTTCTCGCTCTACATGGAGACCCTTGATTCTCTGATGCCATGGGTTTTCGCGCTGGATCATACTCACTACGCTCGGAACTTGCCCATCCATCTCCGTGACATGGCAACACTGGAAGAACGACATCCTGCTCTGTATGTGGAGTTCCAACGTGGTCACTTCGTGGGACAGAAGTCAAGGCGAGCATTCTCGAATATTCCACGTGACCAGATGCATGAGCAGCTAATCGATTGGCTCAAGAATCATGCTGGCGTCATCGAGAACCTGGATGACCCACGCACAGTTCGCCGTGAACAGGTTGTTCGCCCAGAGATGGCTCGCCTAGTCAGAGAATTTGAGGGTACAAAGGAGTCAGATGAACGGATGCACCATGAGCAATACCCCAAGTTCCAATCCAACTTCAAGTCTGACGTGAATGCGTTAGTGGATGCATTTGAACAGCTGGGAAACCCCTTCTTAGAAGACAGTGGTGAGCTGCTTGACTTGGACCAGTCAATCTTCATGCCTCCAGATGTGGTAGACAATGTAAGAAAAGTGAAGGAAATCGGATTGCAGCTATACACAGCATTTCTCAACAAGCGAGTCAGTTCTCAGGAAGAGGCTTTCACTGCTCCAGTACACAAAACTAATCTAAAGTTGTTCAAGGCTTCTCTCTCTGAACCACGCCGAAAGTCGGATGTCTCTGTCATCAAGGACCAACAAGCCAAAATTACCCATATTTTGTTGGCTGCGAATTCTGGGCGCATCATCAACGACTATGTATTCTCCCACGAAAGTTCCACCTTCCCTCCCTCGCTTACTCGAAAGGGAATCATGCACCATGGAGACAAGAGTGAGATCCTGGACTGCATTGTCCCTACGGATCTTGACAATCACAGACCAGTGACAACTGCTGTTGTGCTAGATGGTGCTGTGCTCATTCAAATGCTTCGCCCTCGAAGTACTGTGACCATCAGTGACTATTTCAGAGACGAGTTTGTGCCATACATCCTCTCCTGGTTTGAGGGAAATGACCGAATTGACATTGTCTGGGATGTTTACTCCAAGACGAGCTTGAAATCAGGAACTCGGAAGCAAAGAGGCAGTGGAGCGCGGAGGCGAGTCACTTTCTCAACCAAAAGTCCTGGCAATTGGGCTGCCTTCCTTCAAGTAGACCTGAACAAGCAGGAGTTGTTTGTGGAGATGGCCAAGAATCTGAAGCTCATAACTCTTCCACAGGGCAAGCAGCTATTCACCACAATTCTTGGTGATTGTGCAAGCACATCAGCAGATGCTGATGTTGGTGCAGTGGCCCCCTGCACACGCGAGGAAGCTGACACAAGGATTGTTCTGCATGTGGCTGCAGCTGCCTCCGCTGGTCATCGTCGAGTGATTGTACGAACCATGGACAGCGATGTTGTAGTGCTGGGTGTCTCAACATTTGTTGCACTTGGACAGAAGATTGATGAACTCTGGATTGCGTTTGGGATGCGACGTCGATACCGGTACATTCCAGTACATGTCATTGCACGCGAACTTGGACCATCTAAAGCAATGGCACTGCCAGCGTTTCATGCATTAACTGGATGTGATGCGACCTCCGCATTCTTTAGCAAAGGCAAGAAGACAGCATGGTCAGTGTGGCAGTCTCTCCCGGAACTCACTTTGCCCCTACAGCTGCTCTCCTGCCCTAACCCCAGCGTAGAGATGGTCAGAACTCGCACAACCATGCTTGAGAGATTCGTCATACAGCTCTATGGTGTCTATGAAGATGACATCACAAGTGTGGATGCCGCCAGACTCTACCTCTTTCTACACAAAGGAAGAGACTTTGAGCACATACCCCCAAGCAGTGATGCTCTGCATCAACACTTCCTCAGAGTAGCCTATCAGAGTGGACACGTGTGGGGAAATACGCTCAACAAAGCTCCAGCCCCAGTCTCTCCAACGGAATGGGGATGGCAACAAGAATCTCCCGACTCAGCGCCAACCCCAGTCTACACCACAATTCCCATCATTTCGAGGAACTTACCAGAGCTTGTCAGTTGCCAGTGTAAGAGAGACTGTAAGGCTCCTTGCAGTTGCTATATGCATGGGCAGCCCTGTATGATTCTCTGTACATGTATGTGTTCCCACAATGGCAACAGGAGTGAGGTACAGACAGATGGATAATTCGATTAGCTCCAAAAAGAACAAAGGGATACCATGAATGTGTTTAATGCACTTCAATGTTAATAGACACTGTCACTTGAAGTTACATTTCACAAGAAAGATTTGCATTGACTAAACTTTGTGCGTTCATTCCTGCCTCTAACTCGTGTATTCATAAATTGTACGAACATTTCAACTCTGGGTATCAATTTTCAAACATTTGACCTTTTAAAAACATCCCAAATGCAAACTTGATACCAGAAATGAGTTCAGTGACCTCAAAATACCTAGAAAACATGTATTGCATAAGTTTCCATGACAAAAAGTTTCTGGACTATGTGTCGACCACGTTATCCAATATGGCCGACGGTGGTCATCTTGGATTTTGAGCTACAGCTTGTGTCTTTGGATATTTCTTTTTCTATAGCCCTGGAGAGCTTCTATGCCAAAGGGGACCTTTGCACCATGACTTGAAGTCAAAGCCTATGTTTGTGCACTTAACAAGCCTACTAGTAGTCGTTTTCGATTTTTAATTTTAAAATGACAATAAAGCCTTATATGACTGTCAGTCACGTACTAAGTTGGACTTTAAACGCTCTGAGGCTCACTCCAGTAATAGGAAGAAGAAGACTGTTATGTCAAAATGTGAAACTATAATATGTTATTTTGATGGCTTGGAGTCAAAACGGACTATCTTCAGATAGTCCATTGACGTATTATTGAACTTATTGCGAAGGGTAGCAGAACTATCATGAGAAAGAAGTTTAGTAACAGAGTCACAAAATACTGGAATTCTCTTCCAGCACATATCAAACCTTAATCAGTTCAGAAACCTCCTCGATAAAGACCTCAAGCTTAAACAATTAAAATAATATGAATATGATTAACACATTAACACATCTAAAAGCGTCCTAGTCATGACAATCATGAAAAATAAAAGAAATCAGCAAGGACACATTAAGAAGTCGCTTGTTTGAAAGCTTGCACAAATATCTATGTGTATGTAAAGTTTGAACAATATACACCTTCTATTTCTGGAGAAAATACCAACGTTAAAGTTTGGACTGAGATTGGAGTCACGGACTCAACGCACACACACACAGCGCGCGCTGTGTGTGTGTGCGTGCGTGTGTGTGTAGAGACCGATGTGTGTGCTTGGGTCCTTTTGGGTTCTTTTGGGTCCTTTTCGGTAAATCGACACGCTGCCATCTCTCACGTGATTAGGCCTTGTAGGCGCACGTGTTTCGTGTGTCGCTCATTTCAAACACATGGCAGCCCTTTGTGTTGTTGAAATGTTTTATTTCTTGGCGTGGAGAAGAGAAACTTAAGTGACTGGTAAAATCAAGGTAAGTTTACAGATCTTTCAATGGTAATTGGTTAGAATAAATTAACTTCTTTGCTTTGCCGTGGTAGCGATGTTCCAAATCCCATCTTCATTATCTTGGTCGCAGCGCAGTTTCCGGCGGCAAGTTCGAAGCTTGTGACCCTGCTAACCGATTCAGCACTTGCCGAAAGGGTGGGCCAGTTTGGTCCACTCTACAGTCCGTGCGGCTCGGTTGTTGCTTAATGAATGGGGGATGAACGAGTCGGTGTCAATAAATGTGTTTGTGTGTGTGTTAGAGAGAGAGAGAGAGAGAGAGTTGCTTTGTATATTATATATCGCAGTGGCCTCCACCCACCCCGTCCAAAATGGCTTCTCTCTCCGGTAACTCCACTGAGGAGGAATCGCCCTTTTGACGGTTTGATTTCTAGGAAACCGGAACAAAGTGAGTGTTCCGATCCTTGAAAAGGCTGTCTTTCTTAAATTGAGTGACCTCAACGTGTTTCTTGCAAAAACTCATCTGTCAAGCAGGGCTCCCAGGGACCCCCATTTGCGGGGTCTATGAAGCACTACAATTCCACAGGACCCTCTAAAAGAATGTGCAGGGGGTCCCCTTTTTAATACGTGGTGAGATTTAACGTGGTGTGATGCAAGTTAAAGCAGCAACGTGGTGACAGCCCTGAAATGACCTTTGTTGTCAACAGGGCTATTATTAATCTTAATCTCGTGCAGGGGGTCCCAGGGATGCACTAGAAATAATATTTTTAGCATTCGCTATGCCTCTGGGACTCTATCCCGCCTCTAGGACCCTCTACACTGTAAGTGAAGGAGTCCCTGGGACCCCTTGTTTTGCAGGACGATTGGGAGCCCTGGTCAAGGTGCCCCTTTAGCACGGACATAGCACATGGCCCAGTGTTGTGTTCTCAGATTCGATGTGACTAAACACTGAAAGGTGCTGAATAATGCCAAATGGTACTGAAAGGTGAACGCTGAATGGTCAATCAGGGTTCGCACAGTCTTTGAAAGTCTTTGAGAAATGGGGTGCCCTTTTCAAGTCTTTGAAAGTCTTAGAACATTGGATTTTATCTGTGAAAATCGTGAAATGGTTTGTGAAAAAGTCATTGATGCCTAAAACAGTCATTGACACCATATATTTTGTTGCTGTTTGCTTCCAGAATTGATAAAGAAGCAATTTAATTTAACTTATTTTCCGTATAGCAGACATCATCGATTTGTCGAGTTATCCAGATCTTTTGGCTACACCGGTGCAACTTGATTGATCATGATCAACGCAGTCGTCATCATTGTATGTCGTGAGAGGTCCTTGAAAATAGGATTAAAGGTCTTTGAAAATGTCTTTGGAAGTCTGTGAATTTTAATAAGAAAAATCTGTATGAACCCTGTCAATACACAGAATGGTTGGGCCAATTTCCTGCAAGTTTTGCCTTGAATCGAGTAATGGACAGAGTTAGAATCGGTTTTTCATCAAAGAGAAATAATGAAAAAGTAAAATAATCAGCAAAGAAAATAATACGAACTGAAAGTCTACTTCAGTTAATCATTTAATGATCGAGTTGTCCATCACTACAAAGCCAGCTAAATAAGTGTTGTAAACGTTGCCGAGAGGAAGACAAATGGCGGTCTTAGCATTCACGTTGTTGCTTTGGGCGGCTGTTTTTTTTAGGGTTTAGGTTAATGCTTTCACCACTCAGCCCTACCATCCGGTGTTTTAACCATTTAGAAATGTCACCATTTGGCATTATTCTGCACCATTCAGTGTTTAGACGGACTCCTCAGAGTCAGATTATCTGTTCTGAATTTACATGCACATGCGCGAGATTGAAACAGTAATCTCATAACGTACCAGCAACTTTTGTGTGTGCATTTGGCTGTTTCAGGTTAGGGTTAAGGATATCATGATATGGTTGGGGATAGTTTTAGCGTCAGTTTAATGTCAAATTCACAAAAAATAAAAGTTGATGGCACGCTATGATCAATTTTGTGCAAGCGCATGTAAATTAAGAACAAAAGTCAAGCCAAGAATATTACACCGTTGTTGCATTGTGTGTGCATGTGCTTGGCAGAGAAAAAATGAGTTGTATGTCTTGGTGGAGGTTTGCACTGGGTCGGTTCCTTCTAAGTTCTATATTCAGTCTTGGATGCTTTCTGTTACACAGATCAGAGCAAGACGAGCAGACTACAGTATCAGAATGTATGCACCCGTGCGCCTATATCCAAGTAAGGAGAGAGAGAGAGAGAGAGAGAGAGAGATTGCGAATAATTTATTCAAATAGATCAAGGCCCTTTAAAGACCCAGCACGTCACGTGTCAAAATCATGGTTTTCACATGTGTTCCCTCTTATAGCTGGTAAGAAAAATCTTTCAAGCATAAGAGGGAATGTGACATGTGATGTGGGGGGTCTTTAAAAGAGTGAGAGAGAGAGAGGGGGGGGGGGGGGAGTTGTTTTAGACAATACTTTCAATTACTTACCGCTCAAGTTACATGGTTTTTTTTCTGACATTGTGACCAATCTTAGGACGTGTTTTAACAGTTTGTGAAGTAACTTTTGATTGGATGTTTTTAGCCATTGTGACATCCTTTTTTCTATCACGTAACACATTTTTGTCACTAACATTATATATATATAGTATTTAATGTGAGTTTTATTAATGAATTGTTTCTTAATCTTGGTGTGTTTTGATTTTGCCAGTCAGTCCACTGTAACCATCATTGTAGTCAAATGAATGCCGAAATATTTGGTTGAAATTTTAATTATTTTTTTTTTTAGATATTCTTTTATGTGTGAAAGTTATGTGTACATATTTATTTATTTATTTTTATCACAAGGTGGTGTTTTAGTCAGGGTCTGAAATCGAATCCTTTGAGAACTACAATACTGATAATATTTGTTCTGAAAATTCCATGCATTGCTTGACAGTTTTGGTTCCATTAAAAAAATACTTTCCAGTCCCATTTACCAGTGTACCACACACTCAACTAAAACAAATCACTCACCAATTCTCAGCCAGTTATCCCTATGGCCTATGTCTCTGAAATAAAGCCATTTCTCTGACGATTCTGATGTTTGTAAAATGATGACGTGGCTTTATATATCTCAAGACTTGTATTAGCCTAACACTAACAGCCAGGATAGAGTTATCTGTCACATAGTATCAACATTTTGTTGACTGTTCCTAAGGTTTTTATTACAGGACGTATCTCGATGGTTTTGGAGACATCGCTCACTTACATTATACAAGACGTTGATAGCGTTGCTTGTGTCCCCCCAAAAAAATGTTGGTTTTCTGTTTCCCTACCTACCCTAGTTTTTGGCTGCCCACCCTAAACTTTTTTTTGATGAATGGGGAAAAAAAAGAAAACGAAAGTAAACGAGCAAATATAAACAATAAGTGCAAAAGTATACTGTTTTGTTTTATTAAAATATATAAATATATTCATACACATGGACCAAACACAAGATTAAACAAGGAAAGAAAAAAAGTTTAGTACCTACCTACCCTATTTTTCAAACTGATGAAACCCCAAACAGACATAATTTTTTTTGTGGCCTTAATGTCCTTGCATGCCCAAGGAAAGTGAACGCTCTACAACCAACTGTAGTAAATCAATTGCCAACATCTTTACAACACAAAATCTAGAATCAACTGCAGTAGTTCAAATAAATTGCCATCACCGTTGCTATAGAACATTCTAGAAATTAATTAAATTAATTTCCATTTTCTTTGCTGTTTCTTTCTGTTAGGCTGCTCCTACGAGGACAACGATGCAGTAAGGGCAGCACTTCTCAAAGAACCTGCCACCCTTGTTGAGAACGATGAGGAGGGGGACCCAGCAGGTGAGGAAAGCGAAGATGGGAATCCGGACAACAAAGAGGATCATGACGACAACAGAGACGAACGAGAAGACGATGAAGATGGGGAGAATGAAAGTGAAGACGAAGATGATTTCTGTTCTCATGAATATTTTGAAGACAATGACGCCTCTGACAGCGATCCCTCACCAGTAAGACCATGCCCCATAACTGTGCATGACTTTGGGCCCATCTGTCAGTGTCAGAGCGGATTCACCCCCCACCAGATGATGGCGCTCCAGGCGTACTACCTCCCCATGGTGCAACCAGACTACTCCTGCATGGACACCCACGTGCTGGCCCTCCTGGGAACAGACAGAGAGGAGGAACTGCTGGAAAAACTCCGCTGTGACCCTGACTGTGCCACTGCCAGAGACAGTGCTGGAAACACTCCCTTGATGCTGGCCTGTGCTGCTCAGCGCCCTTCTTTGAGGCTGGTGCAGACCTTGCTGTCACAGTTCCCTACTGTGGACGTTAATGCAGAAAACGAGGATGGTCTAACCGCTCTGCATTTCGCTGTTCTGAACACGCAAACTGACATCGTTTCTACGCTGTTGGACAACAAAGCTGACATCAATGCAGGCAGAGTGGAAAGGGAAGGAAAGTACTATGGTCTCACTCCTGTGTTGACATGCGTAATTGCTGAGAATGAGGCATGCTTGAAGATTCTGTTGCGTAAAAATCCTGATTTAAGTGTGGAAACTGTACAGTCTGGTGTAAACCAAATACATTGTTTGCGGTTTTACATTGAATATGCATGCAGCAGCTGCTATCGTGAAACATTTCCTTTTGTCATAGTTGTGCCACCCAGCAAAATCAAAACGGCAGACTGTCAAAGTGAAGGCACTGTGCTGTACTACGCATTGAACTCTTCTGAGTCATGTATATTGGAAATGCTGCTCGACCATTTGCAAGCTACTGGCCAGAGAGCTCTGGAAGAATCCTGCGGGGAAATTGGATCCCTTATCAGTGGTGCTATAGACAATTTGGCCCCAAAGATCTTGACTTTTCTTTTAGCTCGACAACCTGAATTGGCCAAACAGTGTTGCAGGGGCCTTACTCCTCTTCACCAGGTGTTGAAATTAGAGAGAAATTTCAAATATCAATTACCATGTTTCTTGTGCTATAAATGGATGCAACATAGCGACATTAAATGTTGTGAGTTCATCTCCATCATTCTAAACAGGCCTGAGGTGGATGTGAACGCGCGGACCTCAGAGCAGCAAACACCTCTGATGCTGGCTGCTGAAAACGGTCATGACTACGTGATGGAGAGACTGCTGGAGCTGGGGGCTGACCCCATGGCTGAGGACGTCCACGGAAACACACCGCTACTCTTGGCCCTGGACCTCGAACCTTGGGCAGTCCGCTTCAAAGTGTTCGTGATCCTGTTCAAGACAGGCATTGCCAGCGAAATCTACAAACAGTCCTTTGCCAACTCGGTGATCCTGAAAAAGTTGTGTCAAAAGAGAGACTTTACGACTTTGTTCTTGTTCTTTCGAACTGGTGCCCTCAGCGATTCCAATGTGCTGGCCATGGTCAAGGCTACACAGACAGCGACGGTGCATGATGCAGAGGAGGAGGAGTTTCTCAAGATACTGTTGGCGATCGCTCGTCCGCAATGCCTGAAAAGACAAGCCGCCCTGGCCTTGTCAGCCATGGTGGGTGTGGCATCAGAGCAAGAAAGAGTCGAGAGGTTGAAGAGGATGCTTCACGTTTTTGATCAGAGCGACAATGAAGATGACGGCAGAGTTGACGATTGTAGAAAGGACTATGAAGATATGAGTGGTTCTGAAGGGCAGGGGAAATGTGAAGAACAAGGTGAAGGTTCCTATCCACTGGTGTCCAGACTTCTTCGTCGTTTTGCCTATTGGGGAAAAAACTGACTTTTGAGAGAGAGAGAGAGAGAGGGGGGGGGGGGGGGGGGGAGGAGAGAGAGATCTATGATGCTCGGGAAACATGATCCTATCTTCAAAAAATAGTGCTTTGTTGTAAATTATCTTGGAAGATAATTTTATGATGATTATACGTTTCATGCATTTTGTTAAAGGATACGTACATGTATACATGTATGTAATTGTCACTTTTTTGGAAGGAGTTTTTTTGTGCTATTACTTTATTTTTTTATTTTTCTCACTCTATCTCATGCGGTCTCTCTCGCACTCTCACTCCGTTCCCATTGTCCTCTGTTGCCATTGTCCGTTATCCTCTGTTGCTGTTGTCATTTGTCCTGTATTGCCATTTGTCCTGTATCTTCTGTTTTGCTGTTGTCCTTTGTCCTATATCACCATTTGTCCTTTGTCCTCTATTGCCATTTGTCCTTTATCATCTGTTGCTGTTGTCCTTTGCCCTCTGTTGCTGTTGTCCTCTGTTGCTGTTGTCCTTTGTCCTCTGTTCTGTTGTCCTTTGTCCTCTGTTCTGTTGTCCTTTGTCCTCTGTTGCTGTTGTCCTTTGTTGCTGTTGTCCTTTGTTCTGTTGTCCTTTGTCCTCTGTTGTCCTTTGTCCTCTGTTCTGTTGCTGTTGTCCTCTGTTGCTGTTGTCCTTTTGTCCTCTGTTGCTGTTGTCCTTTGTCCTCTGTTGCTGTTGTCCTTTGTCCTCTGTTGCTGTTGTCCTTTGTTGCTGTTGTCCTTTGTCCTCTGTTGTTGTCCTTTGTTCTGTTGTCCTTTGTCCTCTGTTGCTGTTGTCCTTTGTTGCTGTTGTCCTCTGTTCTGTTGTCCTTTGTCCTCTGTTGTCCTTTGTCCTCTGTTGCTGTTGTCCTTTGTTGCTGTTGTCCTTTGTCCTCTGTTGCTGTTGTCCTTTGTCCTCTGTTGCTGTTGTCCTTTGTCCTCTGTTGTCCTTTGTCCTCTGTTGCTGTCCTGTCCTCTGTTGCTGTTGTCCTTTGTCCCTCTGTTGCTGTTGTCCTTTGTTGCTGTTGTCCTTTGTCCTCTGTTGCTGTTGTCCTTTGTCCTCTGTTGCTGTTGTCCTTTGTCCTCTGTTGTCCTTTGTCCTCTGTTGTTGTCCTTTGTCCTCTGTTGCTGTTGTCCTCTGTTGCTGTTGTCCTTTGTCCTCTGTTGCTGTTGTCCTTTGTCCTCTGTTGCTGTTGTCTTTGTTGCTGTTGTCCTTTGTCCTCTGTTGCTGTTGTCCTTTGTCCTCTGTTCTGTTGTCCTTTGTCCTCTGTTGCTGTTGTCCTCTGTTGCTGTTGTCCTTTGTCCTCTGTTGCTGTTGTCCTTTGTTGCTGTTGTCCTTTGTCCTCTGTTGCTGTTGTCCTTTGTCCTCTGTTCTGTTGTCCTCTCTTGCCATTGTCCTTTATCCTCTGTTGCTGTTATCATTTGTCCTGTATCACCATTTGTCCTTTATCCTCTGTTGCTGGTGTCCTTTCTCCTCTATTGCCATTTGTCCTTTATCCTGTTGCTGGTGTCCTTTGTCCTCTATTGCCATTTGTCCTTTATCCTCTATAACTCAGGGTTCATACAGATCTGTGTACAAAAAATTCCAGGACATTTCTAGGACCAGTTTACTAAATTTCAAGGACTCAATCTGGCATACCAGTCAATGCCGGTTTCGTTCGCAAATGTCGTCTGCTATGATCGCGATATTGGTATGACCATGCAAGTTTTTGGTTGTTTTTTCCTTTGAATTTAGTTTTAACCTTCAATATTTTTTGTGGAGGACAAATTTTGACTTTGATGGATTGAGATTAAGGACGTGGTCAGACGATACTGAAAATTCCAGGAGTTTTTTGGGGGGCCTTTGCTGTTTTTCAAGCCCTGGAAAAGGCCATGTCAATTTTCCAGGACTTTTCAAGGTTTCAAGGACCCTGTACGAACCCTGTCTATTGCTGTTGTCCTTTGTCCTGTATCACCATTTGTCCTAATCCTCTGCTGTCCTTTGCCCTCTATTGCCATTTGTCCTTTATCCTCTGTTGTCATTTGTTTTTTGTCCTCTGTTGCCGTTGTCCTTTGTCCTGTATCACCTTTTGTCCTCTGTTATCTTCTATTCATATTGTCCTTTGTCCTTTATCCTCTATTGTTATTTGTCCTCTGTTATCCTCTATTGTCATTTGTCCTCTGTTATCCTCTATTGTCATTTGTCCTTTGTCCTATGTTATCCTCTATTGACATTTGTCCTTTGTCCTCTGTTATCCTCTATTGTCGTTTATCCTCTATTGTTATTTGTCCTCTGTCCTCTGTTATCCTCTATTGTTATTTGTCCTTTATCCTCTATTGACATTTGTCCTCTGTTGCCGTTGTCCTTTGTCCTGTATCGCCCTTTGTCCTCTGTTATCCTCTATTGTCATTTGTCCTTTGTTATCCTCTATTGTCATTTGTCCTCTGTTATCCTATATTGTCATTTGTCCTTTATCCTCTATTGTTATTTGTCCTCTGTTATCCTCTATTGCCATTTGTCCTTTGTCCTCTGTTATCCTCTATTGACATTTGTCCTCTGTTGCCATTGTCCTTTGTCCTGTATCGCCCTTTGTCCTCTGTTATCCTCTATAGTCTATTGTCCTTTGTCCTCTGTTGCCGTTGTCGGTGGTGGTGGTATTTGTTTTTTAAATTTTTGCTGTACTCTTTCCCCCTGTTCTTGTTTCTTCTGTTCTTACACTTTGTGCTTCTCCCCATCTCATTTCGTCTCTTTCTCTTGCTCTTTTTCGTCTTCGTAGTCGTTCTTCTCTTCTTCTTATTATTCATCGTGTTTGTCTTCGTTCTCCATCCTCATCTTCTCTCGTTCCTTCCCTTCTCTTCTGCCTCCTTGTTTCCACTCTTTCGTCGTCGTCTTCTTTGTCCCTTTCTTGGTGGTTTTTTGGCTTCTTTTCTTTTCTTCCTTTTTGTTTCTCTCTTCCTTTCTAGTTCTTCGTTTCATTTCTTTATTTTCATTTCCATTTTTCGTTTGTCCATTTTCCTTTTTGTCGACAGCTAACACATAGAAAGAAGGAAAATTTCACATTCCGACCTTTGACCCCCCTCTACAACCAAACCTGAATGTAAAGTCTGCAATGATTGGTTGATTTCAAGAGAGGCAAGGTCAAAGCAAACTGAAAATAGGTTATGACTTTGCACCGGAAAGCTGGTTACACGCCAGAAATCAAAACCTCTTGAAAACACTTATGAGCCGGAGCCGGGCCATTCGTCCTAAACGGTTGTGCGAGCCATGAGCCGCATTCGTCCCGAGTGAGTTAACTCAATGGAGTCATGTCGGAGACGTCATTCCGACACTGTTTCAATCCTTTGGAGTCACCACAATTGATTGTGGTATTTCCTTAGAATTATGTAAGTAAATAAAAATGTAGAATTCATAGCCAGCCTTATTTGGTGTGTGTGTTTACATCCCTGTTGCGAAGTCTACTCCGTTTCTTATTCTCAGCGTTTCTCTATTATAATCCTCTAGTCCTCAACTTTCTCTTTGTTTTCTCTATAGAAAAAAACACAAATAACCAGATTAGTATGCCTTTCCTCAAACCTGACTACCAGTGCTGTTTCACAGAGTAGACTTGAGCTCTTGAAAGGGAAATTGGCAAATCCTATTTGACACCCTCAAAATCAGTGGTGTTCTCAGTACTTTAGAACCCACATGCAAGCCGCACACAAACGCATGCGTGCACACACTCTCACTCACTCACTCATTCACACACACATAGTACATACACACCCGTGTGCGTGCGCTCACGCACACATACACACCACCACCACCACCATCAACAAGAACAACAGCCTCTCTGAATTCGACTCACACAAAATCAATTTACTCAAACAGTGATCGCGTTTACTGGTAAATATCAGTAAAATACTGATTGCAACCCCCAAATACTGAAAACAATTTGACCTGTCAGTCCCAGAGACTGAACATTTTTTGCTAGGAGTAGGACTGATACATTTTTTATATCAGGGGCATTAATATTGTGGTTTTTCACTGGGCTTTGTTTAATAATAATAATAATAGTGAATCATTTATATAGCGCATTCCTCCACCAATGTGGAGCTCTATGCGCTTAACAACAACAAAAATTAAGAAGCAACAAATTCAACAACACGAAATAATCGCTCACGCACATGCAAATAGGCATACACATACACACCCCACCCACACATACACGCACGTACCGGCACATACACACACACACACACACACACACACACAGACTGGGACTGGTTTTGATACCGGTTGTTGGGGGGCATTGTCACTGATGGGACTGGTTTTCAAAATTCATAGCATGATCACTGTTGAACACTTTTCACAAATTCTCTAAATCCCTTAAGGTTTATACCAATAAGGCTTTTTACGTTAAAACAACGAAACCTTCGCATCACCTTACACTTATTATATTTTCCATCATAGTTGAACGTCATTGTCAGATCCTTTACGCATATCAAGCACACACAGTCAATCATCTCAGCGAGGACATTCATGTAAGAAATTAAGGTACACGGCGTTCCCGTGCAACATGTGCGCTACTAGTAGTACTACCATTATTGTTTTCATGCAAGAAACTATTTTGCGCCGTTAATAGATAAATGAATAAACGGGACAGATTTCGATTCAAATTTGACAAGAGATGTAAGCACTTTATTCTGAAAGTCTCCTTTCGATGTTCATGATCTTGCTAATTGTTATTGATTTTTTTCCTGTACAATCCAGATGGGTCAAATTTTCTCAAAAACTGCTGGGTGGATTTTAATCAAATTTGGTAGAGACGTAAAAACAGGGAAACGTGGAACAAAGAGATATAACCTTTATCATGCTACTGGATTCCTTTTTGGCTCACTCGTGTTAACAAAGTTAACACGAAGTGAGTCTATAGTATGATAGTTGTTCGTCTGTGTGTGTGTATGTGTGTTGAGTCCGTGGTCTAATCTCCAAACTTTAACGTTGGCATTTTCTTGGGAAATAGAAGGCATACATTGTTCAAACGTTGCACACATATATATAGATGTCTATGCAAGCTTTCAAACAATAATGATTTGAATAATTAAATACTTAAAACAACACTGTAAACAGATAACAAACAGATAACATTTTATATTAGTGGGTTAGAGAGTATTCAACAGGCAACAGGAGTTAAGAAACTCATCAACACTGAAAGCCTCGATAGCTCATTGGTAGAGTGTCTGTCTGTCGTGCCAATGGTTCCGGGTCCGATTCTTGGCATTGGCACTTTAAAAAAAATATTTTTTAGTTGTATCCATTAACAATAGTTTAATTTGTACTTTAAAATTCATTGGCAGTCTTGTACTTTAGACCCCCCCCCCCCTCAATCTTTGTTTGTTGTTGTCCCACATGTTCCTGTTTGAGTGAGCCTTGAAGGCTTTGCCTCTTATTTACAATGCAACGCCTGGCTGCAGAGGGTGGTAGAGGGCTTTTGACTGAGGTAAACCAGTAAAATGCAAATGGGTTGTTTTTTTACCCGCAACTGTTGGATCAACATGATGCAAAAGGTTTTTAATACGTATGACAGCGTGTCTTGTGGAAAAAAATGTTGAAACTCAAAAAGCTTCTTATGTTGAATGTTGTGCCCAATCTCATAAGCTTTAAGATTCCCACTTCATTCACAGACTGCCTTGTCCTCTTCTCTTTTAAACACGCTGTAACTTATAAAATAGCCTGCTCACTTACAAAATTGTATAGCATGGGTCAACAGGGCTGCACCTAAAGTTTCGAAGGTGCGAAGCACCAAGACCCCTAGGGGGGTCCGGGGGCATGCTTCCCCGGAAAATGTTTAAATCCGAGAAGCAAAATAGTGCAATCTGGTCATGAAATAAAGGACTAACGCCGTTACTGTTCATACCACTATTGAAACATGTTTTGAAACGTTAAGTACCTATCAACTGGTGGTGCTGATGAGTGCTAGTTATAGCCCGCGAGGAAATTTAGCTGCCGCTCAGCGACATGATTTTGTACAAAATTTTGAGGATGAGGATGGGCCCCCCCCCCCCCCCCCCCCCCCCCCCCCGTAGGTCCGGCCTTGGTCAAAAAGAAGCAAAGCATATTGTAATCACATAACAACGTGCATCTTTATATAGATGAGCCACGAAAAAGAGGCTCCCTCCCTCCTTGGCATCCTTTAACCCTTTCACCACCAGCCATCTTTGAGCCAAAATTTTCCATTAAACTTGCTTGGCTACAGAAAAGATTTTGTCTGCAATATTGTGGGATTTCTCTGTGACACATTTAGAGTAGGGTCAATCCTTACTGTCCAAATTTAGGAACACAATATAATTGAGTGATAGACCATGATTTTAATAGCTTTAAAGACATTGGTGATAATCATCATGGTGCCAAAATGCGACATTGGCGGTGAAAGGGTTAAAGGGGAGCTCAATAACGTGTCATTTTGATGTTAGGGTTCAGGGGCCATAGATCAAAGTGGTGGCAAATGAAGCAGAGAAGGGCAAGAGCTGTGCCGGTCTGGGTTCATCCCCGGGGAGCGCTTCGCTAACCAGATTTGTCTTGCTTGGAAACTGTGAAATAAAGGTATATGGCCCATGTTGTGTGTGTGTGTGTTAGTAAGTAACTCGTTAAGAAATGAATACACATTTTGCTTATATGCATAGCGCAACTCGCAAGTCATGAAGGTCTATGGAGACGTTGTGACTGAGAACTTTTGAAGATTTGAAAACATAGCATGCGCTGGCCTTGTTTTCAACAGAGGAGATGTCATCTCAGAGGCAGTCCCAGGGCAGATGTCAGCAGACTCAGCACTGCCAAACCTTGGACAAAGGTCATGCCTGATAAGTTAGTTAGTCTGTTATAGTCCCGACAACAGCTATGGTTATCTCAGGACTGTCACCGCATAAAGTTCTACCACGTATAGCAGCACATTGCTTTCCTTAAAACACTGCACCTTCATAAAATATGAACCAAGTCCATTGAAACAAAAAAAGGTTTGGGTATTCTTGTACCAAGATAACATTAAAAAAAACATGCATACCACTGTGCAAAAAAAAGAAGAAACAAAAACATATGTACACAATGTCTTGATTTTGGGGTGTTTTGAAGAGTTGCATTGACAAGTCACAGTGTCAAACAAAGTAATAAGTTGATGCTTAAATCACAGGACCTTAGTATTTGCTGAGGACCTTTCTTCAGATCAACGTGCATAATATTGTAACAGAAATCAGGCTGCACAAGAAACACACCGACACCGGCGCACACCAGCCTTGTAAACCTTGCGGTAACGGTGACCGTTCCGGCAAGCAAACAGGATCCTGCGAAAACGATCTTGCCTGGGTCGACAGCAGCTGTTTCCACTCGTACAGCCTCCATTGCACTGGCCCATCCTGATTGGGCGGGCGCTGTAGCAGTCTGTGGAGTCATCACGAACGTATTGTTGGACCCGGGTGGTTCTACAAGAGCCTTCACCACCTCTGTCGCCCCTCCTAGAAGCCGATCCCACGCTGGGGGTTCTTCCTCTGTTTGGACTGGAAATCCCTCCTCTGCTGTTGGAGCTTTCACCGGATCCTCTATTCGGTGAAACGGACCCTGTTCTCCTGCTGAACCGATCCTCATTGTTGTTGATGCTGGTTCGAGATCCTCCGCTGATAGGTATTCCGGCATTAGGTCTTCTGTAGGAAGATGATTCTGCACCAGTCCTTCTGTTGGGGGATCCTGCGCTGCCACCTCTATTGGGTGATTGCATGCCCGCCCTCCTGTTATTCTGGTCTGCAAATGAGTTCAAAGTTGGCATAGAAAACAGTTGAACAGGTTGATGCAGCGGTTATGAGTTTGATGAAGGCTGATGAAGGAGTAAGCAGAAGAGGGTCTACTGTTAAGAGTATACAAGGACAAATAGAAGCAGGCTAGTCATGAGTTTACATGACATATTTAAGAGCTCGTTGATGAATTAAGTTCTAAGGTAAAGGTGAAGATGATCATCCACCCTTGGATTTATCTGCTCTTCCGGCATTTTCAGACTTGCATTTCTTAGCTGTCACCCATCACTTTCATATGGTCTGGTCCTGTGTAAAACTAATGACTTTTTTTATCACCAATATAATCAAACAGATTGAATCAAATGGAGCTCACTTGAAAACATGTGATAACAGCTGTACCATCCAAACGACAATTGTTTCCATCTTTCTGGGAAGAAAGTATTTAAAGAATAAATCATACAATATACAATAACAACAAACACCTAGTTGAGATCACATTGAAATGGCTGGCCAACAACTGACTACCCAGCTGAAAAAAACAACCACGAGGGATCATCACAACTCTTCATGATACAGAACAGGGTTAGTGCGGTTGCCTGTACCTGCGTGAGAAGAAACACCCCCGGCTCCCCCGGTTCTGGACCCGTCTTGCCCCATGTGCTGGTACACCAGCCTGTCAGACGGTCTCCCTCTGCCTCCTCCTTCTCCTCCCTCTCCTCGGGGAGGTGCACCACCCGAGAATGGAACCCGGTGCAGTCTGTTCTGATCTTCCGGGCCCAGCGGTCGGTTCAGGACTGATCCGTCCGGCCACTGAATCATCAAGTTAACAGCGGTGAGCTCTCCCAGACCGAAGTGAGCCACGGGCTCCATCTGACAGAGGTAGCCGGACCCCCCGTCCACCACACGGGTGAGGCGCGTGCCGTTGCTGAGAGTGAGGGTGACTTTGGCCCCGCGGGCGGGCGCGTTGTAGCGGGTGAGGGGCATGATCCGCAGCCAGTGGTTGCCCTGACCGGGGACCACGTGGAACAGGCTGAGGTCCTGGGGGTTCGATTCTCCGTGAGACAGCAGCAGCTCCAGACGGCCGTCCCCGTCCATGTCTGCCACCGCTCCTCCTGACAATATGAAAGATGAAGGCATATCGGCGAGCGATAAAACCAACAGTTAAAGTGTCGCAACAGATGTATAATTATATCATACATCTGTATTGTTAAAAAAAACAATCAGGACTTTCCTGGTGTTGCACTGCCTTCGGGCATTGCCTCCAGGATCGTTTCCACCATCTTTATCTCTATAAATGTCCCATATGTGTCTGTTCCAGACCGGAGGATGTTAAATGAATTTTCATTCATTCTTAACAGATGTTTTCAAACTTAATCAAGGCTGTCAATCTAAAACACCAAAAAACTGAGCTCAGTTAATAAAAAAAAAAGTGTAAGTCCTAATGAAGGTCTTCGAGAATTAACATAGCCAAAGTCTTTTTGAACATTTTACATGAGCAATTAAGCTCTGAGAAAAGCAGGTCTTGTGGCAAAGATACACAATTAACACCGCCTGCTCCATTTAGTGAACACATACTAATTCCAAAACTGTCTTCATTTGAGGCAACAGCAATTTAAAAAAGACACATGATAAAAGAGCAGATTAACGAAGGAAGTTTTTTAATTAAATAACAGACTGCCTGCGGCGATGATATCAAAAATCGTTTTTTCCAACATTAAACCAAACACCTCTTTGTACTCACCCGTTCCATAGCCATCCGGTTCCACGGCGTCTCCGACCTCAGTTCTGGTGATGCTGACACCTCCCCGATTATCCGGGACGACGCGGAACAAGCGGTTCTCCCAGGTTTGGGGCGAGCTGCCGCGCTGATACACGATGTTGTTGTGGAACACCTCCAGGCTCCCGTCGTTGTCAAAGTCGGTGGCTATCACCGTGCGAATGGGGGAGGGCGCCGACATCTCCGGAGAAGCCACATTCTGAAACACCGTTCAAAAAGATGGTTTTATTTCAACATGTACTTGTCATTTACAATAATTAGCATGACCACTAGGAGGACCAATCGAAGCATAAAACTAGAGAAATACTTCCAGAATTTTGTTGCGATATATTTCAATATTTTGGATAAAAAGAAAAAAATGCATAATTACCCCCCCCCCCCTCCCCCCTAAAACGTTATCTTCGTTGACAGGCTTATTCGAAAAAGAAAAATGATGGGGGGGGGGGGGGGGATTTTCATCATTTGTTTTCATCAACCTCTATTATTGCCTCATTCTCACATCATTTGTTGTCTCATTCTCACATCAGTTACCCTAACATTCTTTTTAGTAGACAGTAAGTCATCTAGGTAGAGTTAAATCTTTGGCCCATTGTCTTAGATACAACTGTGTCCTTTCCCTTCCTTTTGAAAGTGAACAATTTTGACTGTAGAGCCCATTTTGGGGACTCATTTTACCCCTTTACCATCAAAAACGACTTCCAAAATCACAGAACGCATGAAAGCAAGCACCTCCTTCAAACCACGAGAATTGACATGGAAAAGCACACTAAAATGATGTCATCCCAATAGGCCTTTGCAACTAGGGTTATTAACGCCCTTGACAGTGAGAGTAATTGCTCTTGCTGGTCAGTACTGACAAGGGCATTCACTCTTGCGAAAGGCAGCCATTTATAGTGGCATCAAATAGGGGTTATTGGCGAGAGTTATTCCCCTGTCTGGTCAGTACTGAACCATCTTCCCCCACCCTCCAAGGGCATTCACTCTTGCAAAAGGTGTTCGTTGCAGACCCCAATATTCAAGATAATCAACAGGAACCAAACCATGACAGTAGCAATGATAGAGTTGATAACTATTTGATTAATTAAGAATTAATGCTTTTGATATTATATGCACACACACACGCACATACGGGCACACGCACACACACACACACGCACACACACACACACGCGAGCGCACGCAGGCGCGCACGCACACACACACAAATGGTATGAGTGTATCAGTACACCAAACACTAAGTCACACAGAAACCCAGACACTTATGTATCAGACAAGAACACTAAGTACTTTCCCCAAAAAATGTCCATAATAGTTCATCACACAGACAAATGAATGAGAGTAGCGAGGGGGAAAAAAAATAAATGATGTGCCGCCTCAACAACAAAAAAAAGAAAAAAAAAAGAAAGGCGGAGACAGTGGAGGGTAAAAAAAACCAAAAAACTAAAAACAAAACAGGAACCAAATGCAGGACATCGTTTCTTGTGCAAGTACTTTCATTGTATTGTAAACCTTCATCAGGCCGTTTAGAAGGCACTACTGACATCCCTTTAAAAAAAAAATGAAATTAACAAATGAAACCTTACCACAAAAGTGCCATTCTGTTGCTGCAGCATCAGTTTGTGAGGAAGCATCCAGTTGCCGTACACAATGTCCAGGCGTCCGTTGTTGTTAAAGTCCGCCAGCGCCACGCCCCGCCCCGGGAATGAGTCATCTAACCCTGATCAGACCCCAAAAAGGTTATAATGTATGCATGTACATCAACAAATTCATCAAATAAAATGAAGTTGGGGAAAAACTGTTGTTGTTGGTTTTACCCTGGCAAAAAAGACTCGATCCAGGGATCATCCCAACAGCGGAAGCGCTTGAACGCTTAATGGTGTATACAAGTGCATCAGCTATGGATAAGAAGATTACATTTAAAATAGTTCTTTCGTGGCAGTACCATAGCCTATGAGGTTTAATTAACCGAGGCGTGGTTACTGCTACACTACAGCTAAAAAAAAATCGGGACTTTACTGGTGTGGCACTGCCTCCGGGCATTGCCTCCAGTATTGATCCCACCATCTTTTGTATTTACAAATGTCCCATGTGTGTCTGTTCCGGACCGAGAGGACGTGAAACACAATTTTTCATTCATTCAAGAACATTACAGAGAAGGTGAGATTAACGTCCAATCGGTCCGAGACCCTTATGGACGGTAAGAACATAGTTACGCGCGAATGACCGTTTTCGATTACCCCACAACGTGGGCAGCCACACAGTCGTCTTCAGGGGATTTTGGAGACTGGTGATGTTATGCTAGGAGCTTGTCATTGCCGAAGACAATACCCGCACACATTTTGATGCAGCCTTGGTATCTAGTCTGTGTCGATTGGTTTGACACAACAGTCACGTGAAAATCACGCACGTGTTTTTCCCTTTTAAGGTGGTAAGAAATGGGAGGGAATGTGAAACAAAAGGCGGAAAATAAAACAAAAGGCTAAAAGGCTCATGAAAGAGAAAGCCATGAAGAAAAAGGTACACAAAAGGGGATAAAAACAATCTTATTTTTTGAATAGCACACGCACACATACACACGTTCACGCACACGCTCAACACGTCTCTCTCTCTCTCTCTCTCTCTCTCTCTCTCTCTCTCTCTCTCTCTCAGTGATGTATATGTGAAACGAAAACGTAATGCTTAATACAGCTTTGTTTGTTCATTTGAAACGGTTTGCTGCAACTTAAGAAGTATAATGATAACTTTTGTTAGTGTTTGTAGATTCATGAACATTGGTATGCTTATTTCTTTGTTTGTTATGTTTATTCCATGCCTTATTTTCTTTTTGTGTAGGTAAGGATGTGTCAAATATGTATATATATATATGTGATAGGGGCCTAGGCCTAAAATCTGATTAAACAATTCGTATTCATATTCTCTCTCTCTTTCATGTTTCATGTTGTCATGGGTACATGTATTTACATTTTAAATTGTGCATGCTAAGATGAGTAGGTAAAGTAATACTATGTTTGACTTATTATGTGCATGGGTTTCTTTTCAAATAAGTACATTTTAATGATGAATATATAAAGTATGATTGAGGTTTTTTTTTTCATGTTTGTGCACTTCTCTATTTTTGAATGTTTAAAGATGAGTGTGAAAAGTAGGATTGGGTTTTATTTTCCCGTGTGTATGCGCCTACTTCACACATTTTGAATGTTAATAATGAGTATAGTTAATAATAATAGGTTTGATTTTGTTATTGATGTGTTACAATATAGGGATGTTTTTTGCATGCTTTATATTACTTTGTATGTGTTTATTTTCGTTTTCCATTTTCTACTTTTATATATGTATTCTGTCCAGAGGGCTGGATGTAAAAAAGCATTTACTCTATTACCCTCTATAAATACAATTCACTCATTCATTCATTCTCTCTCTCTCTCTTCGATTCATTCAGCACACCTAATTCCTCAGCTCTGTTGGTGAAGTGGCCATGGCCGTCGTTCACAAAGAGAGCGTTGTTGGGGTCATTGCCCCTGAAGCCCCCTTCGTTGTCGAAGAAAATATCGGAGTGACCATCACTGCCCACGATTGGACCCACCGTGATGCCACGCCCTCCTGGGAAAAAAACCCCAACAACAACAACAACAGCAATCAGTTAAAACAGTTTATGTCAGAAAACGTGTTAATGTCACTCAATTTTCAATTCTTTTGTTCTTTTAGATCTATTCAAGCAATTAAAATGGCAAAATAGTACAGCTGCAAACAAAAGCTATTACAAAAAAAGATTACCATAGCGTGGCGGTACCATAGCCGATGAGGTTTAACCGAGGCGTGGTTACCGCTACACCTATCTATATTGTTAAAAAAAACTCGGGACTTTACTGGTATTGCACTGCCTCCGGGCATTGCAGCCAGTATTGTTCCCACCATCTTTGCATTTACAAATGTCCCATATGTGTCTCGAGGCGAAAATGGTGCTTTACGTCCTCTCGGTCTGAACCAGACTCATATGGGACATTTGTAAATACAAATATGGTGGGAACAATACTGGAGGCAATGCCCGCAGGCAGTACGAAACCAGTAAAGTCCAGATTTTTTATTAATACAGATAGGTGTAGCGGTAACCACGCCTCGGTTAAACCTCATCGGCTATGGCACCGCCACAAGTATGTAAACCCATATGTGTCTATGACCGAGAGGACGTAAAACA
>CM065684.1:15268795-15273795 GCA_017654935.2 Phymorhynchus buccinoides
GTAGAGAACAAAGTCCATCTACAGTACTGGGGATTCTTCAGTGACATATATAAAACAAGGTCATTCCTTACTTCCCAATGACCCCCCATCTAGATGTAAAGTAATGTCTCATATGACTTCGGTCGAGAAGACGTAAAACAAAATAATTAATTACTTCCCAAATTATAATTAACCCCTTGACTGCCACCAACGTATTACGTACTGACCTGATGACATCACTGATGATGTCATCAAATGAAGAGGAAGAACCCTGATATGTTGGTGTTTGCTCTAACACAGTCAAGAGAGTTATATCCCCATACCATTTTCTCAGATTGGCTCTATCAGTTGTCTCTTTCATGTCATGATTTCCCAACGATTTTTTCTTTAATTTTCTCTGGCAGTCAAGGGGTTAATGTCCCACATGTGTCCGCTCGACCGGGAGGACGTAAAACTTAATATCCATTCATACTTCCCAAAACTAAAACAATAGGGTCTTTGGATAATAGACCCCAATTTGATGCCCTTTAGTGACATATAGGTGTTAAATCACTATGGTACTAAAATGCGACTTTGGCGGTGAAAGGGTTAAAAAAAAAGTTTGAAATACTTTGGTCTATAACAAACAAACAACAAAAAGTATACAAACTGTAGTCACAAATATACAGTCACTAATAATCGCTATCAGTTATCACTACTGCTCAGAATCATTCAATACAGCGGTCACTAATTGGAAATTGTTAGGTCAAGTCACTTTTATAATACTCAGATTTTTGTTGTAATGTTTAAACTGATTTTCTTTTATTCAAACATAATTCTGGGAGGGAGGAGGGGGGGGGGACAAGGTCTTCTTCATACGTCAACACAGCCTAGCATTTCAAAGTGCAGAGATAACGATAAAGTAATCGCAGAATGTTCATCATCACAGCCACATTTTTCTTTATTTTTGACTTGGTACGAACAAAAATATTATTAATAAAATAAACTGAAATTAGTAATAGCTACCATTAGTACATCAACAAAATCGATTAACTTACTCGTAAAAGCAAACAAAACACCCAAAGCAAATGAAAAAAAAAACCACCCAGGGAAATTCTTTAAAGAAAGCAAGACTTTGTGCAAACCTTGAACATCCCTTAGAGCTTGGAAGCGGTCATCGTCTTCAGTGGCCAGATTATAGTAGTAGCCTGAGGCTTTGTCCAGCTTCAGCACCAGGTTGGGACCAGAGAACCTGAAAATGAAACATTTCAGCTGAACGAAACACTGCTTAACCCTTTCACCGCCAAAGTGGCATTTTAGCACCACAGTGATTTAACACCTATGTCACTAAAAGGCATCAAATTGGGGTCTATTATCCAAATACCCTATTGTCTCAGTTTTGGGAAGTAAGGATAGACCTTATTTTATATATGTCACAGAAGAATCCCCAATACTGCAGATGGATTCTGTTCTCTAGCCAGGTCAATTTAATGGCAGTTTTTGGCTGAAATATGGCTGACGGTGAAAGGGTTAAGGTCTGTGTACACGTTAACATTATTCACAATATATTTCTATTTCCCCATGGCAACACAGTGATAGCCCACTCTTAATACATGTATGACTTTACAGCGCACTGTGTTGCCATGGGGAAATAGAAATATCTTGTGAATAATGTTAACGTGTACACAGACCTTTAGTTCTTCTTGTTCTTCTGCGTTCCCAGACCACAATGCCACAATGAGTACGTATGTGTCCGTTTTCCAGTTTTCATTGGTCTCCTCGCTGCATTCAGCCGACACCTTCTGATTTTGAAGGAGCTCAAAGGAGAAAACTATATGGAAGATTGTTTTGGAAAACAAAGTCAGGAGAATGGGCCAAAAAGTCAGAAAGATAGGAGATGACACAAAGCAAGGAAAAAGGCAGAGTCAAAGAGAGAGAAAAATTAGAGGAAGTTACAAGCACATCATTTCCAGAAGGTGGGGGAACCATTTGTACGGAAAACACCCCCTCCCCAGTATCCCCACAGGGGGAACTGCTTAGTAATTCAACTTTAAAGAATACAAAACAGCTGTATCTCCGGCTGACAGCAGACATACTAAACAATTCGAGTCTTTTTCTTTCTAATTGAGTAATTCTCTCTGACTCTGTCTCTCTTTCCCAGACATGCAAGCATACATATACACCCATTAATGTGCGTGCGTGTGTACATATACATATACACACATACATGGATATAAATGCTTACACACACAGACACACACTCACACACATACATACACATGCACACACACACACACACAAACACAAACACACACACACACACACACACACTCACACGCAAATTTACACACACACACACACACACACACACACACACACAAATGCACACACACACACACACACACACACACACACACACACGTCATAGCGCTTGGAGCTTTAAGATTAAGCGCTGTGAACGTTTTCTCTCTAAAAAAATAAATAAAAACAAACACACACAAAACGCGCGCGCACGCACACGCACGCACACACACATACACACACACACACACACACACACACACACACACACACACACACACACACACACACACACACACACACACACACACACACACACACACACGCAAAATACATGAACCAACTCATCACGTCAACTTTTAAAAAAAACAACTTGTAAATACATTTTAACTTTCTACACAAAAAAACAATCCCTCACCCTGCCACCACCCACTCCATCTCCCCATCCCCGTCGACGTCAGTGACGGCCACTCCGTAGTTGAGCTGTCGGGTGCTGAAGGGAATGCGGCTGGACCGCTCAGCGAACATGCCGTGCGCCGATCGAGTGGTCAGCTGACTTGCCAGCAGTCCATAGTAGGCCACAAGAGAACCCAACGTGCTGAGATGTAATGGCCGCGTCATGAATAGAGTCGCCAAAGACCGCATGTCCACTGTGTGTCTGCGTTGGAGGGTTTACTTGTGTTTCCTGTGATATATATATATATATAGGAAAATTGTTTAAAACTTTTTTGTCCCTATGTCTGTGAAACGAACATTAAAACCCAAAACCAGTTATATGCTAACTTGGTATCTTGATCTATGTTCTAAAAAACATAAAGAGTGCTAGCTTAGTTTCTCCTCCTTATTAGGGAGGCAATGGCAGAACACAGCCGAGGACAGCTGTTTCGACTCTAGGGAGTCTCATCAGCTCGGCACTGAGATGTAATGGCCGCAGTAAACTGACATTTTTATACCTATATATATATATATAATATAATGGTGTGGTTGTTTTTTCTTCTTCAATTCTTGTACGTTTATATATATAATCATAATGATGTGGAGTGAAAAGTTAGAGCTACAATTAATATCTGTATTGCTAAAAAAAATTCGGGACTTTCCTGGTGTTGCACTGCCTCCGGGCATTGCCTCCAGGATCGTTCCCACCATCTTTATATCTACTAATGTCCCATATGTGTCTGTTCCAGACCGGAGGACGTTAAACATATTTCTCTTTTTCTTTACTTCTTCGTGAAAAGTTAGAAGAGCGTGCTGACTACCATAATAATAATGATAATAATAATAATGGGAATTTATATAGCGCTCTTTCTCACATGAGCTCAGTGTGCTTTACATTGATAACAAGAACATTAAAGGCAAACAAATAATCAATCATTAGAAAGCAAGACAAACACGATGATTGCACGGCAACGTTCTCTTACTTCCTCTCACACACACACACACACACACACACACACACACACACACATACGCCTGCGCACACACACACATGCGCGCACGTACACACGCCTGCATGCACGCAGTCACACACACACACATACATACACAAACACACACATGAACGCACGCACGCACACATACCATGTAGTATGTTGGCACGTATATACGTGCTCATGCATACACTTGGACACAGACGCACATCTGAGTTTATCTCTCCCAATCCTCCCCACCCCCTCCCCCTACAAACAACAACAACAACAAAAATTGCTTATAAAACAAATACAACGTCGATTAACTACATATAATTCGAACTCGCACTCAGGCATAACATTTTCTATCTTCCTACAAAGTATTGTTGAGATCCGTTTTTTTCAGATGATTGAGCGAACTACACACAAAACGATACACACACAAATAACATAAGATACGTAGGCTTTGCCTCCGGCGCCAGAATAAACCAAACCAAAACAACAACAAAGGTTTTTTTCCTTGTTTCATTCTTTCTTCTTCTTTTTAATCTTTTTTTTTCCTTTTTCATTCTGTCCTTTTCTTCTTCTTTTTCTTTTTCGTTTTTTGTTTTTTGTTTTTTTTTTTGGGGGGGGGGGGGGGGGGGGGTAGATAGATTTTAGCTCTCTCTAACTTAAACTACCAACAGCAACAGATAACACAAACTGATAGTCTTGATTCAACACAACGAAGGTGGCTATTTCTTTCCATATACATACTTTAAAACGCTAAATATTATCTAGCTATCCATAGCAGTTAGGCCTACTCAAATGTGTTTTTCCCCCTCCAATTTCTGGTTACAAAAAAACATGCATAGGCACCGGGAATTTTTTTTATTTCTCAAGGCGTAGTGTGTAACCAATTTCTGCTCGTCATTCCACTAGCCACTAATATAATTTTATTTTATTACCGATAATCTGGACTCAGAAAGCTTTACAATGCGTAGTTAATTAACGGGACCCTAATTAACTCCTCAAAGTATAAACCACCAAACCACACGTGTGTCAAGCTACTATCTGATGAAAACCTTACTAATACTACTAACCCATGAAAAGACTACTATTATTTTCAGCAGTTAGTAGTATTACTACTAACTGATGAAAATAATAGTAGTCTTTTCATGGGTTAGTAGTAATACTAAGGTTTTCATCATATAGTAGCTTGGCTTTACGACTATCTAGTGAAATGATTCCTGTGGGAAATTATGTCCTCTCTCTCTCTCTCTCTCCTCCCTCCCTCCCTCCCTCCCTCTCTCTCTCTCTCCCCCCCCCCTCTCTCTCTCTCTCTCTCTCTCTCTC
>CM065684.1:15283795-15298795 GCA_017654935.2 Phymorhynchus buccinoides
CACATGAAAAACACTGAGTCACGGACTCCTGACCCTCACTCCCAGTGTTCTACGACACCGATACCCCCTCCCCCCCCCCCTCCATTCCATCCCTTCTCTTCCACCCGCCATGCTACCTTCTTCAGTTTCGCTCTCTCCACGTTCTACCTCAAGCCCATTTCCTCGTTTCTACTGTGTTTTGTCAATGAGGGGCTTCTTTTCGTAAAGGTCTTACTGACCCCGGAATTTTGTCATTCAGTGAAAGAAAGTCAGTGACTGAATGTCCATCAATATTTTTCAACATTAAGAGGGCATACTGGACTGTAAAACAAAAAGTTCGACTGTAATTGTGTTGTGTTTTTTAACTTGAGTTTGCTATCATTTTTGTCATTAATTTCAGTACTCGTGTTTTCAGGGTAGTCTACTTTTTTTGGAAGCTGGATTATTTTGCGTGTGTCTCATCATGTTATAGATTTCTCATTTCTTGGCTGTTTCACAATTTGGGTGCCTCAAAATATTCTTGGTGTTTGTCCACTAGCTGGTGCTAGCAATAAGTCGGTGCTTATTCCAGTTTTGGTGCTTCTGATTTTGATGTTCCTGGTGACTGTGATTTGAACATGGCGTGGAACTATCCCATCTTCAGTTCATTACTTTTGGGTAAGCATCAACTTTCTTTTTTCATATAAATAATATAAATCTGTATTGTATTTCATCATATTACCCTGTGTTGTGTTAATCAGACCTATGTCATAATTATGTTAACACAGAACAAAATAATGATGGAGGAAAGGGTAAGATAATACAAGGAATGAAATAATGCAACAAAGACAGGGAACTTACAAAACTTTCCATTTCAAAGATATTAGGACCGCCGTCGACACTAAATCGCCTAGCTCAAAGCACACAAAAGAAGGTACGGGAGAACGGGACTGATTTCCATAGTTCGTTGTAAATGGCAAGCTAACTGAAGTAGAAGCTCCATTTTTAGACCAACAGTTAGGTAAATGTATGGACAACATACGTACGTACAACATGCATACATCTGACAAAACACAAGCTTGGATTACTTTTCCCCCGACCTACGTATGGACAACACACGTATATATACAAAATTCAGTTAAATCCCCAAAGGTATTTCTTCATGCTGCTCGAATTACACCCACCCTTACGTAAGCATATTTGCCCCAAGGCGGAGCAAGTCCACATACAGGCTGCAAGCCTGCCCCCCCCCCCCCCCCCCCCCCCCCCCCCTCCCTCATGCTTATGTCTATAAATATTTAATAAAACCCAGAATCAGAGAGAATCTTCCATTGCTAAGCATCGTTTTAATACCAAAACCCGTCATATAAAAATACGAAGACCAAAATTAAGTCACGGGTTCATTTAGTTACCAAAATTACTAGCAGGATGATAGCATGTGGCTAACACATCTGGATCTGGATCTGGATCATGTACGTTGTAGGAGCCTATGAAGGCTATATACACAACGGATTAGGAGGGCGCATTGAGAGTTAAAATTGATGGTAATGACACAAGGAATTTAAAATTTCTGTCTTGATGTTGTATTAATGACATTAACTTGATTAAGGCTTTAAAAATGTCTGTCTTGATGGCAATGACACAAGGAAATTAAAATTTCTGTCTTGATGGTACTGACACAGAAGGAGTTCAAGTTGCTGTCTTGATGGTAATGACAGCCTGTCTTTTTATTGGCCATAGTCCTTTCTTTCATAGTATCCGGGCAAGACCAATCCGGCTACCGTAGCGGTCACCGGGATCAAACCCCGACCGGCACAGCTCCTGTCCTTCATTTACCATGCTCTCAGATGATTCTAGGGCAAAGCATTTGGCAATACAAACGAAATGGCGGACCTGTCCCGGTCTGCTTCACCTTAGAACGAACACATAACATTCCTTTAAAAGGAACTTCGCTGTTTGTTCTTATGCCAATAAGGTGCGCGCGCGCGCGCGCGTGTGTGTGTGTGTGCGTGCGTGCGGCGTACGTGCGTGCGTGCGGCGTACGTGCGTGCGTGCTTAATTAGACTGAATTGGGGAAATAGCGACTCCGCCAGTTTTCTCTGTAGGATAAGATAAGTTTTTTTGTAATAATGTTACACTCAGTAGTGCTCTACAAATTCTCCTTCTATGACAATACAGTGGGACCTCCCTTATAAGACCTTCAAAAATCATCCCAAATGAGGTCTTATAAGGAAAGGGGTCTTATAAGGGAGGTAATTGTAATACTTACAAAGAAAGACAATGTCTCGGAGAACTGAGTAAGCTTAGGTCTTATATGGGAGGGAGTCTTATAATGGGAGGTCTTATATTGGAGGTTCCACTGTATTATGAGTATGCCACATGACAAATAGCCTATCTAACAGGCTGGTTCTTGGATTCTTCGTTTGGTTCTCAGGTTCAATTCTCTTTACGAACTCACTTGCTACGAACGAAGAGCCCGGACAAGCGAGCTACGTCACCAGCTGCCTTGGGAGTGACGCTGTGACGCTGCACGAGGCAACGTCATCCGCCGATGACGTCAGAGCTGTGTTCGTGTACAAAGGGGACGAGATTCTGGGCACTGACATCCTGCCAGCTGACGGGGACTACAGGGTGAGCAGATGGGACGCATAATTATGCATGCATGCGCGCGTGCAGTCATTCACTGACACATTTCTGCGCGCGCTTGCATAGGGGAAGACGGGGTAAAAAGCCCATGGGCGGGTAAGAAGCCCATGCCAATTATCTCATGAAATAAAGAAAATTTCAGTCACATTTGCCCATGAGACGAATGCTAAGCCCATGCCAATTATCTCATGAAATGAAGCAAATTTCTCAGTCACATTTTGCCCCCTATGAGACGAATGCAGTAATGTTTTGCATTCGTCTCATGGGCAAATGTGACTGAAATTTGCTTTATTTCATGAGATAATTGGCATGGGCTTCTTACCCGCCCATGTTTTTTTTTACCCCGTCTTCACCTATAGCCCGAATGTACAGCAGACACGCGTAGGCATACAAAAACAAATGCATGTGTTTTGAGGTAGGTTGTCAATCGGGTTTGATTTCTAAAATCATTTTTTAAGCTTCCCCTTATACTTTGCTTACATAGGTCTTTGAATGTCTTCGAACGTATCAAACTTTGTGTGATATAAATCAAGCTACTCTATCCAGCAAGTGCCACCCCCACCCACCCACCCCCAACCCCCCCCACCCCAACCCCCTTATAGGCCACTGCAACGACCACATTTTGCAAGAGTGAATGCCCTTGGTGGGTGGGGGAAGATGCTTGAGTACTGACCAAACAAGGGAATAACTCTCGCCAATAACCCTATTAATTTTGAGGCCACTTAATGGCTGCCTTTTGCAAGAGTGAATGCCCTTTTGGATACTGATCAACAAGGGCTTAACTCTTGCCGCCAAGGGCGTTAATAACCCTAGTTGCAGTGACCAATGAGAACGGGGCTGGTTCGCCTACTTGTCAGGTTTTATCGATTTAAATGGCAGGCTGACTGAAACAGAAGCTCCATTTTTTAAAAACCAGTAGTTAGGACAATGTATGAATAAAGTACGAATATACAAATGTGTATTAAAACACAAAGGGTTGTTCTGCATGCTGCTCGAAGTACACCCACCCCTACGTGGGCATCCTTGCACCAAGGCCGGGCAAGTCAGCCAACAGGCTGGGACAAAGCTGCCCCTCTCATGCTTATGACTAGAGATGCTTAATAAAACCCACTATCACAGAGAATCTTCAATTACTAGGGGAAGACGGGGTAAAAAGCGCATGGGCGGGTAAGAATCCCACCCTAATTAAGAAGCCATGAAATGAAGCAAATTTCAGTCTCATTTTGCCCATGAGACGAGCGTTAATGTCTAGCATTCGTCTCATGGGCAAATTTGACTGACATTTTCTTTATTTCATGAGATAATTGGGGTGGGCTTCTTACCCGCCCATGCGCTTTTTACCCCGTCTTCCCCTAAGCATCCTTTCGATACCCAAACCCAAAATGTATCTTCATATAAAAAGCATGAAAACCGAAATTAAGTTCATTATTTTGTTAAAAAAATAGCACCAATTATTTGTTTTGTTATCTCTCAACTTTTTTTCAAATTGATACCCACTCTCCAAACCTACACAGGATATGGCGGGAGGATACATGCGACTATCACATTCTCTAACTAAAATGATGCTAGAGCAAAGCACTTGGCAATAGACACTAAATGACGGACCTGCCCCGGGGGCCGGGCGGACCAGCCCCAGTCTCCCCTATCTTGTTTGTTTGTTCCCCCGATGGCCCCGTTCTAGGAAACCCCGAGTGGTACCAGTTTGGCTTCACAGAAATGCATGAAGAAGGAGGATGACAGAAAAAGACTAAGAGAAAGAAGAATGGGGAAGGAAAGATCAAGAAAGGAAAACAAGAGGAAGGAAGAATCAAGAAGAGAGAAAGATCAGGAACAAGAAGGAAAGATCAAGAAAGGAAAACTAGAGGAAGGAAGAATCAAGAAGAGAGAAAGACCAGGAACAAGAAGGAAAGATCAAGAAAGGAAAACAAGAGGAAGGAAGAATCAAGAAGAGAAGGAAGAATCAAGAAGAGAGAAAGATCAGGAACAAGAAGGAAAGATCAAGAAAGGAAAACAGGAACAAGAAGGAAAGATCAAGAAAGGAAAACAAGAGGAAGGAAGAATCAAGAAGAGAGAAAGATCAGGAACAAGAAGGAAAGATCAAGAACAAAAAAGAAAAGAAGGAAACCGCAAGAACAAAGAAGGAATATCAAGAACAATAAGATGATCGGATTAGGGAATAGGTAGAGGTGCTCTCCCCTAGTTTTCTCGATTAATTGCCACAAAAGTGGTCCTTTCGACTAACCCACAGAAACAGAAACAGAATCTAAAATTGGGTGCTCCTGGTGGACGTTTACACCCTACCATCATTTCCAGTTGGCTAAAAGTTTTATTGTTGGTATTGTCGGTGGGTTTTTTTAAACATGTGTATTTTGAATGTCAATGATAAGCGTAGGCCTACATAGTAGACCTACACCCCTCCCCCTCCCTAAGAATGAAAGCGAAATAAGCACTAATAAATACACTTTTTTTTTCTCTTGGTAACTCTACCACTAGAGGGCACTCCTTAATCAAAACTAACAAAATCATTAGTTCATACTAATATTTATGCATATGTTTTACTAACAGGGTTATTAACAATTGGAATTCACTACCAAATGATACTGCAACCGCAGGAACACTCAATAGTTTTAAAAACAAATGAGATAATTTTTGGGAAGATTATTGCTTCCATACTAACATAAGTATTCAGTAATAATTAGTATGCAGATCAGTTTGCTTGTTTCAAATGTTGTACTCTTTAAAAAAAAGAAGAAGTTTTAAATTGCGTTTCCTTATAAACTAAAAGGAAATATCAGGCTAAAGGCTAATTAAAAGCTTATATGCCATATATGATTATATGATATGATAAGCATAGTTCCAAGTGTGATAGGCCTGTAAATCTATACTAGGCCTTCGTTGACCTTTACCGCATAGGTAACACCATACAAATAAATCATGTCATCGTAATATTTTTTTCTTGTCCTAGTTGTTATATGAGTTTGTGTGTGCAATGTTCTCCCTCTCTTCTTAAGTTAATGACTTCTGTTCAGCTACCTTAGTTCGTGCAATATTGTGTTTTTTACTCACTCGATATTTTTTTTCTTTTCCGATCAATGTTTACCTGTACCTGTAAACGTTTTGTGTAATGTCATTTCCTTTCACTCATTCCTGAAAAAACAAACCGTTGGGTTTTGAAAGCTTGAAAAAAATGGTGTTCGTGTGTTTACTTTGATAAACCAGAGCCTGTATACTAGATACACAGGCTCTGGAGAAACAATGTTTTTTGGTTATATTGCATTATAATTAGTGCTTAACCGATGAAAAATCTTACCACTAGGACAATGAAAATACTTTGTTGTTTGGCTACTTACCAAAGCCGATCAATAATTCTGTTATTTCAAGATGATTTTGATGTACTGGTTTCACATCACAGAAACGGCTGAGGGTCAGTCGTCAGGGACAGGTCATCTTGTCCGATGTCCGGCTGAGGGACAGTGGGGTCTACAGAGTTGAAATGGCCAGACGAAACGACAAGACATCGAAGTCCATCGTGCTCTTCATACCAGGTACAATCCCCTCATTATACACCCAAGTCTCCCCGCCGGTGTGGGGGATATCGCGGATTCGTACAAACAAATAGTTCTGTGCTTGTAGCTTCCTCTAATCTGTCACTCTCTTTGACTCTGCCTTTCCCTTTGCCTCGCTATCATCTACTTTGTATCTGTCTACCTTACTGATCCATTCGTTTAAATAGCGTTGTTATTCTCGAGTGTCACAAATTAAAACAATAACGCAACAGGGCAACAAGAAGACTTATATAAAGCACTATCAAAGGTACATAATAATTACATTATATACAAAGACAAATTGTGACGGAAGCTAAAAAACAAAATACCATATAGCGATTTGAGTTAACAATATTTATGGTATTAAGAGAAATGAAACTTACTAAGAAATACTGGTCCATTCTCCTGCCTTTGTTCTAGAAACACTTACAAAGATGTTCTCCAGCCGAAGACGGACATGCTGGGCCTAACTACTTAGTTAGGTGCGTAACGGCAGCATGACGCATCTGTGCCCATACAGCAGGAAACTGTCAGAACAATCGACGACGACGAATGATAACCCAAAGTACGCTACTAGTCTCATGGCTGTCCCTCTGATCCGAGGATGACATTCTCGCTGTGCCTTCATCGGTGGATGCTGCGTGTGGCTTCGGAGGCCGAACTCAGAAGCGCACATGCGATTTCAGGCGGGACATGGAACACCAGCTGTGACAGGGACAGATGCAGCTCTGTGACGCCGCTCTCGTGCTCAGTGTTGCCATGTGCTACCGACGATCATCTTCTAAACTCTTCACTGCTCTCCTGGTCAGGGCATGCCAGCTGGTTCTGTTGGCTGCAGCAGCCTCAAGGTGACGAGGCTGAAGCCCAGCCCACTTAAGGTTGGCCTTGAGATTGTCCCTGTATCTCTTCATCAACTTGTAGCGGTGCCATAGCCGATGAGGTTTACCCGGGGCGTGGTTACCGCTACACCTGTTTAAAAAATCGGGACTTTACTGGTTTCGCACTGCCTCCGGGCATTGCATCCAGTATTGTTCCCACCATATTTGTATTTACAAATGTCCCATATGTGTCTGATTCAGACCAAGAGGACGTAAAACACCATTTTCTTCTTCCCTGTATCTCTTCTTTGGGGCGACCCTGCTTTCGGCTGCCTTGCGTCAGCTCACCGTAGAGAAGCTGACGAATGTTCCTGGACTCTTCCGTGCGGATGACGTGGCCAGTCCAACGAAGCTGCTGAGCTTGGAGGATTTTCGCTTCGATACTGGATGAGCTGGCTCTGTCAAGGACCTCTTGGTTGGTAGCGCGGTCCTGCCACTGTATCTGCATGATTGACCGAAGAGAGCGCTGGTGGAATTCCTCAAGCTTCTTGATTTTACTGCGGTACAGAGTCCATGTTTTGCAGCCGAAGACGGACAAATGGTTATTTCAGTAAATTTTCAAATTTCTTAGCCTTCCAAAGCAGGAAATTTGCAAATTTCCTGAAAAGTTTAGGAAATTTGTAAAATCCCTGAGTGAAACAGTACTAATTTTGCAAAATTACTGAATTTTTTAAAAGAAATTTGCAAATTTCCCGGTTTTATAAAATTTACTGTAACATATATAAGAAAAGGAGTATGTTGCATCTGGCACAAGAACCTGCGCGTTTCTGTCTGTCTGTCTGTATGTATGTATGTATGTTCACCATTTTTCTTCCACTTTCTACAGCCTAAACTACTGAACCAAACATAATGGATATTATTGGCAGAGAGTTGGACTGTCGATGCTATCCTGTTGTAGGCCTACCAATTTACCCCCCAAAATAACTAAAGAAACTATGAAGTCACAAGTACATGTTTATTCTATTCTGTGGATGTGTGTTTTCACAGACCCACCGCGGATCGAGGCTGGGACGTTGCACGTGCGCACGGTGACGTCACGGAGCGAGCAGCGCGTGGAGCGTCTGTCGTGTGGCAGGTTTCTTTCCCTGGGCTTTCCTGCTGCCAGCGTGCTGTGGAAGGTACTGGGTTCTCTCTCGCAGCAAGCCAGCAAGGATACACACAGACAAACATAATTATGCACACGCGTGCTCGCGCACGGCACACACACGCACACCCGCACGCACGCACGCACGCACATGGTCAAGACCTGCCAGACGTTTTGTCTTGAATTAGGCCCTACATTTTATGTTATTCCTTAATTCAGTAGGAGTCTGTACGATTATTGTAGTGTAGTTGAGAGCATTAAAAATGAGCAACGTGTGTGTGTGTGTGTGTGTGTGTGTGTGTGTGTGTGTGTGTGTGTGCGTGTGCGTGTGCGTGTGTGTGTGTGTGTGTGTGTGCGTGTGTGTGTGTGTGTGTGTGTGCGTGTGCGTGCGTGTGTGTGTGTGTGTGTGTGTGTGTGTGTGTGTGTGTGTGTGTGTGTGTGTGTGTGCGTGAGCGCGTGCGCGTGTGTGTGTGCTCCTTTCCGAATCGATGTTTTGTTTGAAATGTATCATTAATGTGCCTGCAAGAACAGTCTGATCTCAAAAGGAATAAAGAACACACTCAGCGATGGCTTGGAGTCAAAAGGGACTATCTTTAAGTAGTCCATTGATGTATTATTGAACATATTATTGTGAAAACTAATAACTTGTTTCAAAGAAAGACTGCAGAAATATAAAAAGCATAATCCCCATTTTATACATTATTTGCAGTCTTTTGTAATACAAGTTCTTAGTTTGGGCAATAAGTTCAATAATAAGTCAATGGACTATCTACAGATAGTCCGTTTTGACTCTCAGCCATCGAATTAGATAGACTGTTCTGGCAGGCACCCCTCGACAGTGATCTTTCATCTTCGTTTCGCTGTGTACGTATCGCCAGGACCCAGAGGGCCGACTGCTGTCCAGCACTGGCTACGACAACGGCTACTTCCACCTGCAGCTGAGCGGGTCATCCCCGCCTGGCAACTACACCTGTGCCCTCCACTGCCCCGCCCCCGACACCTGCTGCATGACCCCCCCTCCCCTGTCCTTAAACCAGGAACCCCGTGTCCACGTACCACCGTGCTCCTCCTGCTCCTCCTCCTCCTCAAACGAGTCGCCCGACCGCTCACCGGATATGACGCGACCCTCGCAACCGGAAGTGACGCCTGCCATGACGTCAGCGTTGCGCAAGACCGGCGAGGACATGGCGGAGGCGATGGCGGCTCTGGTGAACGAACGGATGGAGGGCAACCGAGAGGAGCTGGAGAGGTGGAAGCGGGACCTGGAGATTGACATGAAGCGACAGCTGCACGATATTAGGGCGGAGATCCAGACCACCCTGCTGAACAACGTTCCGGTTGACGCGAAGAAGGACAGTGAAGACTCTTCGGAGGAAGATTCTTCGAAGAAAGGGAAGAGCTTCAAACAGCCAAAACTTGAGGTTTTAGATCTGATCAGGACCGAGTTGGATCCAGACAGATTGACCAAGATAGAAGAAAGCTTGCAGACCGTCCGCCAACAAACCGACGAAAGGAAACGAGAGATGGAGGAGGTTCAGAAATCCCTGCACGACAAGATGGCTACCTTCCAGAAGAAGCTGAAGAACATGAGGCAAAGCATGAAGAAGCACGGCGTTTCCAAACACGAGATGATGATCACTACCCTGAATGACGAGATGAAAGGGAGATTCCAAGACATTTACAGGAAAATGGGCGACTGGGAAAGCGAACATCGGCTGACGGACCAACAAGTGTTCGCCAACATCCGTGAAAGCGTGGCCCAGATTGACAGAAAGATGTCTGACAGAGACGCTAAAGTGGACAACCTTTTCGAAAACGTTTCCAGCCAACTCGAAGATCTCAAGAAAAACGTGACGTCGGTAGGAGAATGGATTGAAAACCATTCAGACTCAAACGCAAAGCCAGAACTCTCTGCTGTCGAATCGGAAAGCAATCCCGGTAGTTCTGACGTGGACGTTTTACTGAGTAACCTCAAGCGGAAGCCCGCTCCTAGAGAAGTGACCGCGGATTACAGAGAGTTTGTGGGCAGGACGACGATGATGGTGCCCGTCAGATACACCACAACCACTCCAGCCCCACCACGCACGGACCAAAGCAGCAGGAGAAGGCCTCCCCCCATCAACCCCAACATCATGAAGAACGACTCCGTGCCAGGTTAGTTCATCTGTATAGTACATCTGTTCATCTGTAGTACTACACACACACCTTTAATTTTAACCCTTTCAACGCTAGCCATTCCTCAGCCAAAATCTTACCCGGGTAGAGAAATGATTTCATGTCTACAATATTGGGGATTCCTCTGTGACGTGCATAACAAATAGGGCCTGTCCTTACCTCCCACAATTAAGCACATAAGGTCACTGGATACCAGACCCTCATTTGATGCCTTTTAGTGACATGGGTGTCAAATCATTGTGGTGCTAAGAGGCGACAGTGGCGATGACAGGATTTTTACCCCCCCCCCCTCCCCCCTAAAATATGAAGAAAAAAAGTAAAATATAGAAAAAAGGAAAAGCGCCGCAAACAATCACAGCTCACACACCAAACATAAAAACGAGAGACAGAGAAAAAGACTTGTGGTTCTTACAATAAAGGATAGATCTCCCCCACCCTCTCTCTCTTTTGTCTGTCTGTGCGTGCTTCTGTGCGAGCGAGCGCGCGCGCGCGCGCGTGTGTGTGTGTGCGTGCACGTGCATGTGCGTGCATGCGTGTGTGTGTGCGTGTGCGTGCATGCGCGCGCGCGTGTGCGCGTGCACGCATTCACCTGTATGGGGAGGAAAAGGGGTGACTACGAGCCTGAGTCCTGGAATGAGCGTGCGCGTGCGTGTTAATGTGTACAGGCCTATATGTGTGTACGCGCGTGCAATGTATCCACACAAAATATACCAATAAGTGGATGCACGAGTGGTAGTGTGTTTTGTACACTTACAGAGAGCTGTAGTGAGGCTCGCCGGCAAGACAACAAGGGCAGTGGCCCCTACACCTTACACCCCCCCGGCCTGACCCCCCAGTCCTTCTGGTGTGACATGGACCACGGGCAGGATGGATGGATGGTCAGTGCACACACACACACATGCATGCACACACACACATACACACACACGCACGCACGCGCGCACACACACACACACACACACACATACACACACAAACAAACACAGATATATTGCGCGTGCATGTTTCTCTCTGAGGTGTGTTGTTTGTGTGCACATCAAGTAGTTTTTTTTTACCATGCTTGTAAGCGGCCTGATCATCATCATCATCATCATCATCATCATCATCATCATCATCATCATCATCATCATCATCATCGTCATCATCATCACCGTCCTCCTCCTCCTCATCGTTATTGCTACCATCACCAAGATCTTCGTCTAGATCTCTTCATCATTGTCATCTCTGCTTGCAGGTGATCCAGCGGAGGAGCAACGTGAGCGAGCACAGTGAGGATTTCTACAGGTCGTGGAGGGACTACGTGGCGGGCTTTGGAGACAAGAGCAGCAACGGGGAGTTCTGGCTGGGTGAGTAGCCTACAGTGCATGGAACCTCCCTTATTAACATAAGATCTTCCAAAATCAACCAAAGATGAGGCCTTAACCCTTTCACCGCCAACGTCGCATTTCTGCACCACAATGGTTTGTCACTAAAAGGCATCAAACCAGGGCCTGTCACTAAAAGGCATCAAATTTCGGGAGGTCAGATAGGCCAAAGACCCTGTTCTCTTTATTTGGGGAGGTAAGAATAGGCGTAATGTTATACATGTCACAGAGGAATTCCCAATATTGAAGATATTTATTTTTTCTCTACCCAGTTAAGTTTAAGGGTATTTTTGGGCTGAAAAATGGCTGGCGGCGAAAGGGTTAAAGACACACTGACGCACCACGATTAAGTCCCTTGGTTTTTTTTCTGGGTAGCTGTGACTCCCATACAAATGCCCCCAACTTCAAATTGAGGCTGCTCTTTAAAATGATGCTTCGTTTTGAATTTGGGGGCATTTGTATGGGAGTCAAACCTGGTCAAAACAAGATTTCTTACCAGCTTTAACACGTGTCAACACGTGATCTGATGGGTCATTAAAGATTTGGTCAACTACTAAAATACCAAATACCCAAAATACCAAATACCCAAAATACCAAATACCCGAAATACCAAAATACCCAATATAATATTACCAAATGTCCTTGCCGTGCATGCAGGCCTGAGGAGACTGTACGCCCTGACCAGGACCCGCCAGCACAGCCTGAGGGTGGACCTGCAGTCCGCAGGGGGAGCGAGGGGCTACGCCGTCTACAGGCGGTTCCGCGTGCTGGGCCCGAGGCACCACTACAAGCTCTCCGTCTTCGGCTACTACGGCACGGCTGGTGAGAGGGGCTTTGTTCTCTACCTGGACACACACATATATAAATTATGTTCGAAATTGAACAGAGAGGTAATACTCTCTTTCTAATTAACTCCCCTACCACCAAAGTTGATTACGAGAGTATGGCCCCTTTTGTTCAATTTCGTTATCTCCTCTCTTGGCCTCACTATTCCATTCTATATAATATGTTCATTACGCATTATGGCCTGGGAACGCAGAAGAAGAAGAAAAAGAAGAAGTTCTCTATCTCTGCCTCTGCCTCTCTCTCTTTGTCTGTGAATCTCTGTCTCTACTAGATTTGTTTGTCTGTCTTGTCTCACTATCTCTGTCTCTCTCTCTGTGTCTCTGTCTCTCTCTGTGTCTGTGTCTTTCTCTGTGTCTCTGTCTCTCTCTGTCTCTCTCTCTCTGTCTGTCTGTCTGTCTCTCTCTCTCTCTCTCTCTCTCTCTCTCTCTCTCTCTCTCTCTCTCTCTCTCTCTCTCTCTCTCTCTCTCTCTCTCTCTCTCTCCGTCCCGTTCCATTTGTATTGTGGCCCAAGGCCAAAGTGCAAATAAAATTATTTCAGTGTTCAGTGTTCAGTGTTCTCTCTCTCTCTCTCCTAGATTTGTTTGTCTGTCTTGTCTCACTATCTCTGTCTCTCTCTATGTCTCTGTCTTTCTCTGTGTCTCTGTCTCTCTCTCTCTGTCTGTCTGTCTCTCTCTCTCTCTCTCTCTCTCTCTCTCTCTCTCTCTCTCTCTCTCTCTCTCTCTCTCTCTCTCTCTCTCTCTCTCTCTCTCTCTCTCTCTCTCTCCGTCGGTTCCATTTGTATTGTGGCCCAAGGCCAAAGTGCAAATAAAATTATTTCAGTGTTCAGTGTTCTCTCTCTCTCTCTCTCTCTCTCTCTCTCTCTCTCTCTCTCTCTCTCTCTCTCTCTCTCTCTCTCTCTCTCTCTCTGTGTGTGTGCCAGTTTGAATGAAAATCCGATTAACGTCCTCCGGCCTGGGAACAGGCACATGTGGGACATTACTAGATATAAAGATGGTGGAACGATCCTGGAGGTACCGCGATACCAGGAAAGTCCCACGTTTTTAAAACGATAAATAAATCGATGTCAGTTTGTCTCTCTCCGTCTTATTTGTCTATTTCTTGTAACTACTTGTATCCATTAATTTGTTTGTTTCTGTTGGCTTTCAATCTCCAACCTAAGTGACTCCTTAGAGGAAAGATGCTTTCCGGCTGTGGGGTAGTCATATTTTGTGTTGTTTCTGCTCACAGTCATTTGAGTCAATAAGGAAACGTGGAAAAAAACCCACCAATTAAAATTAAAATATCTTGGGTACTTTTCGACAAGCTGACAGCCAGTCATGTCAGTCAAAGTTGACAAATACAAGCAGCAGCTAGCAGAAAATTAACCAAGGTAATTTGTTTTATTTATTTTTTCTCTTTTCCTTATTTACTCAAATGATTGTGAACAGGAACAACACAAAATATGACTACCCTACAGTCGGGAAAGCATCTTTGCTCTATTAACGTTAAACCCAGTGGCAACAAAAAGTTGTCATTTGGTCAAAATTTACCCCCCCCCCCCTTCCTTCCTCATCAGTCAGACAAAAATCGCATTAAAAAAAAAAAGATTGGGTGGCGCGCCTCTGGCTGCGACGCGCTCTCCAGGTGGGAGCAACCCGAATTTCACAGAGACGCCTCTGTGACTATAATGTACCTAACCTAACCTATGTTGGAGATTGAAACAATGACTGCCTAATTTGTAAGACCAGGCACTCTTGCCTAATCCACAGACTAGGCTGCCTGTGAATATAGTGAGTTCTCTTTATTATTGATGGCACGGTGCACCCCCTGTCCTGTCCCTCCCTCCCTTCCCCAGGTGACAGCCTGGAGGTGCACAAGAAGCCGTTCTCCACCTGGGACCAGGACAACGACGACTGGTCGGACGGCAACTGCGCCAAGAACTACAACTCAGCCTGGTGGTACGCCGGCTGTCGCATCAGCGACCTGAACGCCCCCAACGTGGAGGGCCCCAACGGCATCATGTGGCTGTATGGGGACGACACCTGGGGAGCGGGGAAGATCGCCTTCTCCGAGATGAAGATCCGCCCTTTGTAGCCTCCTGCATGCCAGGGTCACCGAGGATAGAAAACCTGTCGGGTGAAAAACGAAGAAGAATCTCTAAATGAGCAACTTCAGTAGGACGCTGATTTTACCGCCAGGGGGCAATCAAACCAGTAGGGGCTTAGCGCGTGATATTCTTAGTTAGGGGTAGTGAGAGAGAGAGAGAGAGAGAGGGAGAGGGAGATCAGTTCCTCCCTATCTCTGTTTCTCTCTCTCTCACTACCCCCAACTAAGAATATCAGGCACTCATCTCCCTCTCTCTCTCTCTCACTACCCCCAACTAAGAATATCACGCGCTAAGCCCCTACTGGTTTGATTGCCCCCTGGCGGTCAAATCAGCGTCCTAAGTTGACCATTCTATGGCCTTGCATGCCCTGCTCTCACGGTGACCTCAGTTTCGATTTCCAATCCAGTCTATGTCCTCG
>CM065684.1:15303795-15321295 GCA_017654935.2 Phymorhynchus buccinoides
CAATATAACTCATTAAACATCACACAAAAGTACTTACAACCATGCTTACATGTCTAGAACAAGTTATTCAATCATTTAGACCAATATAGAGGCGCACCTGCGCTTTCGCTTAGTTTCCTGTCAATTAAGAGCGCAGATGCGCCATGCTGCGGTAATGTGCCGCCTATAAATAAGACTGAAATAGTTAGGCCCAGCAAGTCCGACTTCGGCTGGAGGAGGAAATGCTTTTGAAAGTGTTTCGTGAAAAAAAAGAAAAAAAGGGCAAGAGAATGGACCGGTGGTAAGGCAGAAAGATAGTAGATGACAGTAAAGCAAAGGGAAAAGGCAGAGTCAAAGAGAGTGACAGATTAGAGGAAGTTACAAGCACAGAACTTCCAGAAGGTGGGGGAACTATTTGTACAAAAGACCCCCCGGTATCCCCACGGGGTGTTCCCAGAATTTACGTAACGTAATTTTTTTTAAACAATATGCATTGTCATAAATGATATAGGTCTTACTGGGAGAAGTAGCCTAGACAATGAACAATTGAACATGTTTTTATTAGGTATTAGGTACGTATACTTTATAGTCACAGAGGCATCTCTGTGAAATTCGGGTTGCTCCCACCCGGAGAGCGCGTTGCAGCCAGAGGCGCGCCACCCAATTTTTAAAAAAAATTTGCATGCGATTTTTGTGTGTGATGACTGAAAGGGGAAGGGGGGGGTAAATTTTGACCAAATGACAACTTTTTCGTTGCCACTGGGTTTAACGTGTGCTAAGTGCATGGGCACACGGAACCTCGGTTTATCGTCTCATCCGAAAGACTCCACGTTCAGACCGTAAGGCCTAGTGCAAAGTGAGAGGAAAAATCCCCTGTACCCAGGTTCGAACTCGGGTTTACTTGACACGAGGCGAACGCGCTACCACTGTGCCACTCTACACCACTGAGCATTGCATTGCATGCGCTATTCACTTGTCACGGTCGTTGCGACTGAGATGGCGGGAACATATTTGATGTTCTGATTCGTAGCAAAAGGCAAGTGCTGCTGCCAGTATTGGATCTGTGGGTAAACTGGCATAACCGGCATCACAGTCGCGCGACATCATCCACAATTCTGTCAATTTTCGTTACGATTTGTTCAGCAGTTTAGGCTGTGGCTACTGGAACACGTTTTTTGTGGATCTGTGGATAAACTGACATAACCATCACAGGCGCGACATCATCACAGTCGCGCTGTGGCTAACATCATCTGACACAATCACAGTCTGTCAATTTTCGTTACGATTTGTTCAGCAGTTTAGGCTGTGGCTACTGGAACACGTTTTTGTGGATAAACTGACATAACCGGCATCACAGTCGCGCAACATCATCCACAATTCTGCCAATTTTCGTTACGATTTGTTCATTAGTTTAGGCTGTGGCTACTGGAGCACGTTTTTTGTTCACAAAGAAAAACAGACAGACAGAGAGAAAAAGCACAGGACCTTATTTCAGTTGCTATGTACTACCGTTGTTATAGAACTGGGAGAAAAACAACAACCCACATGGTATTTATTACAGAGTACAGTGTAAAGCCCACACACATACAACTGTGTCAACGGACATGAGGATTTGTCCTTTGTCCCACATAGTGGAAAGGAAGGACTACGGATTCGTTCATGGGTTTTTTTGTTGGTCTGTACAGAGGTCATCTTGTTAACCTCTGCACAGATTTGGTTCAAAGTTTGTGTGATGGTGTATGCATTACTTGGAGTAGCAGAGATCTGTAAAGAACAAATTATAACCTAGTGGTCTTGACGAATATAGAAACAAGCGCCCACTCCCCACCTGCAACCCACCTTTCCCGCCCCACTTCTCCTTTGAACCTCTGCACGGAATCACTGAAAGTGTTGTATGGTGGAATACTGTGCGAACGAACACACACATACACATACACACACATGTCCGCGCACGCGTAAATGCACACACACAGACGTACACGCGTACGCGCACACACATACAGACACACACAGACGTACGCGTACGCGCACACACATACAGGGCTCCCAGGGACCATTTGAGGGTCTATGAAATATTAAAATTCTAAACGACCCTCTAAAAGAATGTGCAGGGGGTCCCAGGCATTCACTAGAAAAAATATTTTTAGCATTCGCTATGGCACTGGGACCCTCTATCCCGCCTCTAGGACCCTCTATGCTGTAAGTGAAGGAGTCCCTGGGACCCTTTGTTTTGCGGGACGATTGGGAGCCCTGCACACACATGTACACGCACACATACACACACACACACACGTACGTACACACACACATGTACACACACGTAAACGTACACACACACACACACACAGAAGGATGGAGAGAGGGGGGGGGGGGGGGGCAGAGAGAGAACACTATAGCGACAGACGGACAGACAGGGCAAACAATATCAAAACATACAACAAAAGACGTATGTCTATTCGTTCTGCTTATTTAATGAATCGGTAACATTGAGCATCTAGTAAATCATCTGTAAAGAAACATGTTCATAAATTAACGGCAACAGATTGTAGTTGTGTGGTACAAACATCAGTTATTCTGCCCCTTTTTACATCAACATTACATCAGCATTTATTATACAAGGATGACAACTCTCTCACACATACACACACACACACACACACACACACACACACACACACACACACACACACACACACACACCAATGGAACACACACATGTATAACTGAAAGCACGAGAATGCATTAATTCATAAAGATGACGCACACGGTTATTAGAAATATAAACTCCCATAAATACAGACATGATTTTCAAAAACGCAAATAAAATAAAATAAAAACCTGTGACGAAAAAAGGAAGCAACTTGAAGGATAAAGTAAAGTGAACAAACTCACATGTACTTTTTTTTCAATGTCCACAAATATGTCTGTGAATAAAAACAGCGTTTAAGCCACAAAAGGGATTTCTGATCAGAAAAAATGAGACACAATTACATGTATTGTTATTCCATGGATAATTTGAAAAATCAAAGAAGTAAAATCCTTGAATAGCTTGGAAAATATTACCATATAATACGACTTTTTTTTCCTAGACTGACACCACTGCGCCTTATAATGCGACTTATAATATAGTAACAAAATATAATAACAAAATCTTAACCCTTTGCCTGCCAGCGAAAATTAAAGAAACATTCATTGCACTTCGTTCTTGCCATGAAAAAAAACAACTGAGTCTTGAAATCTTCAGGTGAGAGGGCAAGTTTGTTGCACCAAGTGTTTGGAATTCTCTCCCTGACCATACCCGTAACCAGTCCACTCTTCCTTCATTCAAGTCCCAACTAAAAACCCACTTCTTCAGGAAAGCTTTCTCTCTGGAGTCTATGATCCTTTCCCCACTCTTGTCTTCCAGCTCTGATGTTGAGTTATGAGGTTAACGCGCGCAGCATGGTGGTGGGGGTGGGGTGGGGTTATTCCTTGAAGGGAGATGGGTGTTAGTGTGATGACGATTATATGCAATGTGATTCTCTAATGTATCAAGTCATAGAGTGTATGTGAGGATACGTTATACAGCAGTCAAGGGGTTAATGTTGGGTAAAATGTGTGGGGTGCGCCTATAGTTATAGTCCATAAAATAGGTAGATGTGTGTGCATGTATCCATAAAATATGCATGTATCACTATAAACCAATGTGATCATTTTTAAAAAGCCGGATGTGATCGGTTTCACATAATTTTTTTAGCTAACATTTCTATGAAATAACTCGTCTTTTAACCCTTTCACCGCCAATGTCGCATTTCTGCACCAAAATGATTTAACGCCCATGTCACTCTAAAAGGCCTCAAACTCAAACCCCCTATCTTCTTTATATTGGGAGGTAAGGATAGGCCTTACTTTGCACATGACACAGATGAATACCCAATGTTTACCCACCCAGGGATGGTATTCATGTCGAGATGAGACTTAGCATGATGCTAACAGAAGCTCTTCCAAAAATTAATAGGACATTGGAAGAGCTTCCATCATGCTACTATCTCGAGAATACCGTCCCTGGTCAGTTTAATGGATTTTTTATTGCTGAAAAATGGCTGGCAGCGAAAGGGTTAATAGTGATATTTAAAACCTTGAACAGTACATAATCAATATGAAATTAAATTGATAGTTTTGAAGTCTCGAAAAGAACATTGCCAAGCGACATGAAAAACACACGTGCATTCTATCGTTCATTCTGATCTTTTTTTTTAATGGGTGTGCCCCCCCAAAACACTTAACATCAGCTAACATACATGCCAACAGGAGCATTCATGTGTGGATGACAGCAAACCGTATCATATATTACTAGGTAGTATTAGGTATTAGGTACTTTAATTTATAGTCACAGAGGCGTCTCTGTGAAATTCGGGTTGCTCCCACCTGGTGAGCGCGTCGCAGCCAGAGCCGCGCCACCCAATTTAAAAAAAAAATTTGCATGTGATTTATATCTAGCACTTGAGATTATAAAACAATCTCACAAACAAGGAAGGGGATATTTTGAATACTCGGATATCTAAAACCGGGGGGGGAGGGGGGGGGGGGCGATATTTTAAATACTCAGATACATAAAGCCAAGGGGGAAATGCTACACACAACAATACAGGTCTGGATTTGTTCAATGCTCATCAAATATTGTATAATTGATTATCGTTCAGTCCATGGTAAACATTAAAACACCAAAGTTTGTATTTTCTCACAACATTGATTATTTGCTCTTGATACGTCTAAAGAATCTACTTACCTTATATACCGTATTTTTCGGACTATAAGGGAAGTTCAGTTTAACGTCGCGTATCGGCTTTCGCCATGTACGACGGGCTGAACAAACCAACCAGGGTATAAACAAAAATTGATGTTCCTGAATCACTGTCTTAGCCAAAAGGCCGAGAAGCGATCAGAATCGACCTTAAAGACTATAAGGCACACCTGAATACCTTATATACCGGGTATAAGGAGCACCCACCAGATTTTACACAAAACTCATTTTTCATTATTATATTTCCTTATTATATTATCAGTCACATTATAAGGCGCAGGGGTCTCAGTCTGTGAAAAAAAGTATCGCCTTATAGTCCGAAAAATATGGTAAGTACATTTGTAAAAAAGAAAATATTCATCTTCCCTAAATGTCTTAGTTACATATTTATATTCGCCTACGAATGAAAAATGGTGTTTTACATCGTCTCGGTCTGGAACAGACACATATGGAACATTTGTAGATACAAAGATGGTGGGAACGATACTGGAGGCAATGCCCGGAGGCAGTGCAACACCAGTAAAGTCCCGATTTTTTAACAATACAGATATGTGTAGCAGTAACCACGCATCGGTTAAACCTCATCGCCTATGGTACCGCCACAAGTATAACTTCGCCACAAGCTAGTATGACTATTTATATTCGCCTTTGCAATGATTACAATTATATTCCCGGCTTGTATCTAAATAAATATGTTTCATTCTCATGTACATACTCACACATATTTGTCTCTTTCCCCAACAAATTTCAATGTAAAGTTAATTCATTGTAAACGCAACTTTATAAGCATAAATGTTATTATTTTTTCTTGAATATATCTACGTGAATCTTGAGGTAATCTTGATTTCTGAAGATTGTGGTAAAATGCTCACATTAATTTGTCAAAACTTGTATGCGAGTTTTGCTCTTTTGTGGGGAGAATTGTTTATTAAAAACAATCAATGTTTTGGAGTAGATCAAATTTATATCTGCCTAAAAGCATTATTTAATTACATGTGGCAGACAAAAACTGTACGCTTAGTAATAAATTGAATACATCAACAAATACGTTCAAGTACGGACATTTATTTTCATGTTAATGAACATGGCAAGATAATTGCTGTGGTCTTTACAATATTTAACAATCAACGTATTTAACAAATCACTATTTTTCTCAGCAAGCACGGTTATCAAAGTAAAAACAAAAGCTGAACTGATGCACATTGAAAGGAATAACTTCATTTAACTTTCTGACAAAATATATATATATATATATAAAAGACTAAACGGATAGAAAATATTTTTAAATATACAAAAAAACAAGCCATGTACAACAGACTCAGTTAGTGAATAAAAGTATGTTACAAAATAGGAACAATTTTTTTTTTTTTTTTTAGATCTTGTGGAATTAGTCTCCACCTGTGTGCTCTATTAAAGAGCATACAAAACACAGAGACATTGACATACCACAGCCAATTTATATTCCAACCAGATCAGCACATACAAAGTCAAATCACAACGTAGATGTATAAGCACAAAGAACAAACATGGTGTATGGGAAAACCAGACATAAGTCACGCAGAATATTTTTTAGCAAAAGCCAAAAATAGTCAACAACCCCCAAAATATCAATTTTCTATTTAGGGCATATTTATGTCTATTTTTATGTATTCTACCAGTATCCACAACATGAAAGACAATTCTGAATTATTTCTTTGTTTATTTGATTGATTTTAAAATCCAGTCAATAGAAAGAAAGAGGTAAAATTATGTTTTCTATGTCCAATTTCTGCAAATGATCTATCTCGACTGCCAAACTTCAAATAATTATAAAATAAAAACTAGACAAGATAACTCAATTCAGTTTTCTGTGTATTAACAAGGATTCTTTGCTCCACCATGAAAAATTAACATCTCAATTTATGCCAAAATTCCATTATGTCTGTTTTTCCCATGTACCATCACATGCGTTTGTGTGCACAAACACTGCTCACAGCGCATGCACACTACACACACAAACACACACGCACACACTACAAACACACACACACACTACACACACACCATTAAACACTGATTAAAAGAAGTGAAATCGTCGACAACTCTCTTTCATATAACCTTGTTCACAAATCTTTGATCAAGAAAGAAATGCTTCAAATTGCATGCCTCTGTGATTATTAATTCGCACCTGTGGTTGTATTTACAAAATATTAAAAAAAACAATACACATAAACCATCATCAATCTTTTTTTCCTTTTTTTTCCAAGTAGAAAACTAAAAAATACAACTTGTGATATGTTTCATCACCTGTGGATTGCACACAAAAACACACACCCAAAAACAAAACTTAAAAACAAAACATACCGTATTTTACGGACTATAAGGCGCACCCCACCCACCCCAATTTAACACTAAATTCAGATTTTGTTACTCTATTTCCTTACTATATCAGACCTGTTTACCCCCTACACAAGTCTTGAGTAGTCTGGATAGCCGAAATGAGTAGTGTTGGTGCCAAATGTGAAGTCTTATTCACTAAAACCATCAAACACTGTTCACTGAAAATGAGTAACAATCAAGAATTAAAGAGCATTATCTTCAATTTTGAAGAGTAGTAGAGGTCCAAACTGAGTAGAATACTACTCGAAAAGAGTAGAGTAAACAGGTCTGCTATATTTTCAGTCACATTATAAGGCGCAGGGGTCTTAGTCTGGGGAAGAAAAAAAGTATCGCCTTATAGTTCATAAAATATGGTACATGAAGACAAACGTATACTCCTTCTCCCAATATACCGCGAAGGACAAAAACATCTGTGAACATCAGTGGCCACTGGACATGAGATATTTCATGCGAGACAAAAACATAAAATGTAAGAGCTTTTAAGGTGCAAGGAGATAAATAATTAAGGTTTACAATACAGTGGAACCTCTCTTTTATGACCTTCCCTATTAAGATGTGACCCAAAAAAAATTTCACCGATTTTGTTCCCTTCATATCTGGACTACTGAGAGTCCACCTCCCTCCCTAATAAGACCTTTTTTGGTTGGGTTTTCAAGGTCTTAATAGGGAGGTTCCATTGTACATGTAAGAAAACAATGAAGTTCAGCAAAGCAAGATTAACAAAGTAGGGACATAAACATTGCTTTGTATCACGAAGGAAATCTCTTTTGAAACAAGCTAAACAAGTGTGTGTGTGTGTGTGTGTGTGTGTGTGTGTGTGTGTGTGTGTGTGTGTGTGTGTGTGTGTGTTGTGTGTGTGTGTGTGTGTGTGTGTGTGTGTTAGTACAGCTTTCATAGTTAATCTGAAAGGGGGGGGGTTGGCACATCTTTACCTTTACCGAAATAATAATTATAAAAAAAAAAAATTCATTATACATTTCAACAGAAGAAAAAAAAATTCTTCTGGATCGTCTTCTTATTACAGATGACCATGATTACTTACATAATAATGAATACGAACCATAAAACTAAGTACGAAGCCAAAGATGCTTAAAATATTCATTCTACCTTCGATATATGATTTGCATAATCATATTCTAACTTGCAAGTAATTTGTCATAATGATTAGGTAAAATTAGATATTTTCCAAGGCTAATTAGATCTAGAAGGCAAAAATGAATAAGACTACCATATTATTCGGACTATAAGGCGCACCCCCTAAATTTTACCCATATTTCAGATTTTGTTATTGTTTTCTTACTATTTTTGTAGTCATATTATAAGGCGCAGGGGTCTCAGTCTGGGGAAAAAGTATCGCCTTATAGTCCGTACAATACGATACTTGCTGCAGCTGAACACACTTTGTGGAATAGAGCATGTGCACAATACATTTTTACTGGAATCATCAAAGGTTTGATAACGTCATTGAACAAAGGGTGAATACTCTCTTTCCAATTAACTCCCCTCCACCAAAGTTGACTGCGATGCCAATCACCTAGCAGTGCGTGGGTCAGAGCCAAAGTGAGACAAACAAAGCATCATTCTCTAAAAAAGAATGTGCCAAGTTCGCCCGAGTCCACCCACACAGTACACATCAACCATGGTGGAGAGGACGACATACAACATTCAGTCTTTGATAACGTCATATATTCCCCGAACACTCATGTGAAATAATTATATACTGCCGTGGGTTATATTACATTCTTCGGAGTGTGGCTGCCCACATGGCGGGGTAATCAAAAACGCTCACACACGTAATGTTCTCATCCCTAGCTGGTGCATTTGTACCATAGTGTTCCAATTGCTTCGACTGTTGGGATGATCCCTTGAGTTTTTGAGCCAGGGAACGACAAAAACAACAACATCATCGATCACTCAGTTTCCTGTCAATTATGAGCGCAGATGCGTCATGCTGCCGTTATGAGTCTAACTCAGAAATAGTCAGGCCCAGCATGTCCGTCTTCGGATGGAGAATTTCTTGAAAAAAGGCAGGAGAATGGACCTGTTAGGCAGAAAGATAGATGTAGATGACAGTAAACATAGGGAAAAGGCAGAGTCAAAGAGAGTGACAGATTAGAGGAGGTTACAAGCACAGAACTTCCAGAAAGTGGGGGAACTATTTGTACGAACAATCCCCCGGTATCCCCACGGGATTCAAAACATGGAATTACAAGAGTTTTACAATTACATCATCAACCAAGGAAAAACAACACGGAGAAAGAGAAATCCTAATGATAATGATCACGTCTAATTAAAGCACAGACCTGAAAAATATAAGAAGAACGTTACATTTTCTCACATTTTTTAAAAAGATCAAATACACCCATGTCCATTTTGTTCCTGTTTGTGCTCATAACAACTTTTTAAATGATAATTTGAAATCAAATCTTTGGGGTTTTTTTCTTCACTTTTCAAAGAATTGCATGCACGTTTTCCTCGTTTCCAAACCAAAGGAACATCATCCTGTTTCACATGACTTTCATGCCATTTAATTCACTAAAACCTCCCCCCAAAATCAGAATGTGTCGGCTGTACGCAGCGGGGAGACCAGTGAAAACTGGAAACCGGACACATACGCAACTTACCCGTTACGGCCATACATAGCCTTAGGAACGCAGAAGAAGAAGAATTTCACTAAAGAGGTGTGGTGTCATTCGCTGCTAAGTCCAGCGTGAATGTAAGAGTGGCTGCGTAAACGTGCATGCCGGTGTCATGAGAAATAAGTACCTACCGTGAAATAAATACCCTTCAAAAGCGCACTAGAACCATTCTTCTTTCATGTGACAAATAAGTCAACTATTATTTAAAATATTGATATTTAAGTGCTCAATCTACACGGAAAGAACCAAGTAATAGAGCGGGAGGGTGTAAATCTACATTTTTGCCGATAAATCGATATGCAAAGCCATGTCACTTAGTTTCATATTTTCCAAAATGGCGGACGGTATAAACAACCATCCGTGCAAACAAAAATAAATAATAATAAATATTAGAAAAATATCCTTGACTTCTCAATATTTAATTACGAATCTTCTGTTCTTTGTGCATGCCACAAGACACCTCTGAATGTATTTAGGGGCAAATCTTTCCCAAACAGCAAACAATTTGAATGAGGAAAAGAGTATTTATTTTATGGGTAAAATATTTTATGCAACACCGGGGAGAAGGGAATGAAGGTAGTGCAATGAAGATTATGTGTATGCAAAATAAGCTGCTTTACATGATCAGAAAAACGCCACTTAGAATAACGTCTGCCATTTGCTTGTGCCTTGATGACGGGCTAAAATGGGGGTTACAATCACATTCTCATCATCATTTCTGTTCTCACGTCAACACCCATATATATATATATATATATATAAATTAAACAACCATCATATGATACGCCAAGCTTGGTGGACGCCTCTGTGCATCAGAATAATGCACACCCTGTATGTTTAGTTAAAGGAAAAAAATATGAAAAACAACAACGGGAAAAAAAGCTGCCATTGTGATCGCTCAATCTCACATGACAGGAACGAAAGTTAAATGTCCATGGTCCCTTGCATACTGTGATAGCTCAGTCCCTTCCAACCCTGAGCAGCACTCCCCAAATCTTTAAACTACCTTTGATTACTCTCTCCCATCAGTTTTTAGTGTCCCATATTCACCCAAATTTACTAATCTTCTAATACAAGGCGTTAACACAATATGCCATACAATCTATTGGCCAGGCAATAATGGCCAAATCACTTCTCAAACAGGTCAGCATTCTCACGAGCGAGATGAAACAAGGCCATGTTCATGCACTTTGCTTGGCCGATTTTGTGATCCTAGCAGGCAAGTGTTCACGAAAACAAACTAATAAGCTTCATTTTGTTGATACCTTCCAGGCTTTCATCCTTTTTTTTATATTTGATATTCAATGTTGCTGTCAAACTTTATTATTCTCTAAATATAATTTGATCCAACATCCCCTAATTCTCCTCATTTCTTTTTTATACGTCATTATTAATATCGTATTTTTATGACGTGATTTTCAAGCTTTGTTTACATTTTAGCTTTATTCCTTTTTGTGTCACCTGACGAAGGGGTTATGCCCAGAAACGTCGTTTTTGGCTAACATGAAGTGAGTCTAAAGTATGATAGTTGTTCAGTTGTGTGTGTGTGTGTGTGTGTGTGTGTGTGTGTGTGTGTGTGTGTGTGTGTGTGTGTGTGTGTTGCGTCCGTGGTCCAATCTCCAAACTTTAACGTTGGCATTTTCTCGGGAAATAGAAGCCATACATTGTTCAAACTTTGCATACACATAGATGTTTATGCAAGCTTTCAAACAATAATGATTTGAATCATTAAATACTTAAAACAGCACTGTAAACAGATGACAATTAAACAGATAACGTTTTAGATGAGTGGGTTAGAGAGTATTCAATAGGCGACATGAGTTATCTCAAAAGGTTTCGTCTCCAACTGTCCTGTCTCAGAAGTGCCCTATCTCAAAAAAGTCTCATCTCCAACTGTCCTGTCTCAAAGTGTCCTGTCTCAGAAGTGCCCTATCTTAAAAGGCCTTGTCCCCACAGTCCTATCTCAAAGTGTCCTGTCTCTGAAGTGTCCTATCTCAAAAGGCCTTGTCCCCACAGTCCTATCTCAAAGTGTCCTGTCTCTGAAGTGTCCTATCTCAAAAGGCCTTGTCCCCAGTCCTATCTCAAAGTGTCCTGTCTCTGAAGTGTCCTATCTCAAAAGGCCTTATCCCCAGTCCTATCTCAAAATGTCCTGTCTCTGAAGTGTCCTATCTCAAAAGGCCTTGTCTCCAACAGTCCTATCTGAAAATGTCCTGTCTCAGAAGTGTCCTATCTCAAAAGGCCTTGTCTCCAACAGTCCTATCTCAAAAGTGTCCTGTCTCTGAAGTGTCCTATCTCAAAAGGCCTTGTCTCCAACAGTCCTATCTGAAAGTGTCCCGTCTCAGAAGTGTCCTATCTCAAAAGGCCTTGTCTCCAACAGTCCTATCTCAAAGTGTCCTGTCTCAGAAGTGTCCTATCTCAAAAGGCCTTGTCTCCAACAGTCCTGTCTCAAAGTGTCCCATCTCAGAAGTGTCCTATCTCAAAAGGCCTGGTCTCCAACAGTCCTGTCTCAAAGTGTCCCATCTTGGAAGTGTCCTATCTCAAAAGGCCTTGTCTCCAACAGTCCTATCTGAAAGTGTCCCATCTCAGAAGTGTCCTATCTCAAAAGGCCTTGTCTCCAACAGTCCTATCTCAAAGTGTCCCATCTCTGAAGTGTCCTATCTCAAAAGGCCTTGTCTCCAACAGTCCTGTCTCAAAGTGTCCCATCTCGGAAGTGTCCTATCTCAAAAGGCCTTGTCTCCAACAGTCCTATCTCAAAGTGTCCTGTCTCTGAAGTGTCCTATCTCAAAAGGCCTTGTCTCCAACAGTCCTGTCTCAAAGTGTCCCATCTCAGAAGTGTCCTATCTCAAAAGGCCTTGTCTCCAACAGTCCTATCTCAAAGTGTCCTGTCTCTGAAGTGTCCTATCTCAAAAGGCCTTGTCTCCAACAGTCCTGTCTCAAAGTGTCCCATCTCAGAAGTGTCCTATCTCAAAAGGCCTTGTCTCCAACAGTCCTATCTCAAAAGTGTCCTGTCTCTGAAGTGTCCTATCTCAAAAGGCCTCATCTCCAACAGTCCTGTCTCAAAGTGTCCCATCTCAGAAGTGTCCTATCTCAAAAGGCCTTGTCTCCAACAGTCCTATCTCAAAAGTGTCCTGTCTCTGAAGTGTCCTATCTCAAAAGGCCTCATCTCCAACAGTCCTGTCTCAAAGTGTCCCATCTCAAAAGTGTCCTATCTCAAAAGGCCTTGTCTCCAACAGTCCTGTCTCAAAGTGTCCCATCTCGGAAGTGTCCTATCTCAAAAGGCCTTGTCTCCAACAGTCCTGTCTCAAAGTGTCCCATCTCGGAAGTGTCCTATCTCAAAAGGCCTTGTCTCCAACAGTCCTGTCTCAAAGTGTCCCATCTCGGAAGTGTCCTATCTTAAAAGGCCTTGCATCTAACATTCCTATCTAAAATGTGGCCTGCTCTCAGAAAGAGTCCCATCACAAAGTGTCCTACTCTCAGAAAGTGTCCCATCACAAAATGTCCTGCTCTCAGAAAATGTCCTGTCTGAAAAGTGTCCTGCTCTCAGAAAGTGTCCCACCTCAAAAGTGTCCTGCTCCTATAAAGTGTCCTATCTCAAAGTGTCCTACTCTCAGAAAGTGTCCCGCCTCAAAAGTGTCCTGCTCTCAGAAAGTGTCCCGCCTCAAAAGTGTCCTGCTCTCAGAAAGTGTCCCGTCTCAAAAGTGTCTTGCTCTCAGAAAGTGTCCCGCCTCAAAAGTGTCCTGCTCTCAGAAAGTGTCCCGTCTCAAAAGTGTCCTGCTCTCAGAAAATGTACCATCACAAAGTGTCCTGCTCTCAAAAAGTGTCCCATCTCAAAAGTGTCCTGTCTCAAAAGTGTCCCATCAGTGTTCTGCTCTTAGAAAGTGAGAAAGTGTCCTATCTCAAAGTGTCCCACTCTCAGAAAGTGTCCTATCTCAAAGTGTCCTGTCTCAAAAGTGTCCTGCTCTCAGAAAGTGTCCCTTCAAAAAAATGTCCTGCTCTCAGAAAGTGTCCCATCACAAAGTGTCCTGCTCTCAGAAAGTGTCCCATCACAAAGTCATGCTCTCAGAAAGTGTCCTACCTCAAAGTGTCCCATCACAAACTGTCCTGCTCTCTGAAAGTGTCCCGTCTCAAAGTGTCCTGTCTCAAAGGTGTCCTGCTCTCAGAAAGTGTCCCATCACAAAGTGTCCTACTCTCAGATAGTGTCCCGTTCTCACAAAGTGTCCCGCTCTCAGAAAGATTCCTGCTCTCAGAAAGTGTCCCGTCTCAAAGTATCTTGTCTCAAAAGTGTCCTGCTCTCAGAAAGTGTCCCATCACAAAGTGTCCTACTCTCAGATAGTGTCCCGCTCTCACAAAGTGTCCCGCTCTCAGAAAGTTTCCTGCTCTCAGAAAGTGTCCCATCTCAAAAGTGTCCCGTCTCAAAAAGTGTCCCGCTCTCAGAAATGTTCCTCGTAGACGATCTTGTCGCAGGGGGAGGCGGGCAGGTCCAGGCCTCGCTTGGATTTGGCGTCGACGGCAAGGGAGGTGACCGCTCGGCGCTGGCGTGCCCGAGTGTCACGGTCAATGCACGTGGTGGCCCGTATCTCTGTCAGACATGACGGCACAGCGACATGGGCGTTAGTCAACAACATTGGCTATTACATACTTTGCTTACTTATTTGTGGTGGTGGTGTGTGTGTGTGTGTGTGTGTGGGTGTGGGGGGGGGGGGTAGGGGGGAGTGTGTGTGACAAACTCAGTATAACATGTGCTTTTATGCATGTATTTTTTTATGTCTTAGTTTATAATACAATATGTTGTCAGTTGTCTAATTTTCACGAAATGCTCTCCCCTATTTCTTTATGAAAATCGTCTATTGAGCTGATTAGTGCAAAAGTTCACCAAGTTGCTTTCATAGGCAAGCAATCTTAAGAGTACAGGGAAACCAATGAGTTCGGAACTCCACCCCAGTCCAACTGTACCATTAGCAGCTAAGGCTATTAGTCAGGCATAGGGTGACTCAACAACCCCTCGTGGGGACACCAGGGGTCTTTTCTACACAAATAGTCCCCCCACCTTCTGGAAGTTCTGTGTTTGTAATTTCCTCTAATCTGTCACTGGCTTTGAGTCTATCTTTTCCCTTTGCTTTACTGTCATCCATTATCTTTCTGCCTTATTGGTCCATTTTCCTACCTTTTTTTCTTTCTTTTTTAATCCATACGCCATTCATTCATCCAACCTATCTTTTGTTTACAAACACATCGCCTTGAAAAAAGTCTTTTTTAAGACGATAATTTATTTTATTTTACTTTGCTTCTTTTCCCATCTTCACCTGTTTGTGTTAATGTGTAGCGTTGTGATTTTTTTTATATAGTTCAATTATACATTTTTTTTTTAAAATAATAAACTCTTACAAAGATTTTCTTCAGCCAAAGTCGGACATGCTGGGCCTAACTATTTCTTAGGTAGGCGCATAACGGCAGCATAATGCATCTGCACTCATATGATGGGAAACTGTCTGAGCAATCGACGACGACGAAGAAGAAGAAGAAGGATGACTCAAGACTTAATTAATGAAGAAGATTTGGACCGTTTCTCTCCATCAACAACGAACCAAGACTTGTTCTTGCACAATTGCGTTTTTTCTTCTTCTTCTTCTTCTTCGTTCGCTCAGTTTCTTGTCATATGAGCGTAGATGCGTCATGCTGCCGTTATGCGCCTAACTAAGAAATAGTTAGGTTTGCGTTCGTACTCAGTGGTTTCTCCTTTGCTCCTTTGCTATTTTCTTTGTTTGGATGTTAACTTTTAAAAACAATGTTTGTTTTTGTGTATTTGTGTGCTGGTTTTTTTTTTATAGTCATAAAGCAAAGTTTACTTTCAAATGACAAAAACTATACTTGAAAATAAAAGATTAGTCACATTTCCAACAACAACAACAAAATAATGTTTATTAAAAAAAAAACCCACCTCATAACAAAATATTGCATTTAATGTGTACATGCAGAAAATAAAGTGACAAACGACTTATCGGAAACAACAAAAATAAAACATCAGTGCTTTGTTATTTTAAACATTTATTGTGGCTCTGAAAAGCATACCATGTGTATAATACATGTATTATCGGTAATTAATACAAACCATGCTGTGTACTTTCTAGCGAATGTGATGCAGGCACATACAGGTCATAGCTTCAATCCTCAATCAAGCTAAACACATGCAAAATACTTTTATATCTCACTGAAACAATATTTGGTCGAAATAAACGGACTAGCACTTCTAATACATTCGGTGACTAATTAGAAATAAATGAGTTTAACAATGGGGGGAAAAAAACCGATTCCAGAAAAAGAGTAATTAACTAAACAATATACAGGACACAAAACAATATCGAAAGATAAAAAATTATGTGGAAGTGGGGAGTCGCTCATGAGCGCACAAACAAGCACACACACACATCCACGCATGTAAGTATATAAATAGTTATATCGCTATTTTGTGTTTGATTGCTTGCATGTATGTTTTTTATGTTTATAGATGGCTTGATGAAAAAAAAGCATAATGGTTGCTTATTCAATGTCTCTCTGAATAACATTTTGACTTTGACTTTGACACATACACACACACACACACACTCTCTCTCTCTCTCTCCAGGCATGGGAATTGTCAGAGACAAAAAACTCTGAAAAGCCCCCCAATTGAAGTATTTAGTAACAAAAACAAAGTATTTAGTAACAATTTCAAAAAAACAATGCGCGGATCCGCGAATTCGCGGACCATTCCCATGCCTGCTCTCTCTCTCTCTTGAAGCCACGCCTTTTGAGTAAAACAGAAGCAACATGTTACAGGGTATTTGCAAGCATTGTGGCTACAGGCAAGCACCATATTTGCCTTGCTTTTGTTTTCCTCTATTCCCTGGGAAATAAAACCTGCTCCTCTCTCTCTCTCTCTCTCTGGGAACTCGATCATGACTTGATTATCTATAAAAATCAACCATGTGATGCTTCATTTCTTGTCTACTGCTACTTTGATTATGTCTTTTGTGTTTTGACCCCGTTTCTAACGACTCATGGCCTAAAAAAAATTAAAACATTATTCAAATGTTCTCCTCTCTCTCTCTCTCTCCTCTCTGGTTGGACTACCGTCACTGTGTTTGGTCTATAAGCATCAGACCAGTGTGATATTGATATTGATCCCCCCCCCCCCCCCCCCCGTATCACTAGTTCCCCACCTTCTGTTCTGTGCTTGTAACTTCCTCTAATCTGTCTCTCTCTCTTTGACTCTGCCTTTTTCATTGCTTTGTGTCATCTACCATCTTTCTGACTTTTTGGCCCACTCCTCCGAAATCAGAATATATTGGCTGAATGCAGCAAGCCAGAGACCAGTGACAACTGGAAAACGGACACATACGTACCCATTGTGGCCTTTTAATGGCCTGGGAATGCAGAAGAAGAAGCAGAAGAAGATTTCTCCTCTTCAGCCTCTTCAAACAAAAGCATCAATCCCCTTCTAAAAAAGTTATGAAAACAAAACTTTCATCAACTTTGGAGATCTTTGTCATTCGCAAAGTGTAACGAGCCACAAGCCTGTTGATTTTAAAACACACAACAAACATAAATAAATAAACAACAATCACAATGACAAAGACTAGTTCTGAGCTTGCTGTTTATATATATGCCAGGCCATGTCTGTGTAATTTGTGGTTTGTCTTTTTTTCATTTTCATTTCTTTTGTTTGAATTTTGTTTCTTTT
>CM065684.1:15326295-15338795 GCA_017654935.2 Phymorhynchus buccinoides
AGAAAGATACACAGTGACCTTGAAAGTTATACAGATAATACTGTAGTAAACATTTAGGCCTGGCGCACAGTAAATCCGGATTTTCCGCCCACGGAAATAATCAAAGTAAAAGAAAGAAGGAAACAAATATACGGATTAGCGGAAATTCGGACACGTGCGTATATTTTTTCCCTTCTTTCTTTTACTTATTTATGGATTGCGCATGGGTTTCCGCGCAGAACATCCGCATGTATGTGTACACGGCCTTAGACACACACACAACAGCTTTAGAACTGAATAAAAAATTATGTACAGGGACACACTAGTATGATATCATCATCAATCTCAGCTGCGAATGAATCATAATCTTGATATTACTGGGCATCTATAAGCATAAATCCCATAGCCAGCATCAGATTCTATCTTCAGTATGCGGAATTTGAAAGCTAGCATGAACATGTGCGCTACTTGGCACATCAAAATGTTAGCATGCTCGCAACTTTGTGTGTGTGTGTGTGTGTGTGTGTGTGTGTGTGTGTGTGTGTGTGTGTGTGTGTGTGTGTGTGTGTGTGTGTGTGTGTGTGTGTGTGTGTGTGTGTGTGTGCATGCGTGTGCACAGACAAGCGTGTGTGTGTACCTGCGTGTGTGTAAGGGGTACGGGTGAGAGAAAAAGATATTGTATGTGTCCGTGAGCGTTAAAAATACATGCATGTCTGTAATTTTTTGGCAATAGTCATGGGTGCATGCAGTGACCAAAACGTTTGCCTGAACTTTTTTGCCGAAACCTAATGTACAAAAGAATGATATCATGTTAAAGAGCCCTTTCTTCAGGCACTCAGCTGCCTGAAGCAGCGTCAAATGGCCTGAATTCAGGCTTCAGGCATACCCACATGCACCCCTGTAGAGTAGGTGCATGCTTATATTGAAGTTTGCCATAAACTTACATGCCCGCATGAACAAACACAAGCACGTATACCTTTATATGTAAATATCTATTTGCTAACTTTAAATACTTTGTATAGCAAAATAAGCTGTAAATAATGAGTGAAGATACACCGCTATTGTCCGATTCAAATGTTTCGCAAAAACAAAGCAACAATTCATAATTTTCGCTGAATAAAGTTTGCAAGATTTGTCAAGAAATATATTCAGACACACACATGAGTTTCTAAAACAAACAAACAAAAACAACAAACAAAGAATTCACCAATAATCAACGCGTGTGGGTGTAGAACAATGTTTACCCACAAAAGTTTTTTTTTGTTTTTGTTTACCCACAAAAGTTAATATAATCATGAGCACAATTATGACAATAATTAACATGATATGCAGTCCTTTAACAAAACCATGCCAACATTTTCTATTCTTATAACATATTGAGAATTTTTTAAAGACCCCCCACGTCACGTGTCAAAATCATGGTTTTCACGTGTTTTCCCTCTTATGGCTGGTAAGAAATCTTCAGAAATCTTCCTAGCATAAGAGGGAATGTGACACGTGACCTGGGGGGTCTTTAATACAAGAATACTGTGCATGGTTAATCGAAAAACAAGACGTCAGAAATATCACAGCACACCTTTCTACATGGGCGTTGGGGCGATTTGTCTTCTGTGATACTATGAATCCTTTTAAGTGCCAACATTCCAACTTCAATCCTTCTACATTCTCAGCAAGAAATGACACTCATACAGATATACATACAGACAGTCTAAATCTTCTCATGCCACTCCCATGCTTTAGTCTCTGCATTGGCTCCCTGTTGAAAAATGGATCGATTACAAACTCTCTCTGTTGTGTTATAAATCCCTGAATGGTCCTGCTCCTTCCTATCTGGCTGGTCTTCTATAATACTCCATCTAACAGCTACGCTCCTCCGCTGACTCTCATATTCTTCAGATCCCTCGTTACCGTTTTAGGACTCTTGGAGAGTGTTCTTTCTCTTTCCAGGCTCCTACCTCTTGGAACAAACTGCCTCTTTCTCTCCGCAGCTCAAACTGTCTACCTTCTTTCAAGTCTTCTCTCAAAACTACTCTATTTCAATCTTAATCTGTGTCCTCCTTCCATTTCTACCGACCTTCCTCATGTATGTGTATGTGTGTGTGTGTGTGTGTGTGTGTGTGTGTGTGTGCGTGCGCGCGCGTGTGTGTGTATTTGTGAATGTGTATGTGTGCGTGTGTGTGTGTGTGCGCGTGTGGTGTTCTTGGTGGTGATCTATATTTTGTCAATTATTTATGCTATTTAGTATTGTTATTATTTATCTTATTATTTTGTCAGCGCTTAGGGCTTTTTTAGACTAAGCGCAAAGAAATGTTTATCATTATTAGGGCAGAAAAAAATGAAAACAAAAACCAAATAAACAAATAAATAAATGAGAAAATGACTAAATAATAAATATTAATAAATAAAACCCCAAAATGTTCAACTGTTTCATAAACTGTGTAATGCTTATGACAACTTTGACATGTCTTGTGTGTCGTAATATTCTAATAATCTACTTACTGGTTCGTTATATTTCAATATGTCCTCCTGCCCTGTACCTCCTGCCCCCCCCCCCCCCTCTCTCTCTCCCCTCTCTCTCTCTGTCAATCAATCAAGCAATCAATCAAGCGGGTTATTAGCACTAGTGATCCAGAGCATCTCAGAGACACAGCACAGAAATTAAAGCTGAATATGTTAGGAAGAAAACTTGAGGTCTGACAACAAGCAGACACCAAATATTAGGCACCAACCACAAGTAAGTTCTTTAAGGGCCTGCATGCACTAGATCCGCAATCCACAAGCTCCGTACGGAAACCCTGTTCTCTTATAATATATAACTATATATCTAGTTACACCCAGAATTATTTTTTTTAAATGCAAAATATAATTTATTCAATGTTACATCGATATAACATACATGCTGTCTGTTGAATGTAAGAGAGTTCCCCGTACCACACACTAAAGAATAAAGATGCAATACTGGAAGCAATGTACTGGTTTGAGCAAATTTTATGTGACTTAATTAGTGACAAACTTTATTAGCACTGTTGTCATTGTGCGAGAGCAAGAAGGGGGGAGGAGAGAGAGAGAGAGAGAGAGAGAGAGAGAGAGAGAGAGAGAGAGAGAGAGAGAGAGAGAGAGAGAGAGAGAGAGAGAGAGAGAGAGAGAGAGAGAGAGAGGGAGAGAAGGTGTGGGGGCGTGGGGATACAGAGAAAAGTAAAGGGCTGCAAAGAAAAGGGCGGAAGTTAGGAAACCACAGGTCGGCACTCTTCGTGATTTCCGAAGATAGATTCGTTAATTTCCGACACACTCAGGCGAAGCAGACGACTCAAATCTTCGATGAAATTTTACACATTTTGCTTTCAAAATCAACTTTCAAAAGCAAAATTTGGAACCAGACATAGCACTAGTGTAATCGCGTCCCAACGTGGTCTTCTGGAACTGTATGGCCAGCAAAAGTCCGACATTTACGCGGTATCCGAGTTTTTACGTTCTTGTACACTTCGGGCATTAGCGCATTATACTATAGATAAGCGGTAAATGTAAATGTATGGGGTTTCCATACGGAACTTGCAGATTGCGGATCTAATGCGCACAGGCCCTAACCGTGTAAATGTACCCCCCATTTCACACATAATGACCCTCACATTAAAGGCACACCCACTTCATCCTGTCGTAGTCCCTGTAGGTATGTATCAGCATAAACTGGGTTACTTACAGTCCACAGCATTACCCTCTTAGCACGCGTATTGATCACCAGCGCCCACATCAGCGAAACTTCATATTTGCGCATAAGGTACCTATTTCATTTGAACATGTTTTATACCGGCGTGGACATTCTATTCCGACAATCTGAGCCAGAGCACTTGGCAGAGTTAATCCACACTTTTCAGCACGCACATGCACACACACACACACACACACATGTAAGCATGTATGCGTGAACACATCCCCGCACGATTGCACGAGAGCACACACACACGCACACATGCATGCACGCACACACACACACTCGCATTCAGTCAGACAATAACTTGCAGAATCAATACTTAAGGCAACCAAAGTTTTTAAAAAAGATGCATACAGACCTCTATCCAACTGCGCGCACCCACACACACACACACACACACACACACACGCGTGCACACACACACACACTTTCAACACTAAGGCTTTAACTCGACACTAGTTAGAAAGCTTTTTGAAACTGCAACTCAGCCAGGATTAAGATACGAAAGCCAATTTGAAGAACAGCAGGGCAACTAAACGGCAGTGATCAATGTGTTGATGAGCAGAGAGGGACTTGCCTCTAGTCTATGAAGATGAAAAACATAATAAAAGAAACCACAAAACAACAAGCTTTATTGATAAACTGGCCCCCGTGGGGATACCGGGGGGTCTTTTGTATAAATAGTTCCCCCACCTTCTGCAAGTTCTGTGCTTGTAACATCCTGTAATAATAATAATAATAATGAGCATTTATATGCGCTTAATCTTAAACAAGCCCTAAGCGCTTACAATAATAAACAAATAAATGAATACCCCCCCCCCCCCCCCCCCCCCCCAAAAAAAAGACAAACAAACAACAACAGCAACAACAACAAGCAGTAGAAAATATGAGAATGTCAAACATTTCCTCGCATACACACACACATGCACGCGCACACACACAAACAAAACACACACACACACACACACACACACACACACACACACACCACACCACACGACACACACACAACACAACACACCACACCACACCACACACACACACACACCACACACACAACACACGCCCGCACAAACCACACACTGCACACAAACACACGCGCAGAGAAGGGACAAAAATTACTTTCCAAAAGAACAGAGCAGGCTACGATTTGAAGAGAGTGGTTTTGAGGGAAGACTTAAATGAAGAAAGGGAGTTGGCAGAACGGAGAGGAAGAGGGAGTTTGTTCCAAGTAGAGGAGGCCTGAAAAGAGAAGGAACGTTCACCGAGAGTCCTGGTGCGGTAACGAGGGATCTGGAGGAGAGAAGTGTCAGAAGAGGAGCGTAACTGTCTAAGAGGTGTGTAAAGGTTCAGGAGATCAGTGAGATAAGAAGGAGCAAGACCATTCAGGGACTTGTAACAGAGCAGAGAGAGCTTGTAGTCGATACGCTTTCCAACAGGAAGCCAGTGAAGAGATTCAAGCATAGGGGTAGAATGAGAGAATTTGGAGCACCTCAGTACAAGGCGAGCAGCATTGTTTTGAATTTTTTTTTGAATTTTTTTTTAAAGTTTAGCGAGAACAGTTTGTGGGCAGCCAGCAAGAAGGGAATTACAGTAATCTAGTCTGGAGAGTACGAAGGCAGAGATGAGAGTTTTTGTAGCTTCCTCGGAAAGAAGATGTCTTACAGATCCAATGCGCCGAAGTTCTAAGTAACAAGCACGACAGACAGAGGAAATCTGGTTTTGGAAGGAAAGAGTCTGATCAAGTGTGACGCCAAGATTGCGTACAGTGGTAGAAGTGTGGATAAGAGAGTTTTCTAACTGGATGGAAGTGGGGACAGAGTTTGCTGACAAGAGTTTCTTGGGTACAATGAAAATCATTTCTGTTTTACCATTGTTCAGTTGGAGCTTGTTGTTAGTCATCCATGATTTAATGTCAGCAATGCATGATTGTGTACGTTGAATAATGGATGGAAGCAGAGAAGGATCTGCAGACGAGTAAATCTGGTTGTCGTCAGAGAAGCAGTGATGGGAAATGCCATGATGAGAAACAATGTCGGAAATGGGTTGTGTATAAAGGACAAAGAGAATAGGTCCCAAGACAGAGCCCTGAGGAACACCATGCTCCAAAGCAGCTGAACGAGAAGAGAGGCCATTAACAGAGACAACTTGAGTGCGATCAGAGAGATAGGAATGAAACCACGAGAGTGCTGTGTCAGAGACGCCAAAGGTATGTTGAAGTCGAGATAGAAGTGTTTGGTGATCGATAGTGTCAAAGGCAGAGGACAGGTCTAGTAGGGAGAGAAGAGAGATCTGACCATCATCGAGAGCACAGAGAAGATCATTGACTATTTTCAGAAGAGCTGTTTCGGTACTGTGACCAGAGCGATAGGCAGACTGCAAAGGATAGAGTAGATTATTGCGGTCAAGGTGATCCTGGAGTTGGAGAAGAGCGATCTTTTCAATGATTTTAGACAAAAAGGAAAGGTTGGAAACAGGACGGTAGTTTTTCAGGTTTTCAGGGTCTAGAGAAGATTTCTTGAGCAGAGGTCGAACGATAGCAGTTTTTAGTGCAGAGGGAAAGCAGCCTGAAGTGAGGGATTCATTTACAATAGCAGTGATGCAAGGCAACAGATCATCCATGACTGCAGATAGCAAAGAGGAGGGAAGGGGATCAAGCACACATGTCTTAATAGCAGTTTTCTGGATAACATCTTTAACCAGAGTGTCAGTCACAGGCTCGAAACCTGTAAAAGGATTGCCAGTAAAAGAGGCATAATGAACATCAGGTACTGGCACAGACTGAGAGTCCAGGCTCACTCGGAGAGTTCTGATTTTGCCAGTAAAAAAAGTCACTAAATGTTTGGGGCAGATCAGAAAGACAGACAGAAGAAGGAAGTGGGGATGATTTCAATCTCCCCATCAGTGCATCTGTGACATTGAACAGCTGCTTGGTGGTAGTGCATGCTGCTATTTTCGCATTGTAGTACACTGACTTAGCCTGTTGTACAATTTCATTAACAACATTGTTTGCAATTTGCAATATCTGTTTATGAATTTCCAGCTTAGTTTTGATCCATTGTCTTTCTGCCCTACGCCTATCTCGTTTAGCGTCCAGCACTTGGGAGGCGACAGCTGGGAACCAGGGCGAGGGTGGACGACTGGAGACTCTGCGTCGAAGCACAGGGGCGTGGCGGTCGATGACGTCCAGGAGAAGGCCATGAAACTTCTCAGCAGAGGGAGTTGGCACCGACTGGAGAGACACCAGCAGATCAGCTCTGAAGGCTTCGAGGTCGATGGAGGCGAAGTCCCTGGTCTCCACGTACCTGGGAGGCTTGGCAGGAATGGAGATGTTGAGTTGGGTTAGGACAGCGTAGTGGTCAGAGGTCAGGGTCATACTGGGGGTGGCTGATTCGACCAGATCGCCATCAGGATGGACGACCCAGTCGAGAACATGACCGGATCTGTCACTCTCTTTGACTCTGCCTTTTCCCTTTGCTTACTGTCATCTACTATCTGCATTACCTGTCCATTCTCCTGCCCTTTTTTCACGAAACACTTTCAAAAACATTTCCTCCTCCAGCTGAAGTCGGACTTGCTGGGCCTAACTATTTCTTAGTTAGGCGCAAAACGGCAGCACGACGCATCTGCGCTCATAATTGACAGGAAACTGTCTGAGCGATCGAAGAAGAAAATTGATAAACTGGAAAGCTTCGGCTTTTATTAAATAAGGCATTTTTTCTGCCACTGGCACTGTCTACGCACCGGGACAGTTCAAATCAGGAAAGAGGATGGAAGTGTATGCAAAGACGCAATACTTGATTAATATTATAGATTAATACTACTGCTCAGAATTCTATAACTGCGAAAGGTATGGGTGCAACTACACAAAATAAAAAAAACCCTGAAAGGTCGAGGTCTAGGGACAATGTCCCCCTGCAGCTGAAGAAAATAATTTATGAAAGTATTTTAGTTTGCTTTTTCCACACTTTACACAAACGCTTACGTTAAAGTGTTTGAAAAATACAGTAGAAACACGAAGATCTTGTTTGACAAATTATAAAAAAATAGGATATTCCTTTTCTGGTAAAATTCAAAAACATGAGATCCTTGTATACCAGGAAAAGTTGCACCCATGTAAATACATGTCTCTATGCAATGAAATTTCAAAACATTAGCCATGGTCAGCCGTGAGTTGCCCAACAGAGCTGTGAGGGAAGAAGAAACTGGAAAAACGCCCCTCCAAAAAGCGGCCTTAACCTCAGAACAGATCCTACCATACTCACACTGAGACAGGGCATGAGGTGAACTAATTCTAGAGCTTGAATGTTTTCCTGGCTGCAAAGCATCACCAATCATGTCCTGATTACCCCGAGTCATTGAATAAAACAGAAATCGAAGGCACAGTTTTGAAGATTAAGATTAAAATTATAGCCCTGTTGACAACAAAGGCCATGTCAGGGCTGTCACCACGTTAAATCTTATCACGTATTAAAAAGGGATAAAAACACAAGGTAAAAACAAAATCCAATTTTTTGTGTTAAAATATTTGTGTTAAAAAAAACAATCAATCACAAACTTAGCAAGTAAAAACATGACACGTCTAGAATTAAAAACATCACAGTAGCTTACATCAAGTGAAAAATATTAATGTCTTTCAGGTCGTGTCAGGCAGAACGTCACAGAACAAAATTTTCATTGACCCCGCAGTGTAGCGTTTCCTTCTAATGTCGTATAAATACCAGCAGTCCCCCAAAAGGACATGACGAATGGAAATTGGAGAATCGCATATACGCGCGCTTATGCATAACCACTCTCACCACACGCACATCCATAACAATCGATTAATGGAGGGAAGCAATGAGGTCAGTCCAATCAAGGGGGAAACAAAGAAGGGAATGAAACAGAAATGGGATTGAAATCTTATGCTTATGTTATGCTGTTTGTCATGCTTGGGTCACAAAAACGATGCGAATGTTCAAGGCATAACTTGAGTCGCGTTTCTAATGTCACTCATCTTTATTATTTATATCCAACACGTATGTTGTGATTTCACTTATGTTCTCAATTTGGTGCCACATTATTCACAAGCAGCCTTTTTTTTTTCAACTGACTTCACCCAGTCATATTTCTGACTTGGTTAGATGAATAAAATATTCAGTAATCAACAAAAGTTGGTTCTAATTTTTAAAGAAATATTAGGGCAAAATATCTCAGTTGAGAACATTCTGTACAAAAGATAAACTTCCTTAAAGATAGAAAACAACCCAACAAACAACCAACCAAACAAACAAAAACCGAAAACATCTAAACACTATTATTTTAACCACCACAAGTTTAGATTGTTGAGTTAACAACACAGGGGGGAGGGGATCTAATTCTAATGCAACACTTTCAGATTACAATGTTGTGAAGGCTCGTTCAATTAAAAACAGCCATGCAGTTTTCTAAACGCTACCGTAGACATTTCACAACATAAAACTATCCCCACAAACATGGCCTCTCTTCCCATATTATTATGTTTGCACAATCAAACTGACAAAAGTAAAAGAAAGAAATGTGCACACCAGAAACATTCTGCAAAGGATTATTACATGTATTACAAGCACTTTCCGTAGTTATGATCATTCCTCTCCCCCGAACAGATTAACTCATTCCGGACTAATTCCGAGTATACTCGGAACAGGAAAATGCCAGTCAGGGCCTAATTCCGAGTATTCTCGGAACAGCTATTTTATCTAAATCCATGTGGGGTTTTCCAATCCAAACCACATTTTTTTTAGCTACTTCTCTTCATCACTGTTCCAGCTTTCGCTTCACATGTGTTATGGCATTTCTATCTCAATCTTAAACGTTATAAATGCTTTTTAAAAAAACGTCCCTAGACAAGCCTCAGAAAATACTCATTAACAATAATAGTAATAAGGAGACTAATGATTCCGATTTGAATGCAAGTAATCACGATTTCAAAGCGAAAAATAAACTTGGATCAACCAGTAATGTTGTCAAAACTGAATCGTTGACAGTGTGAGTTTTGTTGCGCTTCTAAGTTATCCTTTATTTTTTAGGCAGCCAGTAAGGAAGTTTGTTGTATGGTAATGATGTCCTGAATGGGTTAAAACACTTTCCTCCACACAAGTACTTCTAGAAACAACATCTCATCCAAAGAGTCAGTCCAATCAACAAAGATGAACGGGAGGGGGTGGAGATGGAGAGGGGGGTCTACAGAACACTGAGTTACCTCCCCCATCACAGGGTATAAGCCAGGTCGAAGAATGGGCGTGTGTCAAAGGGATAGAGAGAGGGAGAACCTAATGTAAGAGAGAAACACACTTACGTTTCAAGAAGCACACACTGCACTCGCTGAATCTCAATTTACTTGACTATAAAGCGCACCCCCCAAAAAATTTACATAAGTTTCACATTTTGTTATTAACCCTTTCACCGCCAATGTCGCATTTTTGCACCACAATGATTTAACACCCATGTCATTAAAACCCTTGAAATCAGGGCCTGTTATTCAATAATATTGTGTTCCTAAATTAGGGCAGTAAGGATTGACCCTATCCTAAATGTGCCACAGAGAAATCCCACAATATTGCAGACGTAATCTTTTCTGTAGCCAAGTAAGTCTAATGGAAAGTTTTGGCTCAAAGATGGCTGGCGGTGAAAGGGTTAACTTTCTTGCTATACTGCTTCCCCCCCAACGCTAGCAGCTCTCGTCCTCAAATCCCTTTTGGCCGAGAGAGTGGGGATGTACCCTGGGCAAGGCTTCTCCACTATCAACAAATTGAGGCCCAGCCTGCCGGAATAGCAGCTGCCCCCTCTGCTACCTGGCAGTCATTGTCGGAAACGACAGACAGGCAACAATATTGTTAATCATAGTCTGGGGGAAAAACGTATCGCCTTATTCATAGTCTGTCAAACATGGTACAGTGGAACCTCCCTTATAAGACCTCCAATTATAAGACTCCCTCCCACATAAGACCTACTTTCTCTGAGACATTGCCCTTCTTTGTAAGTATTAAAATTACCTCCCTTATAAGACCCCTCCCTTATAAGACCTCATTTTGGATGATTTTTGAAGGTCTTATAAGGGAGGTTCCAGTGTATTTGTCCTGTGTCCATAGCATACTCATTTATCAAAAACTCAGCATAGACAACCTGCAAGATGTGAAAATGTGATCCCCGTGAGCCTGTGATGATACTTACTATTTCTAACTCCTCCTCAGCTGTTCGCCCAGTGAAAAATCAACACATCAACAACAGTTAGTTTCCAAATCAATTTAGCATGCACTTCAAATGGGAAGAAAAAAACAAACGGTGCTTTTTCAGGTTGAACATTTGGAGAAAAAAGAAGAACCGCAATACAAACACCAATCTGAACCTTAACATTTTCGCAGCAACAAGTGACCTCTCCCCCTCCTCTAGAACTTCCCAAGCTGATACAAATTCCAAGTCATCATACCTGAAAACAAACAGAATATAGCGTACAACACATCAAACTTTTCACATACTGTATTCTTCGGACTATAAGGCGATACTTTTTTTTCTCAGACTGAGACCCCTGCGCCTCATAATATAACCAATAAAATAGTAAGAAAATAGAATAACAAAATCTGGATTTTGTGTAAAATTTGGGGTGTGGGCCTTCAGGGCTCCTAAATGTCCCGCAAAACAAGGGGTCCCAGGGACTCCTTCACTTACAGTACAGAGGGTCCTAGAGGAGGGATAGAGGGTCCCAGTGGCATTGCGAATGCTAAAAAGAATTTTTCTAGTGCATCCTTGGGACCCCCTGCACATTCTTTTAGAGGGTCCTGTATAATTTTAGTCCTTCACAGACCCCCAAATGGGTGTCCCTGGGAGCCCTGGCCCTGGCCTTATAGTCCGAAAAGTACAGAACAAATAAAATCGACTGTGAGCAGATCGTGTGTGGGAAATGGGATCCACCACTGAAAAAGAAAGGAACAAGAAAAGACAGGAGAAAGGTGATGGACAGATTGTAGGAAGGGGCGAAGATCAGAGCCAGAATTGGAGAAACGTCACTAATGCGGCAGTCTGAGGGCGTGGTGTCTATACTTACTGCTGGACTGCTTGCGGTTTTCGAACTTGACGGTCTTGGCGCGCCGGATGAGGGTCTTCCTGGCGGTGAGGGCGTTGCGCATAATGAGGGGCTTCTCCGAGGAGATCTTGCTCTCCATGGCCAGGTCCTCAAAGAACTCTGAAAGCCCACGGCGACAGTGCGGGAATAAAGATCATTTCCAGTTTTAGTTCATTTACAGTGTACTTTTGTTTTTAAAGTTACACAATCGAATCATGAAAAATATGCCAACACACACACACAAACACACTTTAACCCTTTCACCGCCAAAGTCGCATTTTAGCACCACAGTGATTATAATACATATGTCATTAAATGCATCACATTGGGGTCTATTATCCAAAGACCCTTTTGTCCTAGATTTGGGAAGTAAGGATAGACCTTATTTTATATATTTCACAGAAGAATCACCAATACTGCAGATGGATTTTGTTCTCTACCCAGGTAAAATTAATGAACATTTTTGGCTGAAATATGGCTGGCGGTGAAAGGGCTAAAATGTTCATAATTTGTAGGTTATTTAGGCACCAGTGGATCTGACAATCCTTCTCCATTCTTTGTGTGGTCTGTCACTTTTATGACGTGTCACAGACCCTCCTCCTCTCTTTCTTCAGACAGAGGTACCTGAGTACCCGTGATGATGGCGTCAACAGGCAATAGCCCTGTAAAGCCTCTTTTTTGCAGTTTTCAAGAATTACTAGGCAGAGAATATTCTTATCCAAGCATTCTCTC
>CM065684.1:15341295-15351295 GCA_017654935.2 Phymorhynchus buccinoides
AGGACAGTTTGTCCTGACACCTTCCGATCCTCAGTCCATCACTGCTCTGAAGGAGACATTTTGTTCAGGTGCCAGAATAACAGACATCGGCATTCAGCATGCAGGAATATAAGTACATTTTCACTTTTAAGCAAAGTCACAAGTATAACAAAGATGCATAATATGCATTCGGACATAGACATTTAGCATGCATGAGTATAAGGTAAATCTTATAAGGTTGCACGTAATACATGCTTAAAAATACACATTAAATGTGGATACATACAAGTCTAAGGATAAGCACGGCACATGAGGTAGTTTCTTTCAACAAGAAGGGCACACATTAAGCCTAAAAGGATCATGAGTATTATAAGGTGGATGTTCTGTGTGTGTGTGTGTGTGTGTGTGTGTGTGTGTGTGTGTGCGTGTGTGTGTGTGTGTGTGTGTGTGTGTGTGTGTGTGTTGTGTGTGTGTGTGCGTCCCCATGCGTGCATGTGTGTATGTGTGAAAAAAAAGCAAGTATTTGTGTGTGTGTGTGTGTGTAAGTGTTGTTTGCGTACGTGCGTGTGTGTGGGTGTGCGTGCGTGTGTGTGTGTTGTTCTTCAGTTTAACGTCCTTCCACTAAAAGTGAGTCAGACAAATGTATGTGTGTGTGTGTGTGTGTGTGTGTGTGTGTGTGTGTGTGTGTGTGTGTGTGTGTGTGTGCGTGTGTGCGTGCGCGCGCGCATGCGTGTATGTGCGTGCATGTGTGTAGTCTGAGAGTGTGTTGTGTGTGTGCATGCATGTGTGTGTGTGAAATGCATAGTTAGAAGAAAATCAAACACCAAAACAAAAGCAAAATAACTTACTCTCAACTCTTTCTCGGTCATCTCTTTCTGTGCTTTGAGATCCTGCAAAACAGCAAAACGGTATGATTAATAACACATTCCGCTGCATCAAGTACACTTACATAAAGACAGTCCCACATCAAATTTTAATAATTAAAAAAAACCTGACTTCCACAAACAGTAATACAGTGGAACCTCCCTTATAAGACCCCCCATTACAAGACTCCCTCCCATTTAAGACCTACTTCTCCGAGACATTGCCCTTCTTTGTGAGTATTAAAATTACCTCCCTTATACAACTCCCTCCCATTTAAGACCTTATTTGGGATGATTTTTCAAGGTCTTAAAAGGGAGGTTCCACTGTATTCAAATTCAGTTATACAACTACATTGTACCTCTTTTTATTCATCATCCTCAAAAACAACAGGCAAAAACCATCATGGCTCCCTCTTGGTTGCACACATACAGACAGACAGACAGACAGACAGACAGACACACACACACACACACACACACACACACACACACACACACACATGGGTTTTTGTTTATAGAATGTTTGCATTTTGATTTTATAATAGTTCAATTCTGGAGTTTTTATTTTATTTTATTATTATTATTATTATGGTTTTTTTTAAAAACTGTTTTAACTAAGCATACATCCCCTAATGTTACTTATAAATATGCACTTTAAGCACACACAGATACACATGCACATACCCACGCGCACACACTCACACATTCATGTCTAATATCACTTCTAAGTGAAAAGACGTTAAATTAAAGAACAACAACACTCACACAGAAACTGAAGGGACAAGAGAATATAGACTCAATTTGTTGACACAAATGAGTATTAAAAAAAAGTTCAATTCATTGACACGAGCGAGTCAAAAAGGCTGCTTCGTTGACACGAGTGAGTCAAAAAGGTCACTTCAATGACATGAGTGAGTCAAAAAGGTCACTTTGTTGATACGAGCGAGTCAAAAAGGCCACTTCAATGACACGAGTGAGTCAAAAAGGTCACTTCAATGACATGAGTGAGTCAAAAAGGCCACTTTGTTGACACAAATGAGTCAAAAAGGCCGCCCCGTTGACACGAGTCAAAAAGGTCATTTCATTGACAGAAGCGAGTCAAAAAGGTCATTTCATTGACAGAAGCGAGTCAAAAAGGTCATTTCATTGACAGAAGCGAGTCAAAAAAGGTCATTTCATTGACAGAAGCGAGTCAAAAAAGGTCATTTCATTGACAGAAGCGAGTCAAAAAGGTCATTTCATTGACAGAAGCGAGTCAAAAAGGTCATTTCATTGACAGAAGCGAGTCAAAAAGGTCATTGCATTGACAGAAGCGAGTCAAAAAGGTCATTTCATTGACAGAAGCGAGTCAAAAAGGTCATTTCATTGACAGAAGCGAGTCAAAAAGGTCATTTCATTGACAGAAGCGAGTCAAAAAGGTCATTTCATTGACAGAAGCGAGTCAAAAAGGTCATTTCATTGACAGAAGCGAGTCAAAAAGGTCATTTCATTGACAGAAGCGAGTCAAAAAGGTCATTTCATTGACAGAAGCGAGTCAAAAAGGCCGCTTTGTTGACATGAGTAAAAAAAAGTCACTTTGTTGACACGAGTGAGTCAAAAAGGCCACTTCGTTGACATGAGTGAGCTCAAAAAGGTGGAAACAATTTTTATCTTCCTGTGGGGATATCAAGGTGTCTTGTAAAAATAGTTCCCCCACCTTTTAGAAGTTCTGTGCTTGTAACTTCCTTTAATCTGTCTCTCTTTTTGACTCTGCCTTTTCCCTATGCTTTCTGTCATCTACTATCTTTCTGCCTTATATTATAATTATTGGCCCATTCTCCTGCCCGGTTTTTTTCTCAAAAACATCTTCCAAATTTTCTCCTTTGAGCTCCTCCAAAATCGGAATGTGTCGGCTGAATGCAGTAGGCCGGGAGACACAATCAATTTCTCACTTTTGAGATAATAAAATAGTCTTGAGTCTTGAGACCAGTGAAAACTGAAAACCGGAGACACATACGTACCCCTTACCCCTTATGGCCATATGGCCTGGGAACCAGGCATGGTAGTGGGGGGCAAAGTGGTTTTCAAAGAAAATAGCCGGGGGTCCAGGGGGCCGAAGAAAATTCAATAAAATTCAATAAATGAGACTGAAATTTTCACTTTTTCATGCCATTTCAATGCATTTTTTAATAATTTTGTTTCAAACTGTTTCGTGGATTTTCAGCGATTCGCGGAGGTCTACCATGCCTGGGGAACACAAGAAGAAGAAGAAGAAGAAGAAGAAAGCCAAAGCCTTACATGGATGGTGGACTCCAGCTCCTGCGCGTGTTCGTTGATGGAGGACTTCTCCTCCTCCAGCTGGGTCAACCGCTCCAGGTTGTCATGAAGCCTGCAAACCAACATGTGGCAAACTTGTACTTTAGGCATCACACCTCCCCATGTGGCAAACCTGTACTTAAGGCACCACCTCCCAGAGTTCCCACAGATCTCCAGGTTGTTATGAAGCCTGCAAACCAACATGTGGCAAACCTGTACTTTAGGCTGCAAACCAACATGTGGCAAACTTGTACTTTAGGCATCACACCTCCCCATGTGGCAAACCTGTACTTTAGGCTGCAAACCAACACGTGGCAAACTTCTATCTTAGGCACCCCCCTTCCCATGTGGCAAACGTGTACTTTAGGCACCCCCTCCCACAGATCTCCAGGTTGTCGTGAAGCCTGCAAACCAACATGTGGCAAACCTGTACTTTAGGCACCACCTCCCACAGATCTCCAGGTTGTCGTGAAGCCTGCAAACCAACATGTGGCAAACCTGTACTTTAGGCACCACCTCCCACAGATCTCCAGGTTGTCGTGAAGCCTGCAAACCAACATGTGGCAAACCTGTACTTTAGGCACCACCTCCCACAGATCTCCAGGTTGTCGTGAAGCCTGCAAACCAACATGTGGCAAACTTGTACTTTAGGCACACACCACTTCCAGAGTTCCCATAGATCATAAAGCAGCATATATAAGGCCCTGTGCACGTTAGATCCGCAATCCAATGTCCCATATGGCTTAGGCCGGGAGGACGTAAAGCAAAATATTACAATCAAACTTAAAAAATAACCTTGATCGCTTCTCGGCCTTTTGGCTAAGACAGTGATTCAGGAACATAAATTTTTGTTTATACCCTGGTTGGTTTGTTCAGCCCGTCATACATGGCGAAAGCCGATACGCGACGTTAAACTGAACTTCCATCCAGATCCGCAATCCATAAGCTCCCCGTACAGAAACCCCATACCCTTATAGAAATAAGTGGATGGGATTGCGGATGAGTTTCCGTGTGTACTGTACATACTCCTCCATATTTTTTACTTCCAGAATTGTTTGTTGTTGCGGATTGCGCTTGGGTTTCTGCACGGAACTCGTGCATATATTATATATGTGCTTGGCCTCAATTCATTCAAGTCATATATATGTCCGAAATTAATAGATAGCTGTCAATGTTATGCATTTGCTTCAAGGAAGTAAATCTGTGTGCACACAATACCTTGGTCAGTTCCAGACTCGCTTCACTCCCTTAGACCACAATTTTGCCCCTGACTTTGCCTTTGTAGTGGTTCCTTGTGGGGGAACCAATCGATGTAGAGAGTTTTTCTATATAAAGTCTATAATATAAAAAAAAGTCATGATCTACCACTTCCCTATGTCAAAACCTGAAGTAAAAACCTGTAATCTTCTTTCATTTCTCCTTCTGTTTATGTATGTTTTGTTTGTGTGCATGGCTGGAGTGATTTGTGAGTTTTTCTAATAATTCAAAATCGTTGCGATGCGAACGAGTTAATCCCCCTTTTATATGAATAGTTACTCCACCTTCTGGAAGTTCTGTGCTTGTAACTTCCTCTAATCTGTCACTCTCTTTGACTCTACCTTTTCCCTTTGCTTACTGTCATCTACTATCTGCCTTACCGGGGTCCATTCTCCTGCCCTTTTTTCACGAAACACTTTCAAAAACATTTCCTCCAGCCAAAGTCGGACTTGCTGCGCCTAACTATCTTTTACTTAGACGTGCTTCTTTGAATATTAATAATTATGTATAATATGCATGCTATACAAAATGTGTTCGATGATGAAATGTATTTATGCACGTTCAATGATTAAAAAAAAGTTCATTACAAAAAAATCTCTTACTTAGGCGCATAACGGCAGCGAGACGCACCTGCGCTTATAACTGACAGGAAACTGCCTGAGCGATCGAAGAAGAAGAAGAAGAAGAAGAATGACTTAATCATGCTCACTTTTCCTGTGCCGACTTCTTCTCTGCCTGGATGCTCTGCGTCTGCTTCTCGATGTCGTCCAGCTTCTGCCGCAGCTCATCCGTGGTCTCCGACAGGTGGCGCTTCTCCTGGGACAGCTGGGACGCCACCTGCTCCCTCTCCCCCATCTCCCGCATCACCTTCGCCTTGTCCTCCGCCAAACTCTGAAAAGCCACCGACAGCAACTGCATTTTTTTCTCACGTCAGTTTCTCAGTTCTCGTTTGGACGTTTTCTTTACGGTACTGTATTTTTCGGACTTTAAAGACCCACCATATCACGTGTCAAAATCACGGGTTTCACGTGTTTTCCCTCTTATAGCTGGTAAGAAATCTTGCTTTGACCAGGTTTGACTCCCATACAAATGCCCCCAAATTCAGAACGAAACATCATTTTAAAGAGTAGCCTCAATTTGAAGTTGGGGGCATTTGTATGTGGGTCACAACTACCCAAAAAAAAACCAAAGGACTTAATCGTGGTGGGTCAGTGTGTGCTTCTGGGTATTTTTGCTGAAAAAGCGTTTCAAATCGGCTCTCAGCAAAAAATACGCTTTTGTTGACTACTGTAGTTTGAAGATTATGGTTATCTCACCTTTTTTTGGCTAAATCTTTTTTGTCTCCAAAGTCACCTGAAGCCGCAATTGAAATAATTTGTTATTTGAAGTGTAGCTTTTTATGCCATCTCGTTCATGGAATTCCAACTCGAGGTGTATTGGAGAACACTTTTTGCCTATGACACACAGTACCTATGACGCAGAAGGAAAGAACTGTGACGTCAACACAAAAATTAGTTCTAAAACTGATTGGGGTTCGATGTCGTTCTTGTTTGTTCTTAGACTTTCTGTGATTGTTGGCATTAAGTTGCTTAGTCACATTTTAACTGTCCCTCTCTCAGTCTTCATGGTCTTTAAACCCCTTCATGACCTCACTGCCTTAGACAAACATCATTACTGGCCTGGGGTTGCCTAGAAAAAAAAACCAGAAAAAAAAAAACAGCAACAAAACTCAGGACTGTGAATTATTCAATTGTTACAAAATTACTCGCTGATCCAAGTTTAATTTTCGCTTTGAAATCGTGGTTACTTGGATTAAAATCGGAATCATTAGTCTCCTTATTGTCATCACTGGTAATGAAAACATATTGGAGTATTGTCTGAGACTCATGTAGGGCCGATTTTTGGGACCTTTATAACATTAAAGATTGAAACAGAAGTGCCAAACATCAGTGAAACGAAAGCTGGAAGAGAAATAACCCCCCAAACATGGCTTTGGATTAAAAACAAGCGCGAAATCGCAATAGTTTGTGGCACGCAGTCTATTTTTACCACTCCAATCATGAGTCACCTCCCCTGGCTTTTCAATAATTTTAATCTGTAAACCAGAATGTTATCTCTGCACCATTTCGTAACTTTTTATATCTTTTGGAAAACATTCAAAACTATGTATCCTACTTATACTCATCAAAAGAAGCACCGCATACTCGTGTCTGTTGTAGTGTCTGTATTACGTATGTTTATTATTTTGTACGCTTTTAAAATACATCATTTTAAAGAGCGGCCTTGAAGTGTAGCCTCGATTTGAAGTGCGACAATTTTGTCAAAATGTGCGACAATTTTGGACCGACCGACAGACAGACAGACAGACAGACAGACCGACCGACAAAGTGAGTTATAGGTTTGTGGCTTGAGCCACAAACAAAAACGGATTTATATCAGTTTTAGACTCAGAAATCGCTGTTCCGAGAATACTCGGAATTAGGCCCCGACTGGCGTTCTCCTGTTCCGAGTATACTCGGAATTCGTCCGCAATGAGATAAGGCAAACCTAGCTCTAATGAAAGACACAGGTAACAAACACCACCAACCAAAGATAAATCTTGTAAAGATGATACCATAAAGTGCGGACTATAAGCCGCTACTTTTTTTCTCAACTTTGGCCCATGCAGCTTATAAACTGGTGCGGCTTATCTGTGGATTTTTTGTCCATTCTACTTTTATCAGTATGATTAAATCTGTTTCTGGACACTTTCTTCAACCAACTTTGAGCTTCTTTAGACTCAAAATTGGTTTTGGTAATCAATAGATTCAAATGATCTCATGTTAAAAGTGTCTGAGAACATCAAATACTCATGCTCAGATAGAAGAATTTCTATATTTGTGTTGGTTTGTGCACATACAATTTTCTCTGCGGTGCGGCTTATATGTGGATAAATACCAAATTTTTTGTCAATTTAAGGGATGCGGCTTATATACAGGTGCGTGTTATAGTCCAGTTTTTATGGTAATAACAAAAGCAATATTAACAGTCACAAATATTATAGAGGTGGATGTTGCACTTTAAACAAAAATTGCCATTTTGGGGTTAATTCTTTTACCATACACATACATGCACATGAGTATGAATGCATGCATGCACGCACACACTGGTTGGGTTCTCAATATGTCGACTTAAAAAATGTCCAACTTTTTGGGAATCACGATTGGCTGGTTGTTTTTTTTCCTTAGTTTTGCTTTCATTCTTAGTGCATGAATATGTGTTTTCTTGTTTGTACCGTGCTTGTATGAGACCACATTGTAATTTTTCTTAACGAGATAATAAAGAATTTTTGACTTTGACAAACACACATAGTGACACACACACACACACACATACACCATAGCTGACAACTTTTCCCAAACAAAATCCTGGAGGGGGGTGGGTTTGGGAGGGGGGAGTATCCCCCCTCCCAGAGCGGGGGTCAGGGGGCGCAGCCCCCTGAAGCTGAGAAACTTTATTCTTCGGCATCGTGGCGAGGTTACTTCAATGGCGGCGTGAGACAGGCCTAAAGACCGCCAAACAAAGGATTGCAGGAGGAAGTAGCCCCCGCTTCCGACATGCCCAGTACGAACTCTGCTCCGCGAAACTTCCTGAAACCCAGTTTCGGTTTTCGGGTTTCATAACACTCGTTTCTAAGGTCATCTAAGCTGGAAATTTCAAAATCTGGGAGTTTCATGTGAATTCCGGGAAGACAGGGAGAGGTGACAAAATCCGTGAAGCTCACGGATTTACCGGGAGGTTTAGCAGGTATGCATACACACACACACACAGTGACACACACACACACATGCACACACACACACAGTGACACACACACACACAGTGACACACACACACACTTTTTTGTAAAAAAGCAAACCATTATTGCTTATTCAATGTTCCATCTGAAAATAAACATTTTGACTTGACTTGACATCACACACACACACACACACACACACACACACACACACAGAGGCACCGACTGACCATGAGCTGTTGACTCTGTTTCTGTAAGGTTTCGCCGAGGTTCTTTTTCTCCTCCTCAAATTCACGCATCAACAACGCAGTGTCCTGCTGCTCCCTGCACAGTATAATAATAATAATAATAATAATAATAATAATAATAATGAGCATTTATATGCGCTTATTCTTAAACAAGCCCTAAGCGCTTACAATAACAAACAAATAAATGAATAACCACCCACCCACCCAACCACCCCCAAAAAGCAGTAGAAAATATGAGAATGTCAAAAGAAATTAAAAATTTGCATGCACACACACACGCGCGCGCACACACAAACGCCACACACAAACAACACACACACACCACACACCACACCACATCACACGCCCGCACAAACCATACACTGCACACACACACACGAGCGCGCGCACACAAACGCGCACACACAAACAACAAACAACACACACACACCACACCACATCACACAACACACGCCCGCACAAACCATACACTGCACACAAACACACGCGCAGAAAAGAGACAAAAATTACTTTCCAAAAGAACAGAGCAGACTACGATTTGAAGAGAGTGGTTTTGAGGGAAGACTTAAATGAAGAAAGGGAGTTGGCAGAACGGAGAGGAAGAGGGAGTTTGTTCCAAGTAGAGGAGGCCTGTATACACAACAGATCGCGTTCGGAAAGCAGCGAGGGACATCAGACCTGCTTACCCCCCTACACAAGTCTTGAGTAGTCTGGATGGCTGAAATGAGTAGTTTGGGCTCAAAATGTGTAGTTTTATACATTAAACCATCAAACCATGTTCACTGAAAATGAGTGATTAGAGCATTTTTTTTCAGTTTTGAATAGTAGTAGAGGTCCAAATTTAGTAGAAAAGAGTAGAGTTAACAGGTCTGGGACATAATCTAACGTCTGATTACCGTCTGAGCGTGCAAGAGACCTTTTCAAGTTCATTAATAGGACAGACAGACAGACAGACAGTGAGGCAAACAGACAGGCAGATAAACACACACACACGCACATACATATATGTGCGCATGCACGCGCGCGCGCAAAAGCCAAAACGACACACCCACACAAAATGCATCCACACATACAAAAAAACCCACAGCAAACAAATCTAAAACAGATCAGTGTACACGTACACACACACACACACACACACACACACACACACACACACACACACACATGATAAAAAGTATATTATTTGCTTATTCAATGTTCCATCTGGAAATAAAATTTTGACTTGACTGACACACACATACGCACACGCACACACACACACACACACACACACACACACACACACACACACACACACACACACACACACACACACACACACACACACACACACACACACACACACACACACACACACACACACACACACACACACACACACACACACACACACACACACAAAAATCAAGTTTCTCACGATCTTATTCTCTCGTATTCCTCTTGAATTTCCGAGGTGAACTCCTCCAATTTTTTCTTTTCGTTTTCCAGTTCAGAGTTGATTTTCTCCAGCTCCTGCAAGCACATGAAACCTACATTCAATCATCCAAATCATAATTAAGTAGAGGTGGGGGGAAAAA
>CM065684.1:15356295-15366295 GCA_017654935.2 Phymorhynchus buccinoides
ACACACACACACACACACACACACACACACACACACACACACACACACACACACACACACACACACACACACACACACACCACACACACACACACACACACACACGCACACACACACACACACACACACACCACACACACACACACACACACACACACACACACACACACACACACACACACACACACACACACACACACACACACACACACACACACACACACACACACACACACACACACACAGATGGATGTAAAAAAGCTTTATTAAGCTTATTCTTTTATTGTCAATAAAGATCATTTTGACTTGACTTGTAGCAAGAACCCAGTAAAGTCCATTGTGCTTAACAAACCATCTTAGTTTTTTGGCTAATGCTTTGCTGAATATATGAGCGCTTCTAGTTTGAATGTATTTAGATTTTTTTTTAAATTGCCTTTTATAAGTGATCCTTTCGCATATATACATAACATATTCACATCTTTATAATGCTCCAATGCCTCTTACTAGTTTTAGTTTTTTAAAGTCTTTTTTTAAAGTTTTTTGCTTGTTGTGTTTTGGTGGTTTGTTTTCCCTCTTATTATTTTTATTTTTTATTTTTTTATTTTACTGCTTAATTTATTTATCGTTCATCTGTCTTTATCAAGTTACAAAAAAAGGAATGGATGTATGCTAAATGTAAAATGCATGCACATATGTTTGCTTACGCTTGATTGATTCATTCATTCATTAAATAAAAAGGTTTGAAACCGAAAAAAAGAACCCTGTAAAGTACCAAACTGACCTTATTAATAACACAATGTATCACATTGCAAAACACAAACAAAAAAGAAACAATCATAAGCACATTTCATGCCTGCTAAGCTGCCAAGAAAAACATAGGGGAGTGGCCAGCTCTAAGCAATCTAACAATCAAGTCAGCTTAATTAGCAGTCAGCAAGTCAATAATCATCAGAAAGCCAGCAATGTAAGTAACTTTAGCCACTGAAGCGTGGCGTCAGACGTTTTCCTCTACTCTCGCGACAAACCACGGCCCCACACCATAACCTTTCACGTCGACCTTAAAAGCCATGTCGAATGTCAAAGGGATTAATAGGATAATGGAGATCGTTCAACCCAATTTGCATTTCCTGTCATTCTCTTTCTCAACATGGAGTGAAAAAAAAACAACGATAAAAAGAAACATTCACATAAGGTTTTGATGGTACATAAATAACTATCTTGATTATTATTTTTTAAAACTTCAGGGACTTTCCTGGTATTGCAGTACCCCCAGGATCGTCCCACTACAGTGGAACCTCCCTTATAAGACCTCCCATTATAAGACCCCCTCCCATATAAGACCTACTTCTTCTCTGTGTGTGTGTGTCTGTCTGTCTGTCTTCTTTGTAAGTATTAAAATTACGCCCCTTATAAGACCCCTCCCTTATAAGACCCCTCCCTTATAAGACCTCATTTTAGATGCTTTTTGAAGGTCTTATAAGGGAGGTTCCACAGTATCTTTAAAGTTATTAATGTCCCATATAATAAATAATAATAATAATAATAATAATAATAATAACAGTACATTTATATAGCGCTTTACCTCAGATGAGCCCAAAGCGCTTTACAATCAATTATTCATCAACAGACAACAAAAACAGCATTCAAGAGTGACACCAACCAGCAACAGCGCATATACAAAGCAACTCTCTCTCTCTCTAACACACACACACACACACACACACACACACACACACACACACACACACACACACACACACACACACACACACGCACACACACACACACACACACACACACACACACACACACACACACACACACGCACATATCGATGGCTTAGAGTCAAAACGGACTATCTTTAGATGGTCCATTGACTTATTATTGATGTTATTGCAAAAACTAAAAACTTGTATTAAAAAAGACTGCAGTTAATGTAAAATGGGGATTATGCTTTTCATATTTCTGCAGTCTCTTTTTGAAACAAATTATTAGTTGTCACAATATGTTCAATAATACGTCAATGGACTATATAACGATAGTCCGTTTTGACTCCAAGCCATCGATATGTGCCTGTGAAGGACGTTAAATGGACTTTCATTCAGGTTTTGGTGGTGAAAATCATTCAAAATGTGACCGAGGAGAATATAAAAAGAGAGACAAGCAAAGAGAAAGACATCCCATGTGTGTCCTTGTGACCGGGAGGACGGTAAACAAACTTTCATTCATTCATTCAGAGAAAGATGAAAATGAGAGACAAGCGAAGAGAAAGACATCCCATGTGTGTCCTTGTGACCGGGAGGACGGTAAACAAACTTTCATTCATTCATTCAGAGAAAGATGAAAATGAGAGACAAGCAAAGAGAAAAACGTCCCAAAAATCAATATTAAATAATTGTAGCCGTGCCATAGCCGATGAGGTTTAACCGAGGCGTGGTCACCGCTACAGCTATCTGTATTCATAAAAAAATCGGGACTTTACTGGTTTCGTACTGCCTCCGGGCATTGCCTCCAGTATTGTTCCCACCATATTTGTATTTACAAATGTCCCATATGTGTCTGATTCAGATCAAGAGGACGTAAAACACCATTTTCGTCGAGAAAGACGTCCCATGTGTGTCCTTGTGACCGGGAGGACGGTAAACATAAACTTTCATTCATTCATTCAGAGAAAGATGAAAATGAGGAGGAAAGAACAACAGGAAGTCGAGTTAAGCAGGAAGAGGATTTCCACTGATAAAGCAAAGGAGACAACAGAGTACTTCCTTGTTGCACCTTTGCCAAACATAGCAACTGGAAATTTGCAAATGTAGTCAGCGTTAAATGTGCTTGATGTCACCCACCTGTCCCCTCTCCTGAAATATGTTTATAAATGGCATGCAAACACACACAGACACACAGGCGTGCGTGCGCACACACACACACACACACACACGCACGCACACACATGCACACACACACACACACACACACACACACACACACACACACACACACACACACACACACACATGTGTACACACACACATACTCTCTCTCTCTCTCCCTCTCTCTCTTGAGGGGCAAAGGCCTAAATGAATCAATCATTGTCACTGTCATTGTCATTCTCTCTCTCTCTCTCTCTCTCTCTCTCTCTCTCTCTCTCTCTCTCTCTCTCTCTCTCTCTCTCTCCCCTCTCTCTCTTGAGGGGCAAAGGCCTAAATGAATCAATCATTGTCACTGTCATTGTCATTCTCTCTCTCTCTCTCTCTCTCTCTCTCTCTCTCTCTCTCTCTCTCTCTCTCTCTCTCTCTCTCTCTCTCTCTCTCCCTCTCTCTCTCTCTCTGTGTCAGGGAAATAGAAAAAAAAAACACCCCCCCCCCCACACACACACACACAGAGCCAATATTTATACTTATAAATTGCATGCAAACACACACAGACACAGACACTCAAACACACACATATAGACACAAACGCATGCACACACACACACACACACTCACTCACTCACACACACACACACACACACACACACACACACACACACACACACACACACACACACACACACACACACACACTCTCTCTCTCTCTATTTCTCAGGGAGACATTCACCCCACCCACCCACCCACCCCCCCACACACACACAGAGCCAAGTCCCTAGCAAGCAGTCATTACCCTCTTGTATCTAACCCCCAAGGCAAACCCAAATGACAATGCGACATACAGGCAATTATTGGTTAGCCCTGGGTGGGTTTTCCTTTGCACTCAAGTATTGAATACCTTGCCAACAACCCGTCATTACATTCACCTCTGGTATAAACCATACTCCTGTCACAATTTCTGTCCTTATAGTGGTAATACATGGACGTAGCAGGCGGCCCGGCTGGCCCGGCCATGGCCTGCCCACTTTTTGCCCCCCCCAAAAAAAAAAAAAGAAAGGAAAGAAAAGAAAGATAGAAAGGAAGGAAGGAAGGAGAAGAACAGAACACAAACGAGATGATAAAAGGAAGGATCTTTATGCTTGAGTGGTGTGTGTGTGTGTGTGTGTGTGTGTGTGTGTGTGTGTGTGTGTGTGTGTGCGTGCGTGTGCGTGTGCGTGCGTGTGTGCGTGCGTGTGTGTGTGCACGCATGCACACACACACACACACACACACACGCGCGCGCAAGCACGCATGCACACACACCTCACACACAATGCATGCATGCACACACACATTGTAATACGTACACACAAACACAAACATACACACACACTCACACACACACACACATACACACTCACAAACAAACACCACCTTCTAACACCCCCACCCCCCAGTACCACCTCCCCCCACACACACACACACAAAATAGTACTACACCACTCCCATCCATCACCCCCCCCCACACACACACACACACACACTTTGGCTAAAAAAACAACAACAAAGGAAACAATATAAAGTCTGTGATGGGTGGTAGAAGGGATCGTTCTAGGAAGTAAGGGGGGGGGGGGGGGGGGGGGGGGGGGGGGGGAGAGAAAAAAACAAAAGCCCCAGGCCATTTAAGATCAGGTTTTCAAGGAGAAATTGTGTAGTGTTTGGCTCCACCGATGTACTATTGCTTGGCTGGTTCCTCATTCCCTTTTACCTCCTCTCCCCCCCCCCCCCCCCCCCCCCCCCCCCCCCCCCCCCCCCCCCCCCCCCCCCCCCCCCCCCCCCCCCGAAGACGGAGTGTGTGGCTGCCCTCGCGGCAGGGTAATCAAAAACAGGTCACACACGTAATGTTCTCATCCCTAGCTGATGCATTTGTACCATAGTGTTCAAGTGCTTCGGCTGTTGGGATGATCCCTGGAGTCTTTAAGCCAGGGTAAGCCAACAACAACATTTCCCTTGCACCGTTTTTCCTGGTCTCCTCTGTTGTCGCTATCTTATTTCGGAGAGAGAGAGAGAGAGAGAGAGAGAGAGAGAGAGAGAGAGAGAGAGAGAGAGAGAGAGAGAGAGAGAGAGAGAGAGAGAGAGAGAGAGAGAGAGAGAGAGAGAGACAGAGAGAGAGAGATATATATATAGACAGAGAGAGAGTGCGAGAGAGAGAGAGAGAGAGAGAGAGAGAGATAGAGAGAGAGAGAGAGAGAGAGAGAGAGAGAGAGAGAGAGAGAGAGAGAGAGAGAGAGAGAGAGAGAGAGAGAGAGAGAGAGAGAGAGAGAGAGAGAGAGAGAGAGAGAGAGAGAGAGAGAGAGAGAGAGAGAGAGAGAATACTGAATAATTTATTTTTCAAGGATGAAGATTTTAGGCGAAGCCTATTCTTACAATCTATCCTAGTGTAAGAGGAACAAAATGACTAGAGACACAAAACAAGGGGGGGGGGGGGGGGGGGGGGGGGGGGGGGGGGGGGGGGGGGGGGGGGGGGGGGGGTGGGGGGGGGGTATAAGCCTATATAATTACAATCAGGAAATAAGATAGATATTAGACAGACAGACATACAAATACTAACACAGAGAGATGGGAATGGGAGTTGAAAGTGAGCTAGAAATGCTGATCAAGATTTATAAATTTAAAAAAAAAATTAAATGACTTTGCATGGAACAGCTGCAGTGTGTGTCTCTATAATACCTGATTCACAATTACGTGTATATATTCATTTACGTGTTGTCTCAGAATATTTATATTAACATACACCAGACCTGTTTACCCCCTACACAAGTCTTCAGTAGTCTGGATGGCTGAAATGAGTAGTTGTGGTGCAAAATGTGTAGTTATATTCATTAAACCATCAAACAATGTTCACTGAAAATGAGTAATTAGAGCATTTGTTTTCAATTTTGAAGAGTAGTAGAGGTCCAAATTGAGTAGAATACTACTCGAAAAGAGTAGAGTAAACAGGTCTGATACACGTACGAGTGAAAGGACATTGAGCATTAACTATCAGCAGTGCTCTTCTTTTCCCCAGGTCATCTGGGGGTTGACTACATATAAAGCAATCTAAAATGCATGACGTTGATAGATCGACAAATCATTAGGTTGACACATCTGCTGATTGATTTGATGATTGGTTGCTCGATCACATGATGGGTAAGTTGTTCAGTGCTCAGAGTTTCATACTGTCATGAGGCCTGAGTCATTGACCCGAATTGACCCTCATTTTGTGTAGCCAGGGGTCAGCCAAGAAGTCTGGAAACAATCTGAAGCTCTGACATATAGCATGCTGGCCCCTAGTTTTGGGAGGTATTAGGTATTATTAGGTACTTTATAGTCAGATGCGTCTCTGTGAAATTCGGGTTGCTCCCACCAGGAGAGCCAGAGGCGCGCCGTGTAGCCTTTCTTTCCAAATACTTACACTCGCCTAGACCGCTCCATGATGTTCAACCAGCGGTCCCGTTCATACTCTGTCTCCGCAGCCAGCAACAGTCGACCCTGCAACAGTCAAGATGGGAAAAACAACACCTTTAGTACAGTGTATCTCACTACTGGTCAATGGAAGGCTAGTATGAGGACAGAGTGTCCCTTCCACCCTTTTTGGCTTGAGTATCAGCGCAGTATAAAGTAGACCTAGCAGTAGTAGTAGTAGCATACTCTCTGGTAATAGTAAATAGCAGCAGCAGCAGTAGTAGTAGTAGTGGTCATGGTGGTAGTAGTAGCAGCAGTAGTAGTAGGGGAAGACGGGGTAAAAAGCGCATGGGCGGGTAAGAAGCCCACCCCAATTTTCTCATGAAATGAAGCAAATTTCAGTCTCATTTTGCCCATGAGACGAGCGTTAATGTCTAGCATTCGTCTCATGGGCAAATTTGACTGAAATTTTCTTTATTTCATGACATAATTGGGGTGGGCTTCTTACCCGCCCATGCGCTTTTTACCCCGTCTTCCCCTAGTACTTGTCTTAGTAGCAGCAGCAGCAGTAGTATTAGTATTAGTATTAGTAGTAGTAGTAGTAGTAGTAGTAGTAGTAGTAGTAGTAGGTGTATTAGTAGTAGTATCATCAGCAACAGCAGTAGTGGTGGTGGTGGTACTAATGGTGGTGGCAATAGGCCTAGTAGCAGTAGTAGTAGTGGTGGAAGTGGTAGTAGTTGTCAATGACCTTAGTCCGGTGGTACTAGTAGTGGTAGTAGTAGTAGGTAGAGGAGGATGAGGATGAGGATGAAGAGGAGGAGGAGGAGGAGCAGCTGTAGTTGGAGGGTGATGGTGAACTGATGGTGGTATACAACCTAAGAGTATCAGTAGGCCCTAGGCCTAGTAGCAGAGGTAGTATTACTAATACTTAGTAGCGTGCACGCACACACACGCATGCACACATGCACATACACACACACGCACGCACGCACACACATGCACACACACACGCACACACACACACACACGCACGCACGCACGCACGCACGCACACGCGCACACGCACACTTGTCTAATATCACATGTAGTGAATAGACGTTAAATGAAAGACACACACACACATACACACACACACGCGCGCACGCACGCACGCACACACACATGCGCACACACATGCGCGCACATGCACACGCACACACACACGCATGCAAGCACGCATACAGAGAGAGAGAGAGAGAGAGAGAGAGAGAGAGAGAGAGAGAGAGAGAGAGAGAGAGAGAGAGAGAGAGAGAGAGAGAGAGAGAGAGAGAGAGAGAGAGAGAGAGAGAGACAGAGACAGAGACAGAGACAGGCAGAGATACAGAGATATACATAGAGATAGAGATACAGGGAGAGAGAGAGAGGGGTGGGGTGGGGTACATTCATCTAACCATTAAGCTGCAAACATCAACCTCATAAGTTAAACAGAAGGAAGCACACAGCTGCTTCTCTTTCATTACAGCACTAAACCCTCCACACCACTTTATAAACATTTACAGAAATCAATGCAGTCTCCGACCCAGTTTACACACACAGACAGACAGACAGACAGACGGCCAGTAGGCTACTAATTCTATAGAACTCAGCATCACCGGGCTTATCTAGGTGTTTATACGATAGGCATAGGTAGCAGTGGTCAATTAGGAAGAAAGGGTAAACAACAGCAGTGCTCAACATGAACTGGATGCACTGATTATAAACCCACTGTCCCTTTTAAAGGCCGGCCACACGTGAGCTAAAATCGCACAACTGTACGATACGATTCGATCACGTGATCTCGAATCACATTCGTTCTTGGAGACCACGTGATCGAATCGTATCGTACAGTCCTACGATTTTAGTGGACGTGTGGCTGGTCCTTTCGTCTTGCTGTAAAGCGGTCAAGCAGTTGGTATAAATGGAAGCAGTTCTGCGTTGGTCAAGCAGATGGCGCTATCAAACTGAGGTAATAATCTACTTGCACAGGCTTGTAATCGAAGCAGTTCTAACCAAAGCCTGTGTATTAGTGTATTAATTACCATACACAGGCCCTGGTTCTAATAACAGCAGCCCGCTTTCAGGCATTATTGTACGTACAGATGTCAAGAAAAGTTATGGACCACTGGTTAGAATTCAGCCTGTGGTTTTTTTGAGAGGGCATGTTGATTAAACACGTTGAACAAGTGATTGATTTTGCTATGGAAAAAAAAGCAATAGGGAAAAAGAGTTATTACAGTGAAACCTCCCTTATAAGACTTTCCGTCATAAGACTCCCTCCCACATAAGACCCGCATCTCTGAGACATTGCCCTTCTTTGTAAGTATTAAACTTACCGCCCATTATAAGACTCCCTCCCACATAAGACCTACTTCTCCGAGACATTGCCCTTCTTTGTAAGTATTAAACTTACCTCCATTATAAGACCCCTCCCTTATAAGACCTCATTTAGGATTATTTTTGGAGGTCTTATAAGGGAGGTTCCACCCTATTGTCAGCGCGTCTTCGTGATTGTGTGAAATCTCCGTTTGTTTTCGTTGACACAGTAGACGAGTAATTGTTGTTTGTTGATTGTCTTAATTACTACCCTGAGCAATGAAATGAAGAGACCATTTTGTCGTCGTCGATCACTCAGACAGTTTCCTGTCAATTACGAGCGCAGATGCGTCATGCTGCCGTCATGCGCCTATTTGAGAAATAGGCCCAGCATGTCGATCCGTCTTTGGCTGGAGAAAATCTTTGAAAGAATTTCTTGAAAAAAAAGGCAGGAGAATGGACCTGTTGGGCAGAAAGATAGTAGATGACAGTAAGCAAAAGGGAAAAGGCAGAGTCAAAGAGACTGATAAATTAGAGGAAATTACAAGTACAGAACTGCCAGAAGGTGGGGGAACTATTTCTACAAAAGACCCTCCCCGGTGTCCCCACGGGGGAGACCATTTTCGTCAAATCATGGGCTTTTCACGTGCATCATTGAAACACGCAGGTTACACACAGAAAAGTGAAACAAAAACAAAAACCAGCAACAACAAACCAAAGAAAAAAATCCTGTCTTCATATTCACTGCCACAGGACTAACGTTTTTAGCAAAGACAAAATTATCTGCCCTTGTCAACATTCTTTTTCAGAGGCAAATGCCCGGGATTTTGTTGCCCCCCCCCCCCCCCCCACACACACACTACACCCTCACTCCCCTCCGAGGATTCGATGTATTAAAAAAAAGGCATTATATTTGCTTGTTTAATTCTATAAATACATTTTGTTCTCTCTCTCTCTCTCTCTCTCTCTCTCTCTCTCTCTCTCTCTCTCTCTCTCTCTCTCTCTCTCTCTGAGCATTCTTTCTCTCGCTCCTCTCCCTCCCCCACCCTTTCTCTCTCTCCCCCTGAGGGCTGGATGTAAAAAAGGCATTATGAGCTTATTTTTATTACCCTCTATAAATAAAATGTGTTCATTTGTGCTCTCTCTCTCTCTCTCTCTCTCTCTCTCTCTCTCTCTCTCTCTCTCTGACTCTCTCTCTCTCACTCATTCCCCCCCCCCCCTCCGTCTCTCTCTCCCCCTGAGGGCTGGATGTAAAAAGGCTTATTTGCTTATGTTAGTACCCTCTATAAATAAAATGTATGTGTTCGTTTGTTCTCGCCCCCCCCCCCCCTCCATCTCTCTCTCTCTCTCTCTCTCTCTCTCTCTCTCTCTCTCTCTCT
>CM065684.1:15374911-15389911 GCA_017654935.2 Phymorhynchus buccinoides
CCACTGAGGCTGATGTAAAAAAAGGCATTATGCTTATTTATTACACCTCTATAATAAAATGTTTTCATTTGTGATATCTCTCCTATCTCTCTCTCATACTCTCCTCTCTCTATGACTCTCTCTCTCTCATCTCTTCAATCGATTCCCACCCCCCCCTCCGTCTCTCTCCCCCCTGAGGCTGGATGTAAAAAGGCTATTGCATATGTTAGTACCCTTATATAATGTATGTTTCGTTTGTTCTCGCCCCCCCCCCCCTCCATCTCTCTCTCTCTCTCTCTCTATACTCTCTCTCATCTCTCTCTCTCTCTCATTCCCCCCCCCCCTCCGCCTCTCTCTCCCCCTGAGGCTGATGTAAAAGGCTTATTTGATTAGTTAGTACCCTCATATATAAAAGGATGTTTCGTTGTTCTCGCCCCCCCCCCTCTCTCTCCTCCTCCTCCTCTCTATGTATGCACATCTCTCTCATAGACAGAGAGAAGGTCGTTAGGAAAAGATACAGTGGACATCCTTAAAGCTCCCATTCTAAAAGATCTCCCTCCCACATAAGACTACTTCTCTGGAGACGTTGCCCCTCTTTGTGAGTATCAAAAATGACCTCCCTTATAAGACCTCATTGGGATATTTTTTAACACTGGACACTGGAAAACGTTATGTGACAGATAAGATTTTAAGGCGATCCTATTCTTACAATCTGTCCTGATTAAAAACAAACAAAAAACAACAAAAAACAATTAAGAACAAAACATTTGTCAACATACTCCTCTCTCCTCTCTCCTTCTCGTCTTCTTCCTCTCTCTCTCTCTCTCTTTGCTCTCTCGGTCCCTCTCTCTCTCTCCTCTCTCTCGACAATACACACAGGAAAACTTTATTTGACAAGGATAAAGATTTAGCGAATGCCTATTCTTAAATCTGTTCCTTGGATTTAAACCAAACCAAAAACAAACCAAAAACCGAAATTTAGAAACAAAACATTTGCAAACATACTCTATTGGGATCTCCTGTTAACATAGGGAGATGCCTATCCTGCATTCTCTTCTCTCTCCTCTCTCTCCTCGTCTCTCATCCAGTCTCTCTCTCTCTCGTCTCTCCCCTCTCTCTCTCTCTCTCTCTCTCGTCTCTCTCTCTCTCTCTCTCTCTCTCTCTTTCGATCTCCCTCTCATCTCTCATCTCTCTCTGGCTGGCGGTCGTCTCTCCTTTTTTCCGCTCTCGTCTCTCCCTATCTCATGATTCGGGCCATCTTATCTTATCATTTTTGTTGTTGTTCTTCCTTCCTTAAAGTGGTTTTAGCTCAAAAATTGTCATTGTTCTCAAAATCGTTTTTTGCCTTTTTTCAGTACTCCATTTAAACTACCAATTCAAGTTCACCACTGTTAAATATTAATCCAGGTTTGCTTTAATTCCCATTTTAACAAATATTTTGTTGAATTATTTCAGGTGCCAATTTGGTGCCATTTTCTTGACTTTTGTTTTATGTCAAATTTTCTTTGCTTGATGCTGTATGAATGTTGAGTGAGAGTGCAAGGTGCACTAAGCTATGTAGCTTATCCTTTGGGCCCTCAATAAAACATCGTAGTTCGTAAGAATAATTATTTTTTTATATCGTCTCTCTCTCTCTCGCTCATCCTCGTCTCTCTCTCGTCTCTCCTCTCTCTCTCTCCTCTATCCTCTCTGACTCCATACACACCTACTTGTTTATCCATACAATAAAAAATAGTTTAAAATCACATAGTGACACAATAATTGGGATGCAAATAGGAGTTAAAGCAACATCAATCAAAACATTTACAAAGCCTTTTAAAACCCTTTCCCGCATCCTTATTTCAGGCAACATTCCATCACTATACCTGGGTAGAAGACAAATCCATCTGCAGTATTGGGGAGTCTTCGTAAATATATAAAGTAAGGTCTATCCTATTCCAAACTAAGACAATAGGTCTTTGGGATAGTAACCCCAATTTGCTCCTTTAGTGACATAGGTGTTAATCACGTGGTGCTAAAAATTCGACTTTGGCGGTGAAAAGGGTTAGAAGGCAAAGCATAAACAAAGCATAAAACTGAATGTTCTTATAAATGGCGGTTTCCTTGTAGCACACAAATATAGTAAAAGGAAATGCGGAACAAAGTAAACGACGGGTTTTGCATGACCAGCATTCGACATGTCAAAGTGCGAACGCTTAAATTACCTGGCAAATTAGCATACGATTAGCATTCAGGTGATACCAGCACCAATAGAGACAAAGCTAGGTCCGTAAACTACAGTCGAAAGGAGACACAGCTGATTTGTAAATCATAGACTGAAACCTAGGGATGAAGCAAGAATAAGAAAAAGGAGAGATAGAGAGAGAGAAGAGAGCAGGGAGAGAAGATAGATAGTAGCTAGAGGAGAGAGAGATGAGAAGATGCGATAGAGAGACCGAGAGAGAGAGACATAAGAGAGATACAGAGAGAGACTCTCAGAAGAGAGAGACAGACAGACAGACGAGAACTGCAGAGCACAGAGAGAGACATGCAATCAGACAGAGCGAAGACATACAGACAGAGACACAGGCATAGACAGGACTAGACAGACAAACATATGTTGATAGAGAAGAGAGAGAAGAGAGAGAGACAGACGACTAGAGAGAGAAGCGAGATGCGAGAGGAGAGAGAGAGAGAAGAGAGAGAGAGAGAGAGAGCACGAGAGTAGAGAAGAAAGACAGAGAGCGGAACGAGAGCGAGAGCAAGATGAGAGTGAGAGAGAGAAGAGAAGGAAGATAGATAGAGAGAGAAGATAGAGAAGAGAAGAGAGAGAGAGAATAGAAGAGAGAGAGCGATAGATAGAGAGAAGACGAGACATACAGAGAGCGAGAACGAGAGCGATAAAGAAGAGAGAGATAGAGAGAGAGCGAGAGGAGGAGAGATATGCAGAGAGAGAGAGAGAAGAGAGAGAGAGAGAGAGAGAGGAGAGAAGAGAGAGAGAGAGAGAGAGATGCACAGACAGAAGAGAGAGAGAGAGGGACAACACCAAATAAATGAATAATCTAGATGAGATCAACGACACATTTTCCTGTATTGTACTTATAAAGTAGAGTCGGGGAGGAAACATCCACTGCATCCCACGAATTACCCCGCCCCCACCCCACACACACTCCTTTCCCTTCAATTTACTTTTCCAGATTCGTCCTCTTCTCCCTCACCTCCCCCTTCGCACCTCATCTCTCTCACACCCCTCCTTTTCCTTTTTTTGCTTCTCCTTTTACTGTCTTTTATCGTTGTGTTGTCACATTTTGTTATTTCCTATCAACACTCCTTTTCACCCAACGTCATACCGGAGTTTTGTTGGATGACTAGCGTCCATAATAGCTTTATCGGTTAAAACTTGACTCCTCAATGAGTCACGCTTATGTTCTGATTATGTGACCAAGCAGGGTAGACAGTCACATCCACACAGGGGCTTATCACCCCCCCCCCCTCCCCCTTCCCCCCACGATTTCTGGAGCCAACGCGTTAGCGTTGAAACCTAGACAGAGAGAGCGGACGAGAGGAGAGATGAGGAGGAGTGAGAGGATGAGGATTTACTGAGAAGTAAGAGCAACAGAGTCGAGTAGATGAGAGGGAGAGAGGCGAGAGAGAGAGAGAGAGAGAGAGAGATGGTGGGAATCCTCCCTCTCTCTCTCTCTCTTTCTGTACTCCCCAACTAAGACCTATCAGAGGATTTAGCCCCACTCGAGCGTTATGCCCCCTGGTGGTAACCCCCCGCGTGCCCCCGTGTCTATTACGGGCTACATTACTAGAGGGGGTGTTTTGTCCAAAACACTACTAATAACATGGAATGCTTCTACAAAATCCTGGAAAACCTGAAAAATCTGAATTTGAAATGGATATGTGTGACAGAAGTGCTGGTAGGGATAATGATAATAGGTGTGAAGGTGAGAAGGGGGGGTCGTTCAATGTGTTTTAAAAAACTTATCTGCAAACCCACACACACACAGAACTGAGAGAGAGGAGAGAGAGAGGAGATGAGAGAGATGAGAGAGAGAGATGAGAGAGAGAGCGAGAGAGGAGAGAGAAAGAGAGAGAGAGGAGAGATGAATTATTTATTATCGGGGGGTAAGATGTAAAGAGAGAGAGAGAGATTAGAGAGAGAGAGAGAGGAGAGAGGAGAGGAGAGAGAGCTTCACTACAAACTAGAGTACTTGCGTAATACTGACACAGTCGCATCAGCGACACACGCTTGCACCCCTAACCTTAACACTAATGTACCCACCCTAATCATCTAACCTAAAACCTTAACCGCTAACCCGATTTTGCCCCCCTCAAATTCGAACATGTCCAAGCTTTTGACCCCTAGTATCAACCTGTAAACATTTTCACGTTAGGCTATATCAAAGGGTTGCTCGAGTTATCGCTGAGTCCCAGACAAACAAACAAACAGGACAAACAGTTCAAACTTGTGTTTGTTGTTGAAACACACGATAACTGTATGTGAGGCCATTGTGTACACCGAATGTATGCATTTTGAGCAAATTTGAAACACGGATGTCTACGGATGGACAAAGTGAAAACAATACTGTGTCTCGCTTCGCGACTGGTAAAAAACTGAACTGAATGCAGGCACATAGCCTGAAGAGAAGCATCCATGTATCTACTATCCATATTTTACGATACGAACAAGTATGGAACGGAATGTAGGCCTTTGTGATTTTTTAACATTATAAAATAGAGTTCAGCGACACACACACACTCTGTCTCTGTCTCTCTCTTCTTGTTTTCTTTATTTGAAGTGTTTATTTGGAGAACCTGCTGAGTAAAAACATATTGATAATTGGCATTTTGGCATTTTAAGTGATCAATGTGTTACATGACAATTGACATGTGTGTGTGCAGATTCTTTTTGGTCAAAGATGGATTTCTTGTGTGTGTGTGTGTGTGCGTGCGTGTGCGTGTGCGCTGTGTGCCGCGTGCGTGGCCGTGCGTGCGTGCGCGCGTGCGTGCGTGCGTGCGTGCGTGCGTGCGCGCCGCGCGTGTGTGTGTGTGTGTGTGCTGTGTGTGTTGTGTGCGTCGTGCGTGCGTGTTGTTGTGTGTGTGAGAGCAAGAGAGAGATTCAGAGAGAGAGAGACAGCTAACCGCTGTATGTGTTGTGTGTGGTGTGTGTGTTGTGGGTACTGTATTGTGTGTGTGTGTGGTGTTGTGTGGGTGTGTGTTAGTGTGTGTGTGTGTGTACTAGTGTGTGTATCTGAAAGTCTGTCTGTCTGTCTGTCTGTTCTGTAAAGTGTGCGTGTGGGTGTGGGGTGGTGTTGTGTGTGGGTGTGTGTGTGGATGTGTGTGTGGGTGTGTCTGTTGCATGTGTGTGTGTACTGTATGTCTGTAGTCTGTGAAGCTGTGTGGTACTCGTTGTGTGTACCGTACGCACTACGTGTGTTGTGTGTGTGTGTGGGAGAGAGAGAGAGAGAAACGAGAGAGAGAGAGAGTTGACGAGAGAGAGAGAGAGGAGAAGGGAGAGAGAAGAGAGAGAGAGAGAGAGAGAGAGAGAGAGAGAGACTGAGAAGGAGAGAGAGATGAGAGAGAGAGAGAGAGAGAGACAGAGAGGAGAGAGAGACGAGAGAGAGAGGAGAGGAGAGAGAGAGAGAGAGAGATCGCAGAGAGACCAGAGAGAGAGAGAGAGAGAGAGAGGGACAGAGAGAGAGAGGAGAGAGGAGAGAGCGAGGGAGAGACAGAGAGGACGAGAGAGACAGAGAGAGGACAGAGAGAGAGAGAGACAGGAGAGAGAGAGAGAGACGACAGAAGAGAGGGAGAGAGAAGGAGAGAGAACAGAGAGACAGAGAGAAGAGAGAGAGACAGACATATAGACAGAGAGAGAGACAGAGAGAGAGAGAAGGACAGAGAGAGACAGAGGAGAGAGAGAGAGCGAGGACAGAGAGAGACGAGAGAGAGGACGATGACGAGAGAGAGAGAAGAGCATGTTTTTTGGGGGGGAACAAATTTGATTAATTGTGACCAGCTTTTGAGCCATGCACAAGTGGAGTAGGCGATAGGAACTATACATAGAGCAATGGATACAGGACAACACTTTCTGTTACATGTCATGCGAGAAGGAAACCAACTCGCGGAAACGATGATGTTCAGAACGCGGTAAGCTACTGGCAGTGATAACGATCACATTCATCATTTGTTTTCTTACACAATAAGATCGACAACAACAAAAAAGAAAATTAAGTCTTTCATTGTTCGGACCGTTACGTCGACTGTCCTCTGTAATTTTGGAGTTCAGTTTCCATGACATTGTCTATGAGAGAGAGAGAGAGAGAGAGAGAGAGAGAGAGAGAGAGAGAGAGAGAGAGAGAGAGAGAGAGAGGAGAGAGAGATCGAGAGACGAGAGAGAGATGAGAGACGCAACGAGAGTAGAGCATGGAAGAGAGGGAGGAAGAGAGAGAGAGAGAGAGAGAGAGACTGAGAGAGAGAGAGAGAGACTGAGAGAGAGAGAGAGAGAGAGAGAGAGAGAGAGAGAGAGAGAGAGAGAGAGCGAGGGAGAAGCAACGAAGGGGAGGAGAGAGTGAGAGAGAGAGAGAGAGGAGAGAGAGACGGGAGAGAGGGGGAGGGAGAGAGACGGAGGGGAGATGGAGAGACAAGATGCATATACACGCGACTGATGATGAGAGGAGAGAGAGGAGAGCAAGCATCACCACCATCATCATTCAAAAACAGGACAATTGCAAGTAACGGGCATGAACAGACGACCAAACTACTTTATTCTTTTCTGTTACCCCCCCCCCCCCCCCTCCAATAATAATAGAATAGGACATAACGATGGTTATGAGCTTCTGTCGGCAACAAACGATGACAAAAGGTCAGTCTGGTTTCTATTGGCACAGTATTGCCAATGCCCCCGCCCCCCCCCCCTCCCCCTCTCCTCTCTGTCTGACCAGGCGTTCGTTCAAGACTGCCCATGATAATCTCCAAACATGGAACACTCAATTGTTTTTAGTAAAGTTTTATTTAATTGTGATTTGGGTTTAGGGTTAGGGGTACGGTTAAGGTTAGAGTCAGTTTAATTTCAGATTGAAAGGTTATAAGAGACAAATTATAAACTTTTATTTCGCTGAAAACCGACATTGTCACGCGAATGACGTCACTTTCCATATTTGGAGATGACCATGTGCAGCATTGAACGTCTTGTTTCTGCCTGTCTGTCTGTCTGATTGTCTCTCTCTCTCTCTCTCTCTTGAATTAACTTGAATGTTTCATTACTGCTTGATTACAGTATGGAGGTTTTTGAGAATATAAAAACGATGTGAACTGCAGCAATACACACAACAGCACTACTAGAATTCGTGTGCTCTCTCTCTCTCTCTCTCTCTCTCTCTCTCTCTCTCTCTCTCTCTCTCTCTCTCTCTCTTCTCTCTCTCTCTCTCTTTGTACAACCTGCCTCTCTTCCTATAATCACCCTCTTCGCCCAAAAAAACCGTATATTAAAACTTCTTTCTTTCTTTTCACTCATTTTCATCAGAAATCTGCAAGTCCTGGCTCTGACAAAACTTTCAACCCTAATACTAGAGGTGAAACGCACAATGCTTTTGTTGTTTACCTGGTTTTATGTAAATGGAAAAAAGTGCGGTTATTCGGGGGTCATCTCCAAGGAAAGGGACCCTCTTTGAGTCAGCAACAAAGCACAGTGAGGCTGCGGTTATTCGGGGGTCATCTCCAAGGAAAGGGACCCTCTTTGAGTCAGCAACAAAGCACAGTGAGGCTGCGGTTATTCGGGGGTCATCTCCAAGGAAAGGGACCCTCTTTGAGTCAGCAACAAAGCACAGTGAGGCTGCGGTTATTCGGGGGTCATCTCGAAGGAAAGGGACCATCTTTGATTCAGCAACAGAGCAGTCAGGCTGTTATCGTAACTGTGATGATGTTTCATGATGGATGTGTGCTTGTGTGCGTGTGTGTGTGTGTGTTGTGAGTGCGTGCGTGTGTGTGCATGTGGGAGAATAAGCTAGAACTCCAGCATGAAATACATGAGGTTATGGATTTCCTCCTCTACTTCTTTCTTTCGCTTTTTTATTTATTTTAGAGGAGGGGGGTAGGATCCAGAACCCCTGTAGCCCCACCCCCACCCCAATCCGCCTATGAATACAAGCAATGGTGGTTCATGGTACTCATAGTAATGATCTAGTCTTTTCATGTTTATGTTTCTGTACCCGTTTACAGGTCACAGAAAGACATGATTATTTGGTTTCATTATTTCACTTACAGCACCGATTTTATTATCCTCAGTTTAACTTTAAGGATCCAAACCCTCCCCACCCCCTGCCTCCCAATCACTGAGCTATACATATTAGTTTATTTATAGTTCAGTGCTCCCAATCGCATCAGATCCTAGACTTATTCTACCCACCCACTCTCTCCCCGAATCTCCTAGCCCCGTTTTCCCGCGTCCTCATTCAAAGCTCCGTCCCGTGTGCTGAGAAGGGTAATCAGTAATACCCGTTCATTGCTGTAAATGTGTTTCACCGTGTGCTAAATGAACTTTGTGAACTCGTCTTATTCGATTTTTATTATTAGTGTTAATCACTTAATGACGGAGGTTGCAAGAATTGGAACTGGTCCTCATTATGTTGGCTGGTTAATGTGTATGGTGTGAATGTGCCATGCAAATGCAAACAAACAAGGAAACTGATTATCGCAACGTAGACACGCACGTCAGGGTTCCTGCTATTGTGTACACAACTCTAAAAACACGTTGTACCTTACACCTGCTTTAACCCTTTCGCCGCCAGCCATATTTTTAGCCAAAATATACCATTAAGCTTAACAGGGTAGAGAGAAAAATCTGCAATATTGTGAATTCCTCTGTGACATGTATAACATTAGGCCTATCCTTATCTCCCAACATTAAGAAAATAAGATCTTAGGATAGCAGGCCCTGATTTGATACTTTTTGGTGACATAAATGTTAAACCATTGTGGTGCATAACTGCGACATTGGCGGTGAAAGGGTTAATATCATAGTCTTCCTTATTAGACATTCTACACAATGATTAAAGTCTTAATCAGTATCACCCGAGGATCAGAATAAGGGTGGCGCACCTTTGGCTGCGACGCGCTCTCCAAGTGGGAGCAACCCGAATTTCACAGACGTCTCTGTGACTATAAATTACCAAAATAATGAAATAAAAGGTGAACCACATTGAAACAGCGCAAACTTCTGCAAAGGGAACATGATTTTTTTTCCCACCACTAAAGGATAGGCAAGAGGAAGCGAAGCAATACTGTACCAACAAGGATTGCTCGGTGACAGGACTGACCCACTTGTCTAACGTGAAAATCTGTTTAACGTCCTCCGGTCTGGAACAGACACATATGGGACATTAGTAGAAATAAAGATGGTGGGAACGATCCTGGAGGCAATGCCCGGAGGCAGTGCAACACCAGTAAAGGCCCGAATTTTTAATCCTTTCGTCGCCAGCCATTATCAACCAAAAAATACCATTAAACTTACCTGGGTAGAGAAAAAGCAATATCTGCAAGAGTGCGAATTCCTCTGTGACATACACATTAGGTCTATCGTTACCTCCCAAAATGAAGAAAATAGGGTCTTTAGATAACAGGCCCTGATTTGATGGTTTTTGTTTGTGGCTCAAGCCACAAACCTATAACTCACTTTGTCGGTCGGTAGGTCGGTCGGTCTGTCTGTCGGTCCAAAATTGTCGCACATTTTGACAAAATTGTCGCACTTCAAATCGAGGCTACACGACGAAAATGGTGTTTTAACGTCCTCTGGTCTGAATCAGACACATATGGGACATTTGTAAATACAAATATGGTTGGAACAATACTGGAGGCAATGCCCGGAGGCAGTACGAAACCAGTAAAGTCCCGATTTTTTAAATTAATACAGATAGGTGTAGCGGTAACCACGCCTCGGTTAAACCTCATCGGCTATGGCACCACTACGAGTAGTATCGTAGGCTACACTTCAAAATTAATTGAGGCCGCTCTTTAAAATGATGTATTTTAAAAGCGTACAAAATAATAAACATACGTAATACAGACACTACAACAGACACGACGAGTATGCGGTGCTTCTTTCGATGAGTATAAGTAGGATACATAGTTTTAAATGTTTTCCGAAAGATATAAAAAGTTACGAAATGGTGCAGAGATAACATTCTGGTTTACAGATTAAAATTATTGAAAAGCCAGGGGAGGTGACTCATGATTGGAGTGGTAAAAATAGACCGCGTGCCACAAACTATTGCGATTTCGCGCTTGTTTAGTGACATGGGTGTTCAACCATTGTGGTGCCAAAATGCGACATTAGCGGTGAAAGGGTTTAACAATACAGATGTACTGGGACGGTATTCATGTCGAGATAGCATGAGACTTAGCATGATGCTAACTTAGAAGCTCTTCCAATGTCCTATAGGATTTAATAGGACTTTTGGAAGAGCTTCTAAGTTAGCATCATGCTAAGTCTCATGCTATCTCGACATGAATACCGTCCCTGATTAATAAAATAAACAAACCACGAACTTGTCTAACTGCAGCCGTACACATGTGACATTTATGAGGCAAGGTTCACAGTCCATAAGGGTCTCTGACCGATTGGACGCTAATCTCACCTTCTCTGGGCAAGGTTCTCATGAAATACTACTGTCTGAACGAATATGATGAAATCCTGCTAGTTTCGTTTCCAGTCCCCCATACACGAATCTGATGAAATATCCGTGCTTCTGTGTATGAGACACTTTATCAGATATAATTTGTGTATTGGGGTCAACATGAATACAGTGAAGTGAAGGAAAACAGTAGGATTTCATCAGAATCATTTAGACAGCATAATCTGAATGTCACCAGAATCATTTACAGTGGAATTTCACCAGAATCGTGATGCCACACAGACGCCGTCACTGAATTGGACAGTAGAGTCCTACGACTGAAATTGGATACGTGAGTCGACCCCTTTAGACTGAGAAAGTCCCAGAACCGGTGTGGTGTTCTCGGATTACCGTGTTCTCAATTTACGTGCGCATGCGCGACTCGAGTCAATAATCTCATAACGTACCATCAACTTTTATTATTTGTGTATTTGGCGGTTTCAGGTTAGGGTTAGGGTTTAGGAATAGGATTTGGGAAAGGGTTAGGGATAGGCTTAGGGTCAGTTTAGTGTCGAATACACAAAAAATAAAAGTTGATGGTACGTCATGATCAATTTCGCGTGAAACAAAGTAAAGCAGAGAACACTGCACCGGCCCCACATCAGCACCAGAGGCTGCAGCACGGGCAGCCAGTGCAATGCTTCCTGGTTTCAGGGGTTCAAGTCTGTCGCTCCGATTAAAGTAAAGCAGAGAACACTGCACCGGCCCCACATCAGCACCAGAGGCTGCAGCACGGGCAGCCAGTGCAATGCTTCCTGGTTTCAGGGGTTCAAGTCTGTCGCTCCGATTAAAGTAAAGCAGAGAACACTGCACCGGCCCCACATCAGCACCAGAGGCTGCAGCACGGGCAGCCAGAGCAATGCTTCCTGGTTTCAGGGGTTCAAGACTGTCGCTCCGATTAAAGTAAAGCAGAGAACACTGCACCGGCCCCACATCAGCACCAGAGGCTGCAGCACGGGCAGCCAGAGCAATGCTTCCTGGTTTCAGGGGTTCAAGACTGTCGCTCCGATTAAAGTAAAGCAGAGAACACTGCACCGGCCCCACATCAGCACCAGAGGCTGCAGCACGGGCAGCCAGTGCAATGCTTCCTGGTTTCAGGGGTTCAAGACTGTCGCTCCGATTAAAGTAAAGCAGAGAACACTGCACCGGCCCCACATCAGCACCAGAGGCTGCAGCACGGGCAGCCAGTGCAATGCTTCCTGGTTTCAGGGGTTCAAGTCTGTCGCTCCGATTAAAGTAAAGCAGAGAACACTGCACCGGCCCCACATCAGCACCAGAGGCTGCAGCACGGGCAGCCAGAGCAATGCTTCCTGGTTTCAGGGGTTCAATACTGTCGCTCCGATTAAAGTAAAGCAGAGAACACTGCACCGGCCCCACATCAGCACCAGAGGCTGCAGCACGGGCAGCCAGTGCAATGCTTCCTGGTTTCAGGGGTTCAAGACTGTCGCTCCGATTAAAGTAAAGCAGAGAACACTGCACCGGCCCCACATCAGCACCAGAGGCTGCAGCACGGGCAGCCAGTGCAATGCTTCCTGGTTTCAGGGGTTGACTGTCGCTCCGATTGACTGGGCAGTGCAATGAAAATAATCGTGCTGTGGGAAACCAACTGCTTTCACACCTTACAGCGTTACTTTATCAATCATTTTTATATTGGTATTTGGTATTTCGTACTTTATAGTCACAGAGCCGTCTCTGTGAAATTCGGGTTGCTCTCACCTGGAGAGCGCGTCGCAGCCAAAGGCGCACCACCCTTTTTTTCTTTTTTTTTTTTTTTTGCATGCGCTTTTTGTGTGACTGATGAGGAAGGAAAGAGGCGGGGGGGGGGGGGGGTACATTTTGACCAAATGACAACTTTTTATTTGCCACTGGGTTTAACGTGTGCTAAGTGCAAGGGCACATGCACACAGGATCTCGGTTTATCATCTCATCCCAAAGACTCCACGTTCAGACCGTAAGGCCTAGTGCAGAGCGAGAGGAAAAGTCCCCTGTACCCAGGTTCGAACTCGGGTTTATTGTATGCGAGGCGAACGTGTTACCTCTGTGCCACTCTACACTTTTTCGTAGGCTTTCGTAGAATCCACTAATTCAGCATAAGGCAAGATGGTCAGCAAGTGTGTACAGCAACTATTATCCAAAAGCACTACGATGGAGACAACAAAATACTGGTTTGCTTGCTTGAATTTCCGTATTGCATGGATCCTAGATTGCAAATAATGTAGTGTCCATGCTTATTGGCTCCTAGTTTATATATATCTAGGTCGAGCTATTCGCGTACTGGCTTCATCAACTGTCCCCTCAGGGGCAACGAACTGAAGGAATCACCGTACAGTTTTTCCCTTAGTGGAAATCAACCAATCGACATTTTTTTTTTTTTAAAGTCCAGGTGCAAGGGCGGTCAAACGCGAAATAAAAAGGTAATTAGCTGAGTGTCGGATTAACTGGCTTTCAGAAGGAGGTATTAATTATCAGTGCAAGTTGTAATCCTCAGAGTGAACCTTCATAAAAACTGGTCTTGTCATTTGCCATGCATTCATTGCGAGGTAGTATTTAGGTCAATCATCCTTCTGACCCCTCCCTCCTTTCTGCTGGGCAAGGTTACAGCTAGGGGCTCATCAGTCAAAACGTCTTGGTGAATTAAGGATATTTTTTTGTATCTATTTTTAGTCCCCGAGCCGAAGGTTCGGGGAGCTATTGTTTTTGTCTGATCCGTCCGGCGTGCCTCCGTGCCCCCGTCCGTCCGTTTTTCTCAAAAACTATTCAGTCTATCATCATCAAATTTGTTATACTAGTTTGCCAAGATGCAAGCTATCCACTGATGTATTTAGTTTTACATTAAGGTCAAGGTCGCGCCAGTTACGGGGTTCAAACCCCGAAACACATAATCGCTAATATCTCGCGAAGTTTTGCATGTATTTCAATGCAGTTTTTTTCACATTTCTTGATGAATGGTCTATAACACAGTTGTCATGAATTTTTCTGTGCGCTCGTGTGCGCATGATCGCGCGCGCTCAAATCACGGGTCCGAACCCCAAGGCTATATATTAAAAAAACTATTCAGTTACTGATGCGTTCTTATGTAGCTACGTGCTGTTTTGATGCGTTTTTATATATGTGTACAACCGACACATTCCGATTTCGGAGTAGCTCGGCGATGCTGCGAGGGGACTTTGCAGCCGCTCGGCGTTGCACTTGTTTTAACCTGATATTTATTTGATTCCTTACAAAGAATACAAACAACGGACCTCACGATGGAAACGGGGGCAGTCTATTAACAATTTTAAGTCTTAGCAATTTTAAGAAAGTGATGCTTAGTTGTTTTTTGTTACCAACAAATGCATTGACCTATTCTTCTTGTTCTTCTTCTTCTGCGTTCCCAGGCAATATGGCCATAATGGGTAAGGTACGTACGCGTCCAGTTTTCAGTTTTCACTGGTCTCCCCGCTGCATACAGCCGACACATTCCGATTTCGGAGGAGCTCAAAGGAGAACATTATTTGGAAGATGTTTTTGAAAAAAGGCAGGAGAATGGACCAACCAATAAGTCAGAAAGATAGTAGATGACAGAAAGCAAAGGGAAAAGGCAGAGTCAAAGAGAGTGACAGATTAGAGGAAGCTACAAGCACAGAACTTCCAGACGGTGGGGGAACTATTTGCATGAAAGACCCCCCCGGCATCCCCACGAATGAAGGGGGCGGGATCTTCCAGCTCCCCATATGGAGGCACGAGGCATTCATCCACTGCCCCCAGTATCGATCAATGATGCAGAGTACTGATTGATAATGATACACAATGGACCGAATACAGAAAGAACGTGCATAGATACTATCAGGTGAAAGAAACGGGCACAGCCAGGACAAGATGAGAGAAGTAGAGGATCAGTAGGCATTTAGGGAGTAGAGGATCAGTAGGCATTTAGGGAGTAGAGGATCAGTAGGCATTTAGGGAGTAGAGGATCAGTAGGCATAAAGGCAGAGTCAAGGAGATTGACGAGGATAAGAATAGGAACAGAACAGCACTGCCCAAGGCCCGGATAAAATCTAACTTGACTAGGCAGTTGTGCAGTGATAAATAAATGGGGATGGAAGTTCAGTTTAACGTCGCGTATCGGCTTTCGCCATGTACGACGGGCTGAACAAACAAACCAGGTATAAACAAAAATTTATGTTCCTGAATCACTGTCTTAGCCAAAAGGCTGAGAAGCGATCAGTTGTCTGAACATGAACAAAAAGTCTTTGTTATACAGCTCTCATTCGTGACCATTGGTATAGGTATTACTTGTCTTACTCAAAGAGACTTGAAATTCGGGCTGCTCCCGTCCGAAGACCGCGTCCCAGCTAGTGCAGCAGCACATTTTTTTTTAACTTACAGG
>CM065684.1:15397411-15402411 GCA_017654935.2 Phymorhynchus buccinoides
AATCACTTCACTTATCGGTCAGAAGTCGGTTTTTGCATTTTTGTTATTTCACTTTGGAGACTTTCAGCTGTCGATTTTTCCAACAGCGAGAAACGAGTTCTATCCTGGTTGTAGTGGTCTTGAAAAGAAGTGTCGCTCACTTCCCTGTCTAATATCTTGCTTGACAGGGCACATTCACGTCTGCTTCTCGCGCAAATCAGGAAGAGTTACTTCCCGTTCAAGAAAGTGGGCGTGTCAGACTGGCTCCTTTTGATCTCGCGGTGTGCGCGCGAAAGATTGCACGCAACGTACTCTCTCTCTCTCTCTCTCTCTCTCTCTCTCTCTCTCTCTCTCTCTCTCTCTCTCTCTCTCTCTCTCTCTCTCTCTCTCTCTCTCTCTTTCAAATAAGTTCATGTAAAAAAGCATGTTATTGCTTATTCTATTATCATGAATTTCATTCATTCATTCATTCTCTCTCTCTCTCTCTCTCTCTCTCTCTCTCTCTCTCTCTCTCTCTCTCTCTCTCTCTCTCTCTCTCTCTCTCTCTCTCTCTCTCTCTCTCTCTCTCTCTCTCACACACACACACACACACACACACACATATATATACATACACACACACACATACATACACACACACACACACACACACACACATACACACACACACACACACACACACACACACACACATATATATATACACACACACACACACACACACACACACACACACACACACACACACACACACACACACACACACACACACACACACACACACACACACACACACACACACACACACACACACACACACACACACACACACACACACACACACACACACACACACACGCATGCGGTGTCATGATACTAGCGTACGAGTGAATCATGAGTAGGCTGATCATTCGTCAGCAAATACACACGCGCGCGCGCGCGTGGTGAGAGAGAGAGAGAGAGAGAGAGAGAGAGAGAGAGAGAGAGAGAGAGAGAGAGAGAGAGAGAGAGAGAGAGAGAGAGAGAGAGAGAGAGAAGAGAGGGTGGTGGCGGTGGCAATTTTAAGGATTCACCGGTGATGTAAAGGCCTACTTGTGTTGATACGGGTCGTGTAATCAATTAGGCCTATTATAGGAACAAAAGGGATGTTCAAATGGAAAGCTTTTGTCAGTACGGCGTGTAACCATGAATGCGTCTTAGAAAGTGAACACGGGTAGTTGTTGGGTAAATTAGGCTAAACAGCCAATCGTTTATAATGAAAGGAAACGTTTTGTTTTACGTCTTCCCGGAATTAACCATGTGGGACCAAAGTTTATAATGAGTTTAGTCTAATTTATATACTGCTACCCGTGTTGACTGTCACTAAAGGCGCACTCATGATTACACGCCCTGAACAACAAAGTAAAAATGAACATCGTTTTCAATATTTGGATCGTCTGAAGGTAACAAAGAACACATTTTATACGGTTTTTATTTTATTCATCGATCCGTTGATTCTTAACGGCACACAGCTAAGATACATGTTACAGTTGGTATATCTGTGAAAGTGGGGGCATAGCTACTATGCCGGCAGAATGAATGAATGAATGAAAAATGGTGCTTTAATTACGTCCTCTCGGTCTGGAACAGACACATATGGGACATTTGTAAATACAAAGATGGTGGGAACGATACTGGAGGCAATGCCCGGAGGCAGTGCAACACCAGTACAGTCCCGAATTTTTAACAATACAGATAAGTGTAGCAGTAGGCTTAACCACGCCTCGGTTAAACCTCATCGGCTATCGGTACCGCCACAAATGAAAGTATTAGTATTCCGGCAGGCTGGACAAAAATGTTTTTATACTACTAGGCCTACAGTGGGACCTCCCTTATAAGACCTTCAAAAATCATCCCAATTGAGGTCTTATAAGGGAGGGGTCTTAATAGGGGTGTAATTTTAATACTTACAAAGAAGGGCAATGTCTTAAAGAAGCGGGTCTTATGTGGGAGCAAAGAACGAGACGAGAATTTGTTTCCCTTTCTTTGATGGGAAGGAGTCTATATAATTATAATGGGAGGTCTTATAATGGGGGTTCCTCTGTAGTAGGAAAAGTCTTGCCCTGGGTGGGTAGGGGAAGACGGGGTAAAAAGCCCATGGGCGGGTAAGAAGCCCATGCCAATTATCTCTTGAAATAAAGAAAATTTCAGACACAATTTGCCCATGAGACGAATGATGAACATTAACACTCGTCTCATAGGCAAAATGTGACAGAAATTTGCTTCATTTCATGAGATAATTGGCATGGGCTTCTTACCCGCCATGGGCTTTTGACCCCGTCTTACCCTACAACACCACTCTCTCGGCCAAATTTGGGACGTGAGGACGTTGGGAAAGGTCCTCATTGCCAAAGGCCAACCAATCCCTTAGGCTGCAACACTAGAACTGAACCAGCGCAGCACCCCCTAAAGGGCCAGCCACACCTCCACTAAAATCGCACGACTGTACGATACGATTCGATCACGTGAGCTCCAAGAACAAATTTGATTTGGCGCGTCGAGATCACGTGATCGAATCGTATCGTGCAGTCGTGCGATTTTAGTGGACGTGTGGCTGTCCCACAACAAAAGTTAGTTGTCGGAGTCATGCATAGTTATCTCATGAAATAAAGAAAATTTCAGTCACAAAAGTCTAGGCCATGCTGGACGCACCATGATGTATTCCAATACCGTTGAAAACCCATTTATTGTGCAGCTCTCATTTGCTATTGGCCCCCGCTACAGGCCAATATCAGTCAACCAGAGACCAAGGCCAAGGTCTCGAGGTTTTCAAGGTTTTTTATTTCCAAAAAAGCCATGGGGAAGACGGGGTAAAAAAGCCCATGGGCGGGTAAGATGCCCATGCCAATTATCTCATGAAATAAAGCAAATTGCAGTCACATTTTGCCCATGAGACGAGTGTTAATGTTTATCATTCGTCTCATGGGCAAATTTGACTGAAATTTGCTTTATTTCATGAGATAATTGGCATGGGCTTCTTACCCGCCCATGGGCTTTTTACCCCGTCTTACCCTACATGGAAAAACAAAAAAACACAAAAATATATAAACGATGAAAAAAAAGAAAACGTAAAAAAGAACAAACAATAAACGGACAAACATTCGACGACAACAACAATAACAAAAATACAAAAAAAACAAACGAAAAAAAGAAAATATAGATCAATATCCAGTCACATTGAAGGGTTGCGGCAAGAACAGCTGTGATTACGTACATCAATCAATGAAACAAATCACAACACAAAATAATCACTACAACAAACATCGTCCTATCAAACCTCAGCTATAATCCACTTACAATGGTGCGGTTCACATAATTATGCACCTCATCCAACTAAACCACGACATACCAATTTGTCATATCACACATCACTATAATCAAAGTTTTTATATATCAGTTACATATCAGTATGACCCCCCACGTGGTAGGCAATCGAACCATCATCATGAATAGTAGCATAATAATATATAAACAATCTATTCAAATTACAAAGGCAATGTGCACTCCAGCACACGCACATTCATGCTCTCTCTCTCTCTCTCCCTCTCTCTCCCCCCCCCCCCCCCCTCATTTGATATAAATCACCGTAACCATGCCCGTTTGTACCCCTCTGCTGTGACGCAGAGTGGCACAGAGGTAACGCGTTCGCCTCGTGTCAAGTAAACCCGAGTTCGAACCTGGATACAGGGGATTTTTCCTCTCTATTTTACACTAGGCCTTACGGTCTGAACGTGGAGTCTTTCGGATGAGACGATAAACCGATGTCCTGTGTGCCCGCCCATGCACTTAGCACACGTTAATCCCAGTGACAACGAAAAAGTTCTCATTTGATCAAAATTTACCCCCCTACCCACCCCCCTTTCCTTCCTCATCAGTAACACAAAAATCGCATGCCAAAAATACATTGGGGTGGCGCGCCTCTGGCTGCGACGCGCTCTCCAGGTGGGAGCAACCCGAATTTCACTGAGACGCCTCTGTGACTATAAAGTACATAATACCTAGTCCACTGAAGGAAGAAAGCAATTGATAGCAAGTCTTGGTACAGCCAGGCTCCGGACAACAAAACGCTGCTCAGCACCACTCAACAAGACAATTAGTTGCGTTCTGCGCAGGGTCTATTCTGATCCCAGCTCTCTATTGAACGACCTAATGGCCTCGTTAGTCGCAGAGCCTGTAGTGAATGGCATGAGAGGTCTCTTGTTTAATGAGAGAGAGAGAGAGAGAGAGAGAGAGAGAGAGAGAGAGAGAGAGAGAGAGAGAGAGAGAGAGAGAGAGAGAGAGAGAGAGAGAGAGAGAGAGAGAGAGAGAGAGACGTAATAGAGAGAGAGAGAGCCTGAGAGAGAGAGAGAGAGAGAGAGAGAGAGAGAGAGAGAGAGAGAGAGAGAGAGAGAGAGAGAGAGAGAGAGAGAGAGAGAGAGAGAGAGAGAGAGAGAGAGAGAGAGAGAGAGAGAGAGAGGAGAGAGAGAGAGAGAGAGAGAGAGAGAGAGAGAGAGAGAGAGAGAGAGAGAGAGAGAGAGAGAGAGAGAGAGAGAGAGAGAGAGAGAGAGTCAGTCGCAATAGTCATCTCCTGAATCGGTTTAACCAAAGACACTTAGAACTTACTCAAAGACAGACCACTTGGCTCCCAGCTTGAAGCCACATGTCACAAGCCGTTCCTACCACTCACCCTTCAGCATGTCTAGGTCCATTGGTGGGTGGCAGGTTCAGCAGGGCAGTCAAACAGCTACCAATCAATGTTCACAACCTTGTTGACCTTGATCTTAATGTTTGACCTTCAAAACTCGTGGTCATGTCTTTCACATCTTTGAAGTTAGACATTCTGAACTGGGTAAGTGATTATATTGCCTAAAGGTAATTTTTTTTTTAAATGGTGTCGCTGGACAATCTAGTTGTTAATCTCGGGGTTATCAAAGCGTTATCTTGACCATATCTTTCACATCTGTGTTGTTGCAGTCCCAAAATTTGATAAGTTGGTAGATTGG
>CM065684.1:15409911-15414911 GCA_017654935.2 Phymorhynchus buccinoides
TCATTGCTCTTGAAAGAATAGAATACAGAACAATAAGCCACACATGATACATTGCTCAACTGAAACGTATAAATTAATGGATTTGTTCTCAACATGTCTGCACATGTGCGAAATCGATCATGACGTACCATCAAAATGACCCTAAACCTATCCCATACCCTATCCCTAAACCTAAACCTATCCTTAGCTCTTCGCACATGCGCAGACATGATCGTGTTGAGAACAAATCCATTTTGAGAATGCCACACCCCACTTTGCATCGAAGTATTTCACTGAGAAGCAACATTCTGCAATTTTGGGGAAAGGGATCGGGTTAGGATCAGCCTAGGATTATTTTCACAAAGCTGAAAGAAGCAGATTTTGAGATGAGGGTCGTAAACATGAGGGGGTGGCACTAAAGTACAAGATTGCCAATCAATCATCCAACGCCCCTGTCTTACCGCCATGGGCCCAGGGTTGTCCATGTTCAGGCAGCCGGCGTGGCAGGGGGAGAAGTAGACCATGTGGTCCTGACCACAGACTGGGCTGAAGGTGCCCTCGTCACACCGACAGCTGCCCTGACAGCTTGAGGACAAGTTGGACAACGACCTGCAGAACAATGAAGGATGAAGTAGACCCTGTGGTCCTGCCCACAGACTGGACTGAAGGCACCCTCGTCACACCGACAGCTGCCCTGACAGCTTGAGGACAAGTTGGACAACGACCTGCAGAACAATGAATGATGAAGTAGACCCTGTGGTCCTGCCCACAGACTGGGCTGAAGGCGCCCTCGTCACACCGACAGCTTGAGGACAAGTTGAACAACGACTTGCAGAACAATGAATGATGAAGTAGACCCTGTGGTCCTGCCCACAGACTGGGCTGAAGGCGCCCCCACACCGACAGCTTGAGGACAAGTTGGACAACGACCTGCAGAACAATGAAGGATGAAGTAGACCCTGTGGCCCTGCCCACAGACTGGGCTGCAGGCGCCCTCGTCACACCGACAGCTGCCCTGACAACAACCTGCAGAACAATGAATGATGAAGTAGATCGTGTGGTCCTGCCCACAGACTGGGATGAAGGCGCCCTCGTCACACCGACAGCTGCCCTGACAGCTTGAGGACAAGTTGGACAACGACCTATAGGACAGTGAATGATGAAGTAGACCATGTGGTCCTACACACAGACTGGGCTGAAGGCGCCCTCGTCACACTGACAGCTTGAGGATAAGTTGGACAACGACCTGGAATAAAGTAAAGTGATAAAGTAAACAGTACTGATTGTAAAATGGTTTTTTTGAAAATTAATCACATGAACAACGCACTCCACCCACCCATCCCCTCCTTTTTCTCTCTGTTTCTCTCTCTTGCCAATCCTTTCATAATTTTTGTTCGTGCATGCGCGCGCGCGCGCGCGTGTGTGTGTGTGTGTGTGTGTGTGTGTGTGTGTGTGTGTGTGTGTGTGTGTGTGTGTGTGTGTGTGTGTGTGTGTGTGTGTGTGTGTGTGTGTGTGTGTATGTGTGTATGTGTGCGCATGTTATTATTGTTGTTTATTAATATTTGTTTGTTCCTCCTAGCCCCCCAGGCTTCAATGGCACAACGACCTCGGACAACCCAATTCTTGTTGCTTTTACTTTAATCTGTTCTTTTAAGCGCAAACAAACACACACCCCATCAACGATACACGGATGCAGCTCCCCCAAATATACAAAAAACAAAACAACTGAAAGGCAGGGGTCCAGGGTCCAGGGTCTGTCCCAGTACAGGGGGCAGAGCCCCGTTGAGGGGTTCAGGATGGCAAACGCCCTGCTGAAGCTGAAGCTGAAGAAAAAGGAGAACCATGAAGGCATTGTAGATTGGCACTCCTGCAATTCCAAGATGTTGTTGTTTTCGTTCCCCAGCTTAAACGCTCTGGGGGCACACCCAGTGCCATGTGAACATTTCGCATGGCCTTGGGTGGGAAGATTACGTGTATGGCTGCTTTTAAAAGGCCCCGCCACATGGGCGGCCATACTCCGACTTCAGGGGACTTGCCATTCCAAGATGAAGTTGATAGTTTTATATCAAAGCACAATTTTTTATAAAGGTTCATTTCATGTACCGTTGCCGAACTTTTCTTTTGACGGATTACAAAAAAAAGTTCAGTTTCAGGTAAACTTTAGAAGAAAAAACCCAAGAAAATGCAGACAGATGGACAGACCCACGCACGGACGGACGGACCAGAAACAAAAAACAATACTTCCCCGGCGAAGCTTCGCTCGGAACTCAACAACCTGAAATCGGCCTCGTGAAACTAAAAACGTTGCACCCACCCCATAGACTCTCCAGCCCAAAGCCATCCAGCACTCACGTGTCGCCGGGGTAGGGCACCAGCAGCCCAGCCAAACGCACCTCAGGGCACCCGGCCAGGATGGCCGCTCCCAAGGCCACGGCTACCAGGTCCAGGGTGCCGTTCATCACGCACATGCCCCGGGCCTCCAGGCGGAGCAGGCGGATCAGCAACCCCCCGCCCAGCATCCCACTGGCTCCCAGGATGATCAGACCCCCTGCAGTGCAATACACTCTTCCACATAATGTCAACACCGTTTGGCCTCGTGTTGATCTTTGATCAACTGAATTTCTTGTTGTTATTTTATTATGCGTAACGAGGATTCAGCTGATGTCACTCTAGTAATAAGGCTTATTGCGTATCCTCAAGACTCGTTCGTATGCACACATGTATGCAGGTTACGCGCCCGCACATAGTTATAAACAAATGTAGGCTACACTAAGAAACTTTCTGAGTCTGTTTGCCCCTCTTCCTCTGTCTCTCTGTCTCTGTCTCTCTCTCTCTCTATCATGATTACTTACTTCATCTGTTGTAATTATTTGTTCCCCTTTTGTTCCATACTTGTGAGGGTTATGCCTCTTTCGTGTTCGCTATTGCAATGCTAACTTAACCAAATTCCATACCATAATAAACTCATCCCCCCCCCCCCTCCCCCCTCTCTCTCTCTCTCTCTCTCTCTCTCTTTCTCTCTCTCCCTCGCTCTCTCTCTAGTAGACTAACCTATGAGAGTATGTTTCTGAATGTATTTGCTGGTGCTTACGTGCCATTTCAGTTTTAGTGTGATATGATTTTGATGATGATGTCTAGATGTTGTTGCACATTTGCTGTGTATTTACATTATGTGTTTGAATGCTCTTTATAAATATATATTACATTTTTCCTTTTTCTTTTCTCATTTTCTTTTTGTTTGATTAATATTTTTTTTCTTTTTCTTTAGTTTCCTTTTTTTGTGAGTGCATAGTGAAAAGAAGCTTTGTAGCTTATCTATTTTCTCTCAATAAAAAATCGTGAATCGTGAATCTCTCTCTCTCTCTCTCTCTCTCTCTCTCTCTCGCTCTCTCTCTATCTCTCTCGTAAACACACACACTCACACACACACACACACACACACACACACACACACACACACACACACACACACACACACACACACACACACACACACACAACACACACACACACACACACACACACACACACACACACACACACACACACACACACACACACACACACACACACACACACACACACACACACACACACACACACACACACACACACAACACACACACACACACACACACACACACACACACACACACACACACACACACACACACACACATTCTATAGAAACTCTTACTAAGATTATCACCAGCCGAAGACGGATATGCTTGGGCCTAACTAAACTCTTTCTTAATAATTAAGCGCATACGTAACTGCAGGCAGCATGACGCATCTGCGCTCTTACGGCGGCGACAGGAAACTGTCTGAGCGATTGACGAAGAAGTGAAGCCTCTAGACCACTAGCATGGATGCTCCTGCTTTCAGGATGTCCTGAAGTTCAGGATTTTTTTTGGTCCAGGATGTCCTGAATCTCAGGATTTTTTAATTGCCTGGAGCCAGCGTCGCCGGATTATGAGAATTTGAGACGATGCATTTTGCTGGTTAAATAGGTCATGAAATTAATTTAATTTAACCGGAAGTGAAAGTGCAACGAGAGCCTGTCAATGAGAGACTTAGTAGGGTTGTTTTCACGCCAGAAGGCATGACGCTCGTGTGGGGCTAATCCTCTCTCTATTCTTAGTTGGGGGTAAATAAAATGAGAGAGAGAGTGAGTAGTCCTACCATCTCTCTCTCTCTCTTACTACGCCCAACTAAGAAAATCGCGTGATAAGCCCCCTAGTGCATTGACTGCCCTCTGGCGTGACAAATATCGCCATAAGTCGACCATTACATTGGAAACTGTTGTTTCCCTTCAGCTTCCAGGGGGGGAGGGGGGGGGGGGCAATTTGCCCCCCAGGAGGGGCGCTGTCCCTGCACTCCGCCGGTGTCATGAGAAATAAGTACCTACCGTGAAATAAATACCCTTCAAAAGCGCACTAGAGCCATTCTTCTTTCATGTGATAAATAAGCCAACTATTATTTAAAATATAGTCGATATTTAAGTGCTCAATCTACACGGAAAGAACCACAAAATAGAGCGGGAGGGTGTAAATCTACATTTTTGTCCAGAAATCAATATACAAAGCCATGTCACTTAGCTTCGTATTTTTCAAAATGGCGGACGATAAAAACAACCGTCCGTGCAAACAAAAATAAACAATAATAAATATTAGAAAAATATCCATGACTTCTCAGTATTTAATGATGAATCCTCTGTTCTTCCTGCATGCCACAAGACGCCTCTGAATGTATTTAGGGGCGAATCTTTCCCAAACAGCAAACAATTTGAATGAGGAAATGAGTATTTATTTCATGGGTAAAATATTTGATGCTTCTTCTTCTTCTTTGATCGCTCAGACAGTTTCCTGTCAATTATGAGCGCAGATGCGTCATGCTGCCGTTATGCGCCTAACTGAGCAATAGTTAGGCCTAGCAAGTCCGACTTCAGGCTGGAGGAAATGTTTTGAAAGTGTTTCGTGAAAGAAAAAAAAGGCAGGAGAATGGACCGGTAAGGCAGAAAA
>CM065684.1:15419911-15452411 GCA_017654935.2 Phymorhynchus buccinoides
CAATTGGTCCAAAAAAACAGAGGAAGTCACTCTACCATCAGCTCTCGTAGCCTATCGACTCGTGTGTTTGAGCAGACATACAGCACTTGCGTCATTCTAAAAAAGTTATGTCATTTATATTTTTACGTCACATTTTGCAAGTTTTATCAGTTTGTGGCCACTGGCCACCCCTAATTTTTCTTTAAAAAATGTTTGCAAGTCGTTGACTCGCATCCTGCGGGTTTCAAGCATCGACGCCATTGTTGCATTGTTGCTATGGTACTGGACCGAGTAATGGAGGTAACCAACTCTAATTTTCACGAAGTGCTCTCCCCTAGGGGGTTTTCTCCGAAAATCGTCTATTAATACACGAATCAAATAAAAAATATGTTCGATGCAAAAATAAGATATTTTATCAGATTCGTGTACGGGAGACTACAAAATATAGTGAACATAACTAGTAGGATTTCATCAGATTTATTTAGACAGCATAGTAGAACTTCACGTCAATCATGCCTCACAAATGTCAAAATCGGAGCGCAGTGAATCGAATCGTACGCAGTGTATCCGGTGTCGCCTAAAATATTTAACCCATGAAATAAATACTCTTTTCCTCATTCAAATTGTTTGCTGTTTGGGAAAGATTCGCCCCTAAATACATTCAGAGGCGTCTTGTGGCATGCAGGAAGAACAGAAGATTCATCATTCTGCTGAGAAGTCAGGGATATTTTCTTTTATATTATTTATTATTATTTATTTTTGTTTGCACGGATGGTTGTCTTTATCGTCGCCATTTTGAAAAAATACGAAACTAAAGTGACATGGCTTTGTATATGGATTTCTCAGCAAAAGTGTAGATTTACACCCTCCCGCTCTATTTCTTGGTTCTTTCGTGTGTAGATTGAGCACTTAAATATCTATACTTTAAATAATAGTTGACTTATTTATCACATGACAGAAGAATGGCTCTAGTGTGCTTTTGAAGGGTATTTATTTCACGCTAGGTACTTATTTCTCATGACACCGGCTCTTAAAGGGCCACCCTGACGGATGAGGTTTTGTAAGAAACACGTCGAGATCACCAGGAAAACACCCTTTACAGAGATTACAACACTCACTTTGCTCTGGTTTCCTAGAAATCAAACCGTCAAATCGGCGATTCCTCCTTGGTGGAGGTGCTGGAAGTCAAATTATTTCACCCAAAGTCAAGGCGTGTGCCGTCTCTTTTCTAATGGCCGCCTACGTTTAGACCAAATCGTTTACAAGAAATGTTCGCAATACAAGCCTTTTTTCTTTTCTTTTTAATTTTTTTATACAGATTCTCTAAAGTTTCGCTCACAACAAAGGAAACTTTTTTTTTTTACTGCACTACAAACAAACAAAAACCCGCTTCAACCACAATGAGTGACCTTCACCCACCCCATCCAAAATGGCTACTCTGTCCGGCATCTCCGCCAAGGAGGAATCGCCGTTTTGACGGTTTAATTTCTAGGAAACCAGAGCAAAGTGAGTGTTCCGATCCTTGAAAAGGCTGTCTTTTTGGTGATCTCGACGTGTTTCTTGCAAAAACTCATCCGTCAGGGTGCCCCTTTAAGACAGTGGGAACGTGACTTACTGGCTCTGATCCAGGGTGTCGAAGTCCACGTAGTATCGCTCTGATATTTGCCCCCCGGTGAAGAAGCCCAGAGCCACACCCACGGCGGCGGCGGCGTAGGTCATCCCTGCAGATCAGTGTCACTACCGTATTACGGGGAAGACGGGGTAAAAAGCCCATGGTCGGGTAAGAAGCCCGTGCCAATTATCTCATGAAATGAAGCGAATTTCAGTCACATTTTGCCCATGAGACGAGTGTTAATGTTTAGCGTTCGTCTCATGGGCAAAATTTGAGAGAAATTTGCTTCATTTCATGAGATAATTGGCATGGGCTTCTTACCCGCCCATGGTTTTTTTTTACCCCGTCTTCACCATCTAGAGATGAACATGGGTCGGATAATCAACATCAGCATGCCATCATGCACATAGGCCTACTAGCGCACGCACGTATACACACACACATACACACCTACACACACACACACACACACACATACACACACACACACACACACACACACACACACACACACACACACACACACACACACACACACACACACACACACACACACACACACACACACACACACACACACACACACACACACACACACACACACACACACACACACGCACACACACACACACACACACACACACGCCTACACACACGCCTACACACACACACACACACACACACACACACACACACACACACACACACACACACACACACACACACACACACACACACACACACACACACACACACACTCACCGTGTGGATACCGGGGGGAGGGTTCCACCCCCCACCTTCTGGAAGTTATGTGCTTGAAACTTCCTCTAATCTGTCACTCTCTTCGACTCTGGCTTTTTCCATTCGCTTAATTACTGACATCTACTATCTTTATGCCTTTCTGGTCCATTCTCCTGCATTTTGTTCTATAAACTCTTACAACGATGTTCTCCACTGAGCCAAAGATCGACGGACATGCTGGGCCTAACCATTTCCAAGGTTAGGCGCATAACGGCAGGAGGACGCACCTGCATTCATATGACAGAGCACAGAGGTAACGCGTTCGCCTCGCATACAATAAACCCGAGTTCGAACCTGTCTACAGTGGATTTTTCCTCTCACTCTGCACTAGGCCTTACGATCTGAACGTGGAGTCTTTCGGATGAGACGATGAACCGAGATCCCGTGTGCCCATGCACTTAGCACACGCTAAACGCAGTGGCAACGAAAAAGTTGTCATTTGGTCAAAATTTACCACCACCTTCCCTTCCTCGTCAGTCACACAAAAATCGCATGCAAAAAAAAAAAGGGTGGCGCGTCTCTGGCTGCGACGCGCTCTCTCCGGGTGTGAGCAAAGCCTGAATTTCACAGAGACGCCTCTGTCACTACATGTATAAATTGCATCCTCCGAAGTCGGAGTGTGGTTGGCCACGTGGCGGGGTAATAAAAAAACGGTCACACACGTAATGTTCTCATCCCTAGCTGGTGCGTTTGTACCATATTGTTCAAGTGCTTTGGCTGTTGGGATGATCCCTGGAGTCTTTAAGCCAGGGTAAGACAAACAAACAAAACAAACAAACTATAAATTACCAAATGACAGGAAATTGAGCAAAATGTATGTCACTCTTACCCACATAAACCGCCGCCACGGAGTGCTGGGCGTTCTCATCCAGGTAGGCCGTGCCCAGGGTGAACATGGGGCAGAAGCCCACACCGTGCACCATGTTGGCCACCATGAACAGACCCAGGTACTGTGTCAGGTCACCAGACGACGACGACGACGATGAGGAGGAGGAGGAGGAATTGGCGCTGGTGGAAGAGTCGTTTTCTCCTGCGGTTTCCGTCAACGTGCACAGTTCTGAGGGCGGGGGTCCTCCTCCCTCTGGTAGAGATGACAACGATGATGATGATGATGATGATGATGATGATGATGATGATGATGGGATGATGATGATGGTGATGATGATTATGATGATGATGATGATGATGATGATGATGATGATGATGAGTGTGTGTGTGTGTGTGTGTGTGTGTGTACGCGAGTGCGTGTACGCTCGCATAGGAGTGTGAGTATGAGTGTGTCTGTGAGCGCGTGTGTATGTGTGCGCGTGTGGTGTGGTGTGGTGTGTGTGTGTGTGTGTGTGTGTGTGTGTGTGTGTGCATGTGCGTGCGTGCGCGTGCGTGCGCGTGTGTATGTGTGAGTGCGCACGCGCGCGCGCGCGCGCGCGTGCGTGCGTGCGTGGGTGTATGTGCGCGCGCGCATGCGGGTGTGTGTGCAGAGGCGGATCTAGGGGGGAGTAAGGGGGTTCATTTGACCCCCCCCCCCCCCCCCCTTGGTTAAAAAAAAGAAATCGGAAAAAATTGATAAAGGCACGCTCAAAATACCGCTGTCTTTCGGTATCTTTCGGTGTGTTCCGGTGTCTTCCGATGTCTTTTCGTATCTTTGGTTTCTTTTCTTGTCATCATGTCAGGAGAGGACGACTTTGGTTCTTCAGATTCAGGGGGCCCCCCTCCCCGAACCCACCCCCCTTTCACTTTTTATGAAAAAACTTGACCCCCCCACCTCTAAATGAATTGATCCGCCCCTGGTGTGTGTGCTCACACGCTCAGCAAGTCAGTCAATCACCATCATTAATCATAATTAGCAAACATTCTCTCTGTCTGTCTGTCTGTCTGTCTCTCTGTCTGTCTGTCTCTCTCTCTCTCTCTCTCTCTCTCTCTCTCTCTCTCTCTCTCTCTCTCTCTCTCTCTCTCTCTCTCTCTCTCTCTCTCTCTCTCTCTCTCTTCTCTCTTTTTCATAACTCTATGTCTCTGTATCTGTAATAATTATTCTCCGCCTCCTCTCTCTCTCTCTCTCTCTCTCTCTCTCTCTCTCTCTCTCTCTCTCTCTCTCTCTTCTCAGTCTGTGTCTCCTCCGGTCAGTGTCTCCTCCCCCCCAGTGCCCCCCCCCCACCCCACCCTCGCCCTCCGATCATTTCCAACCCACCCTGGGTGGCGCGGACGGCCAGGTGCGGCACGATGAAGAGGAAGGATCCCAGGGCCATGATGATGGAGCCCAGGGCCACCCAGCGGGGCTTGCAGCGCCGGGCTCCCCCGTAGCTCACCAGCAGGACCACCACCAGAGCCCCCATGTCCTGGGCGGAGCTGATCAGGGCAGACTGGGAGGACCTCAGCCCGAACTGAAAGGAAAGACTTCTTCTTCTTCTTCTGCGTTCCCAAGCAATATGGCCATAATGTGTAAGGTGTCCGGTTTTCAGTTTTCACTGGTCTCCCCGCTAGCGTACAATTCTGATTTGGGGAGGAGCTCAAAGGAGAAAAATTATTAGGAAGATTTTTTGGGGACAAAAGCAGGAGAATGGCCCAATAAGGCATAACGATAGAAGATGACAGAAAGCAAAGGGAAAAGGTAGATTCAAAGAGAGAGAGTGACAGATTAGAGTAAGTTACAAGCACAGAACTTCCAGAAGGTGGGGGAACTATATTTACGAAAGACACCCCCCCCCCCTCGGTATCCCCACAGGGAGAGAAATGAAAAACAAAACTGAATGAAAGAGATCTTAGGGTGTAGTAGAGTGGCCCAGAGGTAACGCGTTCGCCTCGTACACAATAATACACCCGAGTTCGAACCTGGGTACAGGGGGATTTTTCCTCTCACTCTGCACTGGGCCTTACGGGTGGTCTGAACGTGGAGTCTTTCCGGGATGAGACGATCAACCGAGGTCTGGTCCCGTGTGCCCATGCACTTAGCACACGAAAAACCCAGTGCCGCAACGGAAAAAGTTGTCATTTATTTGGGTCAAAATTTACCCACCCCACCCTCCTTACCTTCCTCATCAGTCACACACAAAATCGCATGCAAATAATAAAATAAAATTAAAAATGGGTGGCGCGCCTTTGGCTGCAACGCGCTCTCCAGGTGGGAGCAACCCGAATTTCACACAGACGCCTCTGTACCAAATAACCCGGGTAGGAACGAAGGAACAGGTTGCTCAGCTTCACAATTGTTTCATTCATCTTGATTATTCCAAGCGTCGGGACTTCCCTGGTGTTGCAGTAACTGTACCTCCAGGATCGTCCCACTATCTTTATAGTTATTAATGTCCCATACTATAATTATGTGCCTGTTCCAGGCCGGAGGAGGGCATTCATTTAACGGACTTTCGTCACAACTTGACAATTTTGGGTGTGGATAGTCATGAAGCAGGAGATGTCCGGCCTCTGGGGCAGTGGGTGGATGCCTCGTACGAGGAGCTGGACGACCCCGCCCCTACAACGAGTCTCTCCCCGTGGGGATACCGGGGGTCTTTCGCAAAATTAGTTCCCACACCTTCAAGTTCTGTGGACTTGTAACTTCCTCTGATCTGCCACTCTCTTTGACTCTGCCTTTTCCCTTTGCTTTCTGTCATCTACTATCTTTCTGACTTATTCGGGCCCCATTCTCTTGCCTTTTTTAAGAAAGAAAAATCCCAAATAATTTTTCTGCTTTGAGCTCTTCTGAAATCGGAATGTGTCGGCTGTACGCTAGCGGGGAGACCAGTGAAAATTGAAAACCGGACACATTAGTCTAAAATGACCCTTTTCCGGCATCTTTTGCTATTTATTGCAAGTATTTATGTCATTACTCTCCATGTTACATTACCACACACCATTTGAAGCCATTCTACCCACTGGTTCATGAGATACAGCTCGGACATGAAGGAAGGAAATTTCGGTTGTGTGAGTCTTCCTTGGCGGAGGTTTGCACTGGCGGTTCAAACTTCAGGATCTGAATAGGTTGTGACATGCTGATCAAGAATATATTATGGTAATGGGAGACTCTAGGCTTATTGTAGATCTTAGTATCCGCAAGAGGACAAAAAACCGCGAAAGGACTTAACATCCGTACCTTACCCATTATGGCCATATGGCCTGGGAACGCACAAGAAGAAGAAGAAGAAGAAGAAGAAGAAGAAGCCCGGTCTCTACCTGTTTCTCCAGGTGCAGCAGTGCCGCGTTGGCGATCCCGTTGACGGCATAGCCCTCTGTGAGACACAGCAGAACCGCCAGTAACACGTACACCTTGATGTTTGCCATACCACGCAGCCACCTGCACAACGCATAGTGTTACGCCCAATCCGTGAAATTGCCTATAAATTGCACAACGCATAATGTTACGCCCAATCCGTGAAATTGCCTATTTCATGAAGAGTGCAAAATGTTTTGCCCAATTTATGAAATGGGCAATGTATATCACATTTTTGAATCCCCATTCACACAGGTATTGATTAAGATTGATTCAATGGCATCACACTTTTCTACATTGTATTTGCACCCCTATCCTGCCCCCCAACTCGACCAGATGCTAAGCTGGGGCATGCCTGAGCCACTTGTTGAATCAAACGTTTTATCAAATCGAGTCTGAATAAAGTAATGTTAACTCATCTACAGATGAGATTTCTCATTCGTTTGAACCAATTCTTGATCTATGTGTGCTAATGAACAAACAATATTTTTCATTTATATTGCTTTTTTCAATTGCAAGTTATAAATTGGCTATTTCACGAACTGGGCAAAGCATTTTGCATCGTGTTTATTTTACTTTCTAATTATATATTATTTTGTTTGCCTTTAATGTTATTGTTGTTCCTGTTGTTGTTGTTGTTGTTCCCTGGCTTAACGACTCCAGGGATCATCCCAACAGCCAGAGCACTTGAACAATTCAGTACAAATGCACCAGCTAGGGATGAGAACATTGCGTGTGTGACCGTTTTTGATTACCCCGCCATGTGGGCAGCCACACTCCGTCTTCGGGGGATTTTAGACTGATGATGTTATGCTGGGAGCTTGTCATGGCTTAAGACAATCCCCGCACAACCATTCAGAGCATAACAACATTTTGATGTAGCCTTGGCGTTCTAGCTTATGTCAACTGGTCTGACACAGCCTCATGCCAAGGCAATAATGTTCTTAATTGTTCTTATTTTAGGTTTTCCGTACGGAACTTACGCGTCTAATGTGAACCCGGCCTTACCCTGGTTTGAAAGATCCGCAACCGTATTGCTGGTCTGTTTCCTCTTTGGTGTGCTGGTTGTCCTACACCAGCAGAAATCAAAAGTGTTATTATGCAATTGCAACTGCTCTTAAATACGAATATAGATTGAAATATTGTTCCTTCGATTCACATCCATAAGGAATTGTAGATATCAATAGTGCCAAATCTGACAATGATGTCAAATTCCAGTCTAGGACATTAATCAATTAAACTTGTTTTGTCCTGACAGGAGAAACACCACAGGACGTTTTGGAATGTATAACACCTCTTTGATTAGATGGAGATTGCAAAAAAATTCAAAAAGAGTTGGGGTCGGTTTTTTATGAAAGAAAGAATGAAAAGTAAAGGAAGAGAAAGGAACAACTTGCGTAATAAAGAGAAAGTTTGACGAAAAGAGAAAGCACAGATGAAAAGAAAGAAGAACATTAACAAGTGAACAGAGAAACAACAGTTCACAGAATGGGAGGGGCGGTGGGCAGAAAGATAGAAAGAAGACCCTCTATCTTAAAGACGGAGAAGAAGGTGGAGAAGAAGAAGAAGAAGAAGAAGAAGAAGAAGAAGAAGAAGAAGAAGAAGAAGAAGAAGAAGAAGAAGAAGGACGGTGGGCAGAAAGATAGAAAGAAGACCCTCTATCTTAAAGAAGGAGAAGAAGGTGGAGAAGAAGAAGAACAACAACAACAACAACAAGAAGAAGAACAAGAACGAGAAGAAGAAGAAGAAGAACAAGAACAAGAACAAGAAGAACAACCACAACAAGAACAAGAAGAAGAACAACAACAACAAGGAGAAGACGAAATGCAATGATAAAGAAACAGAAGAATGGACAAGAAAGCCTGCAGAAGGAGAATAAGAAGGATCAAAGAATCGAAAAGCAGAAAGACAAGAAGAACAAACAATCAAGAAATCGATGCCACATAAAGAAGCAAAACAAAACAAAAACGAAACAATCCAACTGCTGGGTGACGGAATGAAGGGCGTGCCTGGGCAGTGGGGCCTCTGGTGGTGCTGGTGGTGGTGGTGGGTCCCACGTGTACTCTGCCCTCCTCCTCCTCCTCGGGGCCTGAGGACACGTAGGCCGCATTGACCACCCCCGGGCCCTCCTCCCCCGGGGGACTCTGCCGCTCTGCTGCTGCTGTCCCCGCGTCCTTCTGCCTGAACACCCCCGCCTGCGATAAGGAAATACAGGATGATGGTTAGGTTAGGTACGGTTAGGTGCATTATAGTCACAGAGACGTCTCTGTTAAATTTTGGGTTGCTCCCACCTGGAGAGCGCGTCGCAGCCAGAGGCGCGCGCCACCCAATTTTTTGTTTTTTTGTTTTTTTGCATGCGATTTTTGTGTGACTGATGAGGAAGGAAGGGAACTTTTGACCAAATGACAACTTTTTTGTTGCCACTGGGTTTAACGTGTGCTAAATGCATGGGCACACGGGACCTCGGGTTTATCGTCTCATCCGAAAGACTCCACGTTCAGACCGCAAGGCCTAGTGCAAAGTGAGAGGAAAAATCCCCCTGTACCCAGGTTCGAACTCGGGGTTTACTTGACACGAAGCGAACGCGCTACCACTGTGCCACTCTACACAGTTTATTTCTGCCATATAAACTGTACTCCCATTTCAGGGGTGGGGGTAATCTACGACTACAAAATAAAGTCCCTAGTCATGGTCTCTCTGTACATGTTAACGTCATTCACAAAATATCTCTATTCCCCCCCGGGCATGGCAACACAGTGTTAGGCCACTCATTAATTAATATGACTTACAACTCGCTGTGTTGCCATGGGGAAATGGTGATATTTTGTGAATAACGTTGACGTGTTGGTGTTGCATGTCTGTCGTTTCTGACAATAACTGCCAGATAGCAGAGAGGGCAGAAGCTATTCTGGCGGGCTGAGTAAGAATTGGTTTATAGTGGAGATGCCTTGACGTGTACACAGACCTTAAACGACCCACTTAGAAAACAACAACAATCTATTACATTATAATTTTTTTATAATCAGAATGTTTTCGATATAGATTTTTTAATAAGAATTTTAATACTATTTTAGGGGGGGGGGGGGGGGGGCACAATCAGAGTCAGTGAGATTAGATTTGTATGACTTGCTATTTCGTGAATGATACGACACAACGTGTTTGAAGTTCGGGCTATCACACTCCCTATAACACTATTTCTGTATTTAGACGACAGCCTATATTAATTTCAAAACTCATTGAAATGTTTTATGTTGCCCCTAAAATTCATGTAGATTAGATTTACTTAATTTTGTTGGCTATTTTCTTTTTTTTTCCTTTTTGTATATAAGTGTTTACTACTGTTGTTGTTTTTATGTTATTATTTTTCATTGAATGATGAGTTTTGCGTATGCAGCCTTTACGGTGCAACTCAAGTAATGGAGTACCCTGTATAAGCTCTTAGCTTGTTGTACTCGAAGTTTATAAATGTATTGCTGCTTTGTTATGATTTTCTATTCGTGAATAAATTCTTGTTTAAACCAAATGTTGAGCGCTCTGTTAGCACTCCTATCAGTGTTATTAAAACGTAACTATTATATTCGCTATCTTGTTAAGAGGCAAGACAGACAAACAAACAGCTTGACGGACGGACAAACAGATAGACAAAACCATAGCATCTCTCCGTCGGTAGAAGCAACCATGAAACAATGAAACACAATGGACCATCAATTTCATGCACTAGATGCGTACAGAGAAGCCATAAAGCGAGCGGAACAATTGGGATTAATTAAGGCCAGCCACACGTCAACTAAAATCGCACGACTGTACGATACGATTCGATCACGTGATCTCGAATCACATTTGTTCTTGGAGACCACGTGATCGAATCGTATCGTACAGTCGTGCGATTTTAGTTGTGTATGTATATGCATGTGTGTGTGTGTGTGTCGTGTGCGCGCGTTCTCTATCCCAGGTGGATGCTTGCTTCTAACCAGTAACGTTTAGGTGGTTTCACTTTCAGGAAATGTGCTTCTTGACTGCTATAACTTCGTGTGGAAAGAACTGTTGCTGCTTGTGGACATTGTGATAAGGGAGGAGTGACTTTTGGGATCTCGAGAGTCCGTGTTCTTTAGCCCACGAGAGCTACGTGCTGGACTGCCCTGTGCTGACTGTGGAACAAGACTGGGTGAACAGTTTAAACTGGCACACTGATTCAAAGCCTCGAAGAATGCGTGATCCGAGTTATGTTGGACGAATCGACCCGGCCAGGCATCGCCCCAGCGGATGTGGATGAATTTCAGCAAATGGGAAGCGGTGATAACGCTGGTGGGAAACGTACAGGGCAGGCTGACAAAGGAACCTTTCTTAGTCTTAGTCAGTGTGGTGACTGGTGTTAAGCATTGGTGTGGAAAATGAACAAAAATGAATTTATTATTGAATTTGAATTTTACGTCCTCTCGACAACCCCCCTAACATATGGGACATTAGTGAATTTATTATTGAATGAATGAATGAATGAATTTTGGTGTTTTACGTCCTCTCGACCCGGGTAGGCACATATGGGACATTATTGGAAGTTCAGTTTAACGTCGCGTATCGGCTTTCGCCATGTACGACGGGCTGAACAAACCAACCAGGTATAAACAAAAATTTATGTTCCTGAATCACTGTCTTAGCCAAGCGAGAAGCGATTAGTTGTCTGAACATCGCATGGGACATTATTGGGAGCCTGGCCGCACTACAACCCCCCGAACATCATTAACATTTCAGGACTACTACATTTTTTTTAAACCAAAATTATATTTTATTAATAAAAGCCGCTTGATGGCCCTTTAATAAAAATGAAGAACATATTTACTAATATTTGTACACTATATACAGAGATAATAATCTGATATTCTTTCAAATATAGGGTAAAACATATTTGATCCGGGTATTTTTAAATTATAACAAGGGGAAGCAACTCAGCTCCTCTGAATCGCTCCTATCCACACGCACGCGGTGTAGTGCCACCGTGTTGGGTTCATAATGTAACAAGATGTTCTTTCTTTGAGAACTTACTATGTTAGATATTTCCAGATGCTTGTTGTATGTTTGAGATTCAGATGGTAGGGGAAGACGGGGTAAAAAGCGCATGGGCGGGTAAGAAGCCCACCCCAATTATCTCATGAAATAAAGAAAAATTTCAGTCACATTTGCCCATTTTGCCCATGAGACGAACGTCGTTAGATGTCTCATGGGCAATGTGACGTCTCATGGGCAAATGTGACTGAAATTTTCTTTATTTCATGAGATAATTGGGGTGGGCTTCTTACCCGCCCATGCGCTTTTTACCCCGTCTTCCCCTATAGTTACAAAAGTGTTAATTTGTTTTCGTTGTATTTTTTCAGTGTCACAGTTATGTCCACTTAAGAGACCCCCGGCCGGCCAACGGCGTGTGGAGTGACCGACGGTCGACCTAAAATTGTAATAATAAAAGTTACTTTAAAAGATGATGTATATATTTTGGTGTGTGTGTGTTGTGGTCGGTGCGAGAAGAAAGAGTGAGAATCCTACTGATCTCCGTTAGTAACTGGGTTAGTAACGTTATTTATGAAGAAGCATGCCTCTAGGATTGCCCATAGTTCTGCTGAGAAGATGGATATATTTTTATTTAGTTGGAATGCTTTTGACATTTTAAGACTTGGGATGGTGAATGCACACCCTATTTTGTTGTTGTCTAGTAAAGAACCCGTCTGTGTAAATTGCCAAAAGGGGTTTGAGGTTGTACATTTTCTCTTTTGCTGCAACTGTTAGTCTGTTGATTTCTTCTTCCTTGTGGAATAATTCGTGCAGTGTGGTGTCATAATCTTAGTCTCACATCCTCACATAAAATATAAAGGGATTGTTAGTTCTGTTTTTTCAAAGAGGTCTTGTGAAAAGTCGTATATATTAATATATTTCTGTGCTGATTGGGAAAACTATGGATCAGAAAATTGTGTGTAAAATTCATTTTCGGCGAAGAAAGGTACAGTACATGTCTTGTGAAATGTCGTATATATTAATATATTTCTGTGCTGATTGGGAAAACTATGGATCAGAAAATTGTGTGTAAAATTCATTTTCGGTGAAGAAATTGGTGGCGTATTATCTAGTGTTAAAGGTAGCACAATTAAGTTTAATGGTGGTCTAGGGGGAACCAGTCCACATCTCTGTATACCAGATAATTTATTGCACCACTGGGGACCCCCAAGGCTATCTTGAGTGCTTTAAGTTCGGTTGTTTGTCGTGTTTTTAGGTTTGTTTTGGACAGTGTATAATATGCTTCCATGCCATAAGTGAGCCTGCTACGTACTAAGGCACGGACATTATATACTAAGTATACTGAGCGTGCGATGTAATTGATGATGTCATAACTTTTGATATCATAGCTCTGAAACCATGTTTTCTTTTGGTTTAGACAAGTCAGGAAAGGTATATCTATTGACCATTTGCTCAGATTGAATCTAACCGCTCTCTTGTAAATTTTAATATAAGAAAATCAATAACTTCTCAGTTTTCCTTTGGCAGGGCTAAAAATGAAGAAATGATGAAGCAACAATGGGGCTAAAAATGAAGAAATGATGAAGCAACAATGGGGCTAAAAAATGAAGATAGATATGATGAAGCAACAATGGGCCTTAAAAACGAAGATATAATGAAATAACAATGGACCTTAAAAACGAAGTTATGATGAAATAACAATGGACCTTAAAAACGAAGAAATGATGAAGCAACAACGGAGCTTAAAAACGAAGGTTTAATGAAATAACAATGAGCCTTAAAACGGAAGATATAATTAAATAAAAATGGACCTTAAAAACGAAGAAATTATGAAGCAACAATGGGCCTTATGATGTCATAGCTCTGGAATGATGTTTTTTTGGTTTTAGAGGCAAGTCAGGAAAGGTATATCTATTGACCGTTTTCTCAGATTGAGTCTAACGGGTCTCTTGTAAATTTTATTATAAGAAAATCAATAACTTCTCAGTTTTCCTCTGGCATTGCTAAAAAAACGAAGAAATGATGAAGCAACAATTTGGCTAAAAAAACGAAGAAATGATGAAGCAACAATTTGGCTTAAAAACGAAGAAATGATGAAGCAACAATTTGGCTTAAAAACGAAGAAATGATGAAGCAACAATTTGGCTTAAAAACGAAGAAATGATGAAGCAACAATTTGGCTTAAAAACGAAGAAATGATGAAGCAACAATTTGGCTTAAAAACGAAGAAATGATGAAGCAACAATGGGGCTAAAAACGAAGAAATGATGAAGCAACAATTTGGCTTAAAAACGAAGAAATGATGAAGCAACAATTTGGCTTAAAAACGAAGAAATGATGAATCAACAATTTGGCTTAAAAACGAAGAAATGATGAAAGCAACAATTTGGCTTAAAAACGAAGAAATGATGAAGCAACAATTTGGCTTAAAAACGAAGAAATGATGAATCAACAATTTGGCTTAAAAAAACGAAGAAATGATGAAGCAACAATTTGGCTTAAAAACGAAGAAATGATGAAGCAACAATTTGGCTTAAAAACGAAGAAATGATGAAGCAACAATGGGGCTTAAAAACGAAGAAATGATGAAGCAACAATTTGGCTTAAAAACGAAGAAATGATGAACAACAATTTGGCTTAAAAACGAAGAAATGATGAAGCAACAATTTGGCTTAAAAACGAAGAAATGATGAAGCAACAATGGCTTAAAAATGATGAAGCAACAATTTGGCTTAAAAACGAAGAAATGATGAAGCAACAATTTGGCTTAAAAACGAAGAAATGATGAAGCAACAATTTGGCTTAAAAACGAAGAAATGATGAATCAACAATTTGGCTTAAAAACGAAGAAATGATGAAGCAACAATTTGGCTTAAAAACGAAGAAATGATGAAGCAACAATTTGGCTTAAAAACGAAGAAATGATGAAGCAACAATTTGGCTTAAAAACGAAGAAATGATGAATCAACAATTTGGCTTAAAAACGAAGAAATGATGAAGCAACAATTTGGCTTAAAAACGAAGAAATGATGAAGCAACAATTTGGCTTAAAAACGAAGAAATGATGAATCAACAATTTGGCTTAAAAAAACGAAGAAATGATGAAGCAACAATTTGGCTTAAAAACGAAGAAATGATGAAGCAACAATTTGGCTTAAAAACGAAGAAATGATGAAGCAACAATTTGGCTAAAAAACGAAGAAATGATGAAGCAACAATTTGGCTTAAAAACGAAGAAATGATGAAGCAACAATTTGGCTTAAAAACGAAGAAATGATGAATCAACAATTTGGCTTAAAAACGAAGAAATGATGAAGCAACAATTTGGCTTAAAAACGAAGAAATGATGAAGCAACAATTTGGCTTAAAAACGAAGAAATGATGAAGCAACAATTTGGCTTAAAAACGAAGAAATGATGAATCAACAATTTGGCTTAAAAACGAAGATATAATGAAATAACAATGGACGTTAAAAACTAAGATATGATGAAGCAACAATGGACCTTAAAAACGAAGAACAGCAAAATGATTGCTCACTACTTATACACATCTGTATTATTTAAAAAATCGGGACTTTCCTGGTGTTGCACTGCCTCCGGGCATTGCCTCCAGGATCGTTCCCACCATCTTTATATCTACTAATGTCCCATATGATATGTGACTGTTCCATACCGGAGGACGTTAAGCAGAATTTCACACTTCACAGCAAAATGAACATCAACAATCTGTGTGTGTGTGCTCCAGTCAGTCGTGTCCGACAATGACTTCCGGATAGCAGAGCATGAACGTGACAGCTATTCCGGAGGACTGGGCTGTAACTGGTTTTCTGGTGGAGAAGCCTTGCCCAGGGGACAGCCTCACTCTCCAGACCAAGAGGACTTGGGGACAGCCGGCGATGTGGAAGGTCCCCAAAGACCAGCTAATCCCCGCGACATTGACTACAGCACTAAAATGGCCAGCCACACGACGTACGAATCGTATATGAATGCGATGCGATTGTGACGATGTGAGTCATGATTCACATGAAATTCATGAATTGGGTGTACTTGAGTATATAGTGAGCGAAAATCATGGCAGAATTTTTTAATTTTTTTAGACGGAAGTATTTCACGTGAATCATGGCTCACGTGACACAATCGCATCGCATCCCCATACGATTTTACACGTCGCCGTATGGCTGAAGAGCCAGTGCAAAATGCTTCCTAATTGGAGCCATTCAACGAAAGACTAAAGGGCCAGCGGCCACACTTTCACTAAAATCGCACGACTGTACGATACGATTCGATCACGTTGTCTCCAAGAACAAGTGTGACTCGCGCTTCGTGACAACGTGATCGAATCGTATCGTACAGTCGTGCGATTCTAGTGGACGTGTGGCTGGCCCTTTAAAGGTGGACCCTGACGGATGGGTTTTTGCAAGAAACACGACGAGATCACCAGAAAGACAGACTTTTCAAGGATCACTTTGCTCTGGTTTCCTTGAAATTAAACCGTCAAAACGGCGATTCCTCCTTGGCGGAGATGCCGGAGAGAGTAGCCATTTTGGATGGGGTGGGTGGAGGTCACTCATTGTGGTTGAAGAGTTTTCTTTTTTTTGTACTGCAGCAAAAAAAAAAAAAAGGGAGCTAGTTCCTTTGTTGTGAGCAAAACTCCTTTAGATAAACTGTATAAAAAATATTTTTAGAGGCTTTTATTGCGAAACTTTCGTGCAAACGATTTGGCGGCCATTAGAAAAGAGACGCTACACGCCTTCTCTTTGGGTGAAATAATTTGACTTCTAGCACCTCCGCCAAGGAGGAATCGCCGATTTGACGGTTTGATTTATAGGAAACCAGAGCAAAGTGAGTGTTACGATCTCTGTAATGGTGTTTTCATGGTGATCTCGACGTGTTTCTTACACAAACTCATCCGTCAGGGTCCACCTTTAAACTGTACCTTAATTTTCTATAATTGAAGATAATCATAATTTTACTGTACATCTCTCATTTTACTATTGACTCCCCCACCCCACCCCACCCCCCCCCCCCCCCCACACCCCGGCTAGTCTAATGTCAAGCAATGATAAAAGTTGTATTTTGAGTCAAGGGGGGACAAACATCGATATTAAAACGTCAATAATCAGCAACGCCACCATATAAAGAAATACGTTGTAATTAATGGAAGTAGGTCACAGGGGAGGTAACAATATTTTTGTGTTTTTTTTACTCACGGGACAAAAACTACATTGCGTACTGTGCAACCGCTAAACAGATTGAGAAATAAATACAATTCTGTACAAATGAACTTGTAGTATTTAAGTAAACGAGAAAGCATTCGAGCCATACAAAGACAGAACAGAATGACTATACTGACCATGTTTGTAGAAAGCTTGAAGAGGAACAGCCGCCCAGTTACGTAAATCTGCCAAGCGCTTGAAACGATGAAAATGAGCTTGTCGCGCCAGGAAACACAATCCGGTAGGTAATAAATTAGCCTATGTCTTCCTGTTTGTCCCCCCCCCTCCTATTCCTCCTCTTTCACTTCTTCGTCCTCCACCTTCTTTTTCTCCTCCCTCTCCTCTCCTCTCCTTCTTCTTCTACCACTTCTCCAAGGTGATTTTCCCACTGACACTGAAGAAGACTCCGGCTTTCTAATTTGCGTTTGTATTGTTAGAGGTTGTTGAACTCTCAATGACAAACTAAAACACCCAGCGTAGTACTATTGTAGGCATATTATACAATTGCGAGTAATCAACGTATTCGTATGTGGCGCGCCTCAGGCTGTGACGCGCTCTCCAGGTGGGATCAACCCGAATTTCACAGAGACGCCTCTACCTGATAACTACCTAATAGTAACCTAATAAAAGTAGAATATGATTGTCTGTCTGAAGGACAGAACAGTTTCACACGTAAACTTGTTTGTAGGCTACCTATGCTGTAGTCAGTCGCTTCTAAGTCCATGGAATCACGCACACCTGCTGAATAATAACGCCCTTGTTTATTTATTTATTTATGTTACAGTAAATTTACAAAACCAGGACATTTGCACATTTCCTAACATTTTCAGGGAATTTGCAAATTTCCTGTTTCACTCTGGGATTTTGCAAATTTCCTAACAAAAAATCAGGAAATTTGCAAATTTCCTGATTTGGAGGTCCAGGAAATTTGCAAATTTCCTGATTTGGAGGTCCAGGAAATTTGCAAATTTACTGAAATAACCATTTGAGACAATCAATTGCTATGCAAGCCAATAAATTAGAAAATGTACTGAATTAGTCTCTGTGTGTGTGTGTGCATGTGTGTGTGCGTGCGCGCATACGTGTGTGCGTGTGTGTGTGTGTGTGAAGAAAACAGAGACGTATAGGACAGGGAAGCTGTGAAGCAGAAAAATCACAATTTCAACAGAAACGAGTTATTTGTGGTTTGAGAAGAAACCCATTTCCTCTTCAATTCGTAATGAACAAGAAGCATACGAGAAAATGTTTAGGAAATTTTCAATATCCCTGAGTGAAACAGGAAATTTGCAGATTTCCTGAAAATGTTAGAGAAGTTTACTGGTTTTGTAAATTTACTGTTACATATACACAGAGTAAAACTGCAACAAAACGTTGCCCAACGTTGTGGTTACACTCGCATAAAAGGTGCATGAGAGGGGACAGCAAGGGACTGTGGTTTTTTCCCCTGTCTGATGCGAGTGAGAAATACGACACGACGGGGTATTGTATGAATGCAGTGACACGCAGTCACAGGCACACTGTGCGTTTCTAGGTGCATTAAATGAGCTGTTAACGTTTCAATTGGCTGCCCCACCCCCTTTCTCTCTTCTTTCCTCCCCCCCCCCCACGGTTTTCCTCTTTCTGCCTTAACCCTTTCATCGCCAGCCGTAGTCCAGCCAAACATTTCCATTAACTTTATCTGGGTAGAGACCAACATCCATCTGCAGTATTGGGTGATTCTTCTGTGACATATAAAATAAGGTTTAACATTCCTTCCCAAAACTAAAACAATAGGGTCTTTGGATAATTGACCCCAATTTGATGCCTTTTAGTGACATAGGTATTAAATCACTGTGGTGCTAAAGTATGTAACTTTGGCGGTGAAAGGGTTAACTCTATGCGGTCTGGTGTCAAGTTTAGTTTTATGTGTTGTTGTTGTTTATATTACTTAATAATCCTGTCAACAGCTATTATGCTAACCTCAGCACTGTGTACGTAAGGTTCGGCAACGCGCGTATAAAACGTCGTATACTCGTACGGACGTACTTAATACATTTAACCATGTAACATACTTATGAATCCTGAAAGCAAAATGTATAAAATGATCTGGTGTCAAGAGAGTGGCTGCGTGTGTGTGTGTGTGTGTGTGTGTGTGTGTGTGTGTGTGTGTGTGTGTGTGCGTGTGCGTGTGCGTGCGTGCGCGCGCGCGCGTGTGCGTGTGCGTGCGCGTGCGTGCGTGCGTGTGTATGTGTGTCTAGGTCGTAGTTGTGTGTATGTGTGTGTATGCGTGTGTGTGAGCTTCTTTCTGTGTGTGTGTGTCTGTGTGTACATGTGTGTGTGCCTGTATGTATGTGTGCACGTGTGCACGCATGTGTGTGCTCAGGGCCCCCAGTCGTCCCGCAAAACAAGGGGTCCCAGGGACTCCTTCACTTACATCATAGAGGGTCCTAGAGGCGGGATAGAGGGTCCCAGTGGCATAGCGAATGCTAAAAATATGTTTTCTACTGCATCCCTGGAACCCCCTGTACATTCTTTTAGAGGGTCCTGTAGAGTTTTAGTGCTTCATAGACCCCCAAATGGGGGTCCCTGGGAGTCCTGGTGCTTGTGAGAATGTCTTGGTTATGTACATCACGGTTTTATCTCAGCAAGCATTCGTGTGCTTCACTGTGGTATTATGTAGCCTATCATTATATATATATATATATATATATATATATATATATATATATATATAGAGAGAGAGAGAGAGAGAGAGAGAGAGAGAGAGAGAGAGAGAGAGAGAGAGAGAGAGAGAGAAAATAATAATCAAAGGATTTGCACCACCAACAACAAAAACAAGTTCCACACTTTTAAAGAACGTTCCTTTTTCTTTACTATGACAAAAATAAAATAGAGAGAAAGGGAAAACATAACATAAGAATAATAAGAAATAAACATAAATATAAATAAATAAACCCCAATATTTCGGGACACTGTGGTCCCTTCTAATGGAAGTGGTAGACATATATATATTATGTTTTAGTCCGTGTTTTAACACAGTGCGCGTCTACAGTATATTTCACTGTAAATGAGAATCTTCTTGTCTCGTATGTTGGTATTAAGAATGTTTTCAAAAAGGTTTCTACGACATAGAAAGTCAAAGGCAATCCCTCTTCTTATTTAGACTATAACTTTAATACATTGTGATGTCTCCAGTAGTCTACATACGGGCTTCAAGCCATTTAAGTGGGCTTCCCTAATATAAAATCGTTGTAGCAATTTGTCGTCTTGGGTATACTGAATGTTATTGTGCATATCTGCAGGTGTTTTTGTTTGTGGCACAAGCCACAAACCTATAACTCACTTTGTCGGTCTGTCTGTCGGTCGGTCGGTCTGTCGGTCGGTCCAAAATTGTCGCGCCCAAACTTGTCGCACGCCACAAACGATTGCGAATCCGCGCTTGTTTTTCAATAGTTCTTTCTCCAGTCTGCATTATTAAAGACCTTTCATGGAAGGTCTTTGGCATTATGTGATGAAGTAGAAGAGCCCGCATAATTATTCTCGAACGGATTAATTTCTTTATCTGGGACGGTATTCATGTCGAGATAGCATGAGACTTAGCATGATGCTAACTTAGAAGCTCTTCCAAAAGTCCTATTAAATCCTATAGGACTTTTGGAAGAGCTTCTAAGTTAGCATCATGCTAAGTCTCATGCTATCTCGACATGAATACCGTCCCTGGTGAATAGCTGGACCAATCAGAAACGACTAAGTTTTGGCCATCAAACCAATCATCTTTTGTGCATTTTATTCTTTCCTGTGGCGTTGCTCTGTTTTTAGTTCAGTCATGATAAAGAAAGAGGAACTTCTGAAAGTTCGAGAAGAAAATAGTCTGCCTTTGCTTAGTCAGATATGTAATAACATACAACAAACAAACAACTAGGGGAAGACGGGGTAAAAAGCGCATGGGCGGGTAAGAAGCCCACCCCAATTATCTCATGAAATAAAGAAAATTTCAGTCAAATGTGCCCATGAGACGAATGCTAGACATTAACGCTCGTCTCATGGGCAAAATGAGACTGAAATTTGCTTCATTTCATGAGATAATCGGGGTGGGCTTCTTACCCGCCCATGCGCTTTTTACCCCGTCTTCCCCTACACGACAAGTGTAAAGTGACGTGATTTTATTCACAAGAGACAAAACTTCTGCATATTTCGGCGAATGCGCCTTTATCAAAATAGACAAACAAGAAAGCAGCAAATATAGCAAAAGGAGCAAAAAGCAGGCAACAAAAGGAGCAAAGAAATGAACAAGATCAAAAAACAATACTCCCCCTTCAGATGTAATAATGAAATAAGGTTAGTAGATTTATTTTGATTTAAACAATTCAAAGCATTGTGATTGCTTGTTCCTCAAAGTGGGCACTTTGCTTCTCATAATCCTTTATGTGTTTTCTTGCTCTTTGTTCTGACTTAGCCAGTAGGTTTACTGCCAGGGACACCCTAAATTAGCATGTTTAGGCCGATGTTCCCCAGAAAATTATGTGATCACTCCCTTTAACGGCTATTCCTGTCAAAGGTTAAGAGGGGAAGAGGCTTGAGGGACTGGCTTTTGTGTTTTCTCTTAAAACGCAATGTCGCTAGTGTCGTATGAAAAAAGTAGCATCGTGTAAATTCTTCGCTCACTACTATGAGACTTAGCATTTGCGGCATTTGCGACATTGAGCGAAGTTTTTTAAATTTCACTTTTTTCCGTAATGTCATGAAATATGAACGATTTGAGTACGGAAAAGTGTTTCAAATAGGGAAAAAGTGAAATTTGTCGTTTTCCTTAATGTCGCAAATGCTAACTCACATTAGCGAGCGAAGAATTTACACGATGCTACCTTTTTTCATACGACAGCTAGCTGGTAGTGTACCGATGTATGCCAGTCAGTCGTTTCCGACCATGACTGCCAGATAGCGGAGGGAGCAGATAGCTATTCCGGCGGGCTGGGCTAGAATTTGTTTGTGGTGGCGATGCCTTGCCCAGGGTACATCCCACTCTCTCGGGCTCAAAAGGGATGTGAGGACTGCTGGCGTTAGGGAAAGGTCAATCCTATATCCCTTTGGCAGCAGCTCTATTTAGAGCCAGTGCAAAGGCCCTCTCATTTGAGAGTCCGTCATAGTCTTCTTCCACAAAAGACTTAACTGTACCATGATTTTCCATTACTGTAGAGAATCATTAGGTATTAGGCATTAGGTGCTTCATAGTCACATAGGCATCTCTGTGAAATTCGGGTTGCTCCCACCTGGAGAACGCGTCGCAGCCAGAGGCTCCACACCCACTTTTTTTTATAAATTTGCATGCGATTTTTGTGTGATTGTTGAAATCAACTATGCAGCTCTCATATTACTATTGGCTCCTATTACAGTCTAATATGTCAAACCAATGATAATTTATTAAAAAGACATTTGAACAAAGGACCGGTATAGTGCCAATAAAGGAAATAGAAATGAACAGACTGATTCATTTTGATATATTAAATCGAAGATTCCGACCTATTAGGGGAAGACGGGGTAAAAAGCCCATGGGCGGGTAAGAAGCCCATGCCAATCATCTCATGAAATAAAGCAAATGTCAGTCAAATTTGCCCGTGAGACGACTGCTAAACATTAACACTCGTCTCATGGGCAAAATGTGACTGACATTTGCTTCATTTCATGAGATAATTGGCATGGGCTTCTTACTCGCCCATGGGCTTTTTACCCCGTCTTCACCTATAGCGCCAATAAAGAAATGGAAATGAACAGACAGACTGATTCACATTGATATATTAAATTGAAGACTCCGACCTATTACGGCATTTGTTGATGTCCAAATGGACGCCTGCCCGAATGGTCGCCGGCGACCATTTGGGTCTACATTTGAAGCCCGAATGGTCGCCAGTCGCTGCCTTACTTAATAAAAAACTTCATGGGCTTCCTTATCATAACTCTCTCTCTCTCTCTCTCTCTCTCTCTCTCTCTCTCTCTCTCTCTCTCTCTCTCTCTCTCTGTCAATGTTTTTAGTCCCCGAGCCGAAGATTTGGGGAACTATTGTTTCTGTCTGGTCCGTCCGGTGTCCGTCCGTCCGTCTATTCGTACGTTTTTCTCAAAAACTATTCAGTCTATCATCATCAAATTTGGTATACTAGTTTACAAACATGCAAGCTATCCACTGATGTATTTAGTTTTACATTACCCGCTGTGCCCTAGGCCCTTTGTGTCATAGGCCCTCCGTTTTTCTCAAAAACTATTCAGTCTATCATCATCAAATTTGGTATACTAGTTTGCCAAGATGCAAGCTATCCACTGATGTATTTAGTTTTACATTACCCGCTGTGTCCTAGGTCCTTTGTGTCACAGGCCCGCCGTTTTTCTAAAAAAACTATTCAGTCTATCAGGTATACTAGTTTGCCAAGATGCAAACTATCCACTGATGTATTTAGTTTTACATTACCCGCTGTGTCCTAGGCCCTTTGTGTCACAGGCCCGCCGTTTTTCTAAAAAAACTATTCAGTCTATCATCATCAAATTTGGTATACTAGTTTGCCAAGATGCAAACTATCCACTGATGTATTTAGTTTTACATTACCCGCTGTGTTCTAGGCCCTTTGTGTCACAGGCCCGCCGTTTTTCTAAAAAAAACTATTCAGTCTATCATCATCAAATTTGGTATACTAGTTTGCCAAGATGCAAGCTATCCACGGATGTATTTAGTTTTACATTACCCACTGTGCCCTAGGCCCTTTGTGTCATAGGCCCGTTATGTCCCACTTCTTTCCGGCCGTCCATCTGTCCTGTTTTCAGTTCTCAATCCATTCGTCCGTGCGTGCGTCCTGTTTTCAGTTCTCAATGGTCTCCCCGCTGTGTGTACAGCCGACACATTCCGATTTCGGAGTAACTCGGAGATGCTGCGAGGGGACTTTGCAGCCGCTCGGCGTTGCACTTGTTGTTTCGGTCTCTGTCCTTGTCTCTCTTTCTCTCCGCCTGACTCGGTCTCTGTCTCTCAATTCTATGTCTGTACATCCATCTCTATATTCTTTCCTGTCTCTATCTCCATCACTGTCTGTTTCTATGTTAGTATGTCTGTCTGACTGTCTGTCTGTCTTTGTTCCTCTATGTCTATCCCTCTCTCTCTCTGTCTCTCTCATAGCCTCTGTTTCCCTTCGCCTGCCTCGGTGTCTGCTCTCAAATCTCTATGTCTACATACATGTCTGTCTTTGTATTTGTCTTCTCTTCCGTCTCTATCTCCATCTCTGTCTGTCTCTCTCGAAACTTTCTGGCTATCGATCTGTTTCTCTGTTGACTGTCTGTCTCTGTCTCTCTCTTTCTGTCTGTCTCTCTCTATGACTTCCGCATGTTTCACACTGTCTATCTCTCTCAGTATCTGTCTCTCTGTCTCCTGCCCCCGTCTTATCTCTCTGTCTCTCTCTACGTCTTTCTCTGCTCTCTCCCTCTGTCTCTCTGCCTCTGCCTCTCTCTCTCTCTTTCTCTCTGCCTCTCTCTCTCTCTCTCTCTCTCTGCCTTTCTGTCTCACTCTGTATCTCTGTCTCTCTCTGCCTGTCACAGTGTCTGTCTCCCCCCCTCCCTCCCCCCCCCTCTCTCTCTCTCTCTGTCTCTGTCTCTCTCTGTCTCTCTCTCTCTCTCTCTCTCTCTCTCTCTCTCTCTCTCTCTCTCTCTCTCTCTCTCTCTCTCTCTCTCTCTCTCTCTCTCTCTCTCTCTCTCTCTCTCTCTCTCTCTCTCTCTCTCTCTCTCTCTCTGGACAGCGTATCATATCGTTTTTCCTACAACCCCCAACAGAGGATGAAAACGATACGACAAGAAGCAAGCCAGATGTCTGCTACCTCAGACTGTAAACTGTCCAGTTGTTTACTCAGAAAGGTCGACAGATGAAGGGAGTGAGAAGGGTAACGAGTGCAACTTAAGTACAGCCGGACATTCTGTTTATAAACGCACACCGTCCAGGTTTGAAAGTAAACCCGGCTAATGGTGACGAACATAACTTTTGTTTTGTTTGTTTATCTGGACAAGTACATTCTTTAGGGTACATTGTGTGCGTGTGCAAGTGTCCTTGGGGGTATGGATGAGGTCGGTGAGATGTGACGGGGGTGAACATGTGCGCGCGCTCGAGAGAGTGAGAGAGAGAGAGAGAGAGAGAGAGAGAGAGAGAGAGAGAGAGAGAGAGAGAGAGAGAGAGAGAGAGAGAGAGAGAGAGAGAGACAGAGAGAGAGAGAGAGAGAGAGAGAGAGAGAGAGAGAGAGAGAGAGAGAGAGAGAGAGAGAGAGAGAGAGAGAGAGAGAGAGAGAGAGAGAGAGAGAGAGAGAGAGAGAGAGAGAGAGAGAGAGAGAGAGAGAGAGAGAGAGAGAGAGAGAGAGAGAGAGAGAGAGTGAGAGAGGGACACTCTTTTGCTTTCATTATGATCATTCATAGTCATTTTACATCATAACTTTGAGGTTTACAAACAGACATTGGATAAGGAAAAGTTTGTATCAAAGGACATAATTTACATCATTAGTTTTAATGGTTTTTGAGATATAGCCTGGGCAGTCGTATTTATGATTAAAAATATAAAGACAAACAGACACGAACGATCCAAAACTGGTCCATGTAAATGGGTGCAGCACAACAAAAATATAACAGATACGAACGATCGCCAACTGCTACACTACTATGCAAAGCTTTATGAGTGGAGCACAAAAAAATCTAAGTCCTTGCCGTCACCTTTTAAACAGCAGAAATATCTACACTAGGTTCCCGAATAGTCGCCGGCGACCATTCGGGCCTCTGGCGTCCATTTGGACATCTATATTACTACCCGAATAGTCGCCAGCGTCCATTTGGATCCGGCGTCCATTTGGACATCTACAGCATTACAGTGATGATGCTAGACTGTCGCGCGCTCCGCGATGACGTCCACAACTCTCCCATCACCTGGATGTTGAGTGGGTCCGGTGAGTCCAAAGGTCTTTTTGTTTTTTGTGGGGTGTTTTTTTTCACATCCAGCAAGGCAACTCTATTTAATGCGCATGCTCAATAGTCGCATGATAGCACAAAGAGAGGCAATCACGTCATGTCTGACTAACAAAGGTTACATTTAGGACAGTTGTGTCCCTTTACATTACAGCTGGTGAGGCCGATCCTCGCTCTGTGAACTGCCTGCTGCAGGGAAGGTTTGAAGTTGAGTATCAGGTTGGGAGGCGTTGGCTCTACATTTTCGTTGCAACTCCTTGGTTTTCTATGCACCAGGGCCTGTATTCACGTTGAGATAGCATGAGACTTAGCATGATGCTAACTTAGAAGCTCTTCCAACGTCCTATAGGATTTAATAGGACTTTTGGAAGAGCTTCTAAGTTAGCATCATGCTAAGTCTCATGCTATTAGTTCAACGTGAATACAGGCCCTGGCCTCAAAGACACGCACTCCCTATCTATATTACATCTACTCTTTCATTTGTACACTGATTTCAGTATTTTTAATTTTACCGGAAACCGAACTTCAGGTTTTTTTGGTAATTTATCAAACAAACAATATTGACCACAAGCGATTTGGGGCGTTTTGAACTTGGTTGTTCTGTCTTGGAAGCTTACAAAGGCAATGTAATAATTTTACAAGGCTTATCAAACTACTGTCTCCGTCTATCATTTTAACTGTCTCTATCTCTTATCTCGTTATCTCTCTCTCTTAACTTGCCCCCCTGAATCGTCCGATGGGGCTCTGCCCCTGTACCCTGCCGGGGTCATGGGTCCCTGTAGGGAAAGACGGGGTAAAAAGCGCATGGGCGGGTAAGAAGCCCACCCCAATTATCTCATGAAATAAAGAAAATTTCAGTTAAATTTGCCCATGAGACGAATGCTAGACATTAACGCTCGTCTCATGGGCAAAATGAGACTGAAATTTGCTTCATTTCATGAGATAATTGGGGTGGGCTTCTTACCCGCCCATGCGCTTTTTACCCCGTCTTCCCCCCTGCCTTTCATTTTTTTTTCATTTTGGGGAGTTGCACCCATGATATTATAGTCTGTGATCGGGGTGAGCCAGGCCGGGGGATCTTGCGCAGACTCTTCCCGTGATTGGGCGTTGACGCTGCAGCGCTTCAGGTTAGCATTCAAGGAGTCTTTGTAGCGCTTTCACGATTAAGTCCCTTGGTTTTTTTCCTGGGTCGGTGTGGCCCACATACAGACTTTCTGTCAGAATGACTCCCCCCCCCCCCCCCTAAATCCTGAAATAAGAGCAGCTGAGTCATTTTGATATGGAGATATATGATGGGGGGAGGAGTCATCCTGGCTCCATGCTCGAAAAGACTCACGCTTTAAATACAACGAAAATAAGGGGGAGAGTTAATCTGACACTGTGTCAGAATGACTCCCCCCCTAAATCCTGAAATCAGATCAGCTGACTCATTTTGATATGGGGATATATGATGGCTAGAGGAGTCATCCTGGCTCCATGCACGAAAAGACTCACGCTGTAAATACAAGGAAAATAAGGGGGGGAGTTAATCTGACACTGTGTCAGAATGACTCCCCCCCCTAAATCCTGAAATAAGAGCAGCTGAGTCATTTTGATATGGGGATATATGATGGGGGGAGGAGTCATCCTGGCTCCATGCTCGAAAAGACTCACACTGTAAATACAAGGAAAATAAGGGGGGGGAGTTAATCTGACACTGTGTCAGAATGACTCCCCCCCCTAAATCCTGAAATAAGAGCAGCTGAGTCATTTTGATATGAGGATATATGATGGGGGGGGGGGGGGGGGGGGGAGTCATCCTGGCTCCATGCTCGAAAAGACTCACGCTGTAAATACAAGGAAAATAAGGGGGGGAGTTAATCTGACACTGTGTCAGAATGACTCCCCCCCCCCCCCCCCCCCTAAATCCTGAAATAAGAGCAGCTGAGTCATTTTGATATGGGGATATATGATGGGGGGAGGAGTCATCCTGGCTCCATGCTCGAAAAGACTCACGCTTTAAATACAAGGAAAATAAGGGGGGGAGTTAATCTGACACTGTGTCAGAATGACTCCCCCCCTAAATCCTGAAATAAGAGCAGCTGAGTCATTTTGATATGGGGATATATGATGGGGGGAGGAGTCATCCTGGCTCCATGCTCGAAAAGACTCACGCTTTAAATACAAGGAAAATAAGGGGGGGAGTTAATCTGACACTGTGTCAGAATGACTCCCCCCCCTAAATCCTGAAATAAGAGCAGCTGAGTCATTTTGATATGGGGATATATGATGGGGGGAGGAGTCATCCTGGCTCCATGCTCGAAAAGACTCACGCTGTAAATACAAGGAAAATAAGGGGGGGGGGGGGGAGTTAATCTGACACTGTGTCAGAATGACTCCCCCCCCTAAATCCTGAAATAAGAGCAGCTGAGTCATTTTGACATGGGGATATATGATGGGGGGAGGAGTCATCCTGGCTCCATGCTCGAAAAGACTCACGCTGTAAATACAAGGAAAATAAGGGGGGGGGGGGGGTAATCTGACACTGTGTCAGAATGACTCCCCCCCCTAAATCCTGAAATAAGAGCAGCTGAGTCATTTTGACATGGGGATATATGATGGGGGGAGGAGTCATCCTGGCTCCATGCTCGAAAAGACTCACGCTGTAAATACAAGGAAAATAAGGGGGGGAGTTAATCTGACACTGTGTCAGAATGACTCCCCCCCCTAAATCCTGAAATAAGAGCAGCTGAGTCATTTTGATATGGGGATATATATGATGGGGGGAGGAGTCATCCTGGCTCCATGCTCGAAAAGACTCACGCTGTAAATTCAAGGAAAATAAGGGGGGGAGTTAATCTGACACTGTGTCAGAATGACTCCCCCCCTTATTTTCCTTGTATTTACAGCGTGAGTCTTTTCGTGCATGGAGCCAGGATGACTCCTCTAGCCATCATATATCCCCATATCAAAATGACTCAGCTGCTCTTATTTCAGGATTTAGGGGGGGGAGTCATTCTGACACAGTGTCAGATTAACTCCCCCCCTTATTTTCCTTGTATTTACAGCGTGAGTCTTTTCGAGCATGGAGCCAGGATGACTCCTCCCCCCATCATATATCCCCATATCAAAATGACTCAGCTGCTCTTATTTCAGGATTTAGGGGGGGGGGGGGGAGTCATTCTGACACAGTGTCAGATTAACTCCCCCCCTTATTTTCCTTGTATTTACAGCGTGAGTCTTTTCGAGCATGGAGCCAGGATGACTCCTCCCCCCATCATATATCCCCATATCAAAATGACTCAGCTGCTCTTATTTCAGGATTTAGGGGGGGGGGTCATTCTGACACAGTGTCAGATTAACTCCCCCCCTTATTTTCCTTGTATTTACAGCGTGAGTCTTTTCGAGCATGGAGCCAGGATGACTCCTCCCCCCCATCATATATCCCCATATCAAAATGACTCAGCTGCTCTTATTTCAGGATTTAGGGGGGGGGGGGGGGGGTCATTCTGACACAGTGTCAGATTAACTCCCCCCCTTATTTTCCTTGTATTTACAGCGTGAGTCTTTTCGAGCATGGAGCCAGGATGACTCCTCCCCCCATCATATATCCCCATATCAAAATGACTCAGCTGCTCTTATTTCAGGATTTAGGGGGGGGGGGGGGGGGGAGTCATTCTGACACAGTGTCAGATTAACTCCCCCCCTTATTTTCCTTGTATTTACAGCGTGAGTCTTTTCGAGCATGGAGCCAGGATGACTCCTCCCCCCATCATATATCCCCATATCAAAATGACTCAGCTGCTCTTATTTCAGGATTTAGGGGGGGGAGTCATTCTGACACAGTGTCAGATTAACTCCCCCCCCCCCTTATTTTCCTTGCATTTACAGGTGTCTCCTCAAAATCGGGAATATCCGAAAATCGGGAAAACCCATTGTAACTGCTTGCGAGAATAAAACAAATCGGGAAAATCCGATGTCATTGCTCGTTCTTCCTTCCAGTACATAGAATCGGGAAAATCCGATGCTGCTTGTGAGAATGAAAAAAATCGGGAAAACCCGATGTCGCGGTGTTCTGCAGTATATAGTGGGGGGTAGGGTTAGGTTTAGGGCTAGGGTTAGGGACAGGGTTAGTATTCCGAAAAGGTTATTGGCTAAAAATGTACATAAAATACAGCTTAATGTTTGGTAAGAAAGGCAAGTTTCAAAATGCAGCGATAGCCGAGAAACGTAAGGGGGGGGGCACATCTTGACCTTTACCTCGCATGTTTCCGCATCTCCTGCAAACACACGCACACACACACACACACACACACACACGCGCGCACACGCACACACGCACGCACACACACACACACACACACACACACTGACACACACACACACACACACTGACACACACACACACACACACACACACACACGTGTGTGTGTGCGCTCTCTCTCTCTCTCTCTCTCTCTCTCTCTCTCTCTCTCTCTCTCTCTCTCTCTCTCTCTCTCTCTCTCTCTCTCTCTCTCCGCAATTTAGGAGCTGAAACGTCTTCTTACTTATTTTCAAACTTGCCTGCTTTAGGGCCTACATTTTGCTTTGGTAAAACCGAGTAAGCGCAGAAAAAAAAATTGTGTGTGTGTGTGAGAGAGAGATAATTGCTGATAGTGACGATTTTGTATCATACATTCTTTTTGTTTATGTATATTCTCTTTTCCTATGATCCAATCAAGCTCAAGAATCTCTCTCTCTCTCTCTCTCTCTCTCTCTCTCTCTCTCTCTCTCTCTCTCTCTCTCTCTCTCGATGGTTGGCTTAGCGTCTAATTAGGCGTAGCCTCTTATAGCTGTTGTCAGTTGAGAACGATCCTGGAGGAAAAATGCCCGGAGGCAGTGCAACACCAGGAAAGTCCAATTTTTTTAACAGTACATATATATTATGTATATGTTACACCCAATTCGTGAAATTGCCTATTTCATGAAATGGGCAAGCTTCTTTGCCCGATTCATGAAATGGACCATGTGTATCAACATTTTCAATTCCCAGCAACACAGGCATTGATTAAGGTTGATTCAACAGGTGCACATTTATCTACATTGTATTTTCACCCCCATCCTGCCCCCCAACTCTACCAAATGCTACTCTGGGGCATGCCTGAGCCACATGTTGATATCAAACGTTTTATCAAATTAAGTCTGAATAAAAGAATTTTAGCTCATCTACAGGTGTGATTTCTCATTTATAAATTGGCTATTTCACGAACTGGGCAAACCATTTGGCCCATTTCGTGAAATGGGCAATTTCTCAGATTGGGCGTAACATAATTATATACATTTGCCACAGTGCTCAAGAATCGCCTGTCAGTTCTATTTATATCATCAAGGAACAGGGAAACCCCGATCTACTCAAAATAGCTGCGAACTGAAGAAGAGAAAATAGGCCCTCTTGAATGTTATTTCTCAGAAATGCCACCACTAGGCTTGGCCTACTCGAGACAGTTTGTACTACAGAATCTTACAACTTATCTCAAATGTCCTCTACTAGGGCCTACGTTTATTCGTTCTCGAAGTTCGTGTTCTTGTAGCTTTGCCACGTGACAAAAAAGTATTCAGTATATACGAGCTAGTGACAATGGCAGGTATAGTAACGAAGTCATAGATTATTACGACATCAAATAACAAAATTATACTTGTGGCAGTACCATAGCCGATGAGGTTTAACCGAGGCTTGGTTACTGCTACACATATATCTGTATTGTTTTTTAAAAATCGGGACTTTACTGGTGTTGCACTGCCTCCGGGCATTGCCTCCAGTATTTATTGTTCCAACCATCTTTGTATTTACAAATGTTCCATAATTATGTGTCTATGACCGAGAGGACGTAAAACACCATTTTTCGATTCGATTACGACAGGAACATGGCTGTTTCGCGGTTGAAAATGTGTGTCGAGAGTGAGTGACTCATGGCCGAAAGGCCAAAGAGGGCGTTAAACATTCTTTTCTCTGACTCAGCGAGGTAAGTCCTGAAACGTTTTTAATGCTTATTATTAATATTTTGATTCACGTGTTCAGATTGACAGTTTGAGATATTATACTGAGATATGCTAAAGGGTTGCGCCACTGCCGACTGTATTTTTTTCCAACCTACACTTTTACGATGGCCGCGGTTGTACCCACACACACGCACACACGCACACACACACACACACACACGCCTCGGCGGAGGAATTCAAATCCCAGACCCCCCCCCCCCCCCCCCCCCCCCGTGGGGATTCCGGGGGGGGGGGGATCTTTTGTATAAATAGTTCCCCCATCTTCCGGAAGTTCTGTGCTTGTAACTTCCTCTAATCTGTCACTCTCTTTGACTCTGCCTTTTCCCTCTGCTTGCTGTCATCTACTATCTTTCCGCCTTACCGGTCCATTCTCTGCCTTTTTTCAAGAAAAACTTTCGAAAACATTTCCTCCTCCAGCGGAAGTCGGACATGCTGGGCCTAACTATTTCTTACTTAGGCGCATAAAGGCAGCATGACGCATCTGCGCTCATATTTGACAGGAAACTGTCTGAGCGATTGAAGAAGAAAAAAATCCCAGATCTGAACCTCCTCCCCTCCTCCCCCCTCCCCCCCCAACCCCTTCGTTCACTCCTCCCCCTCCCCCCTTCCCCCTGTCCTCAATCCTCACCTTTCCGTTATCTCAACTCCATCCCCCCCCTGTCCAGGCTTCTCCCCCAAATTATGCCCACCCACCCCCCTCTCTCACCCCCTCCCATTCAG
>CM065684.1:15457411-15475477 GCA_017654935.2 Phymorhynchus buccinoides
TTCAACAAAAAGAGGGGGGAGACAGGTCTGTTCTGGTTGTGGGAGAGATTTTAAGAACATCAGTCGGCATAAATGCAAAGCTACCACTGCTGAAGCTAATTCGAAGGAATCACAGAGAAACCAGTCTGCCTTGCAGGATGAGGAGGATTCAGCCCAAAGAGGGGGGAGACAGGTCTGTTCTGGTTGTGGGAGATATTTTAAGAACATCAGTCGGCATAAATGCAAAGCTACCACTGCTGAAGCTAATTCGAAGGAATCACAGAGAAACCAGTCTGCCTTGCAGGATGAGGAGGAGGATTCAGCCCAAAGAGGGGGGAGACAGGTCTGTTCTGGTTGTGGGAGATATTTTAAGAACATCAGTCGGCATAAATGCAAAGCTACCACTGCTGAAGCTAATTCGAAGGAATCACAGAGAAACCAGTCTGCCTTGCAGGATGAGGAGGAGGATTCAGCCCAAAGAGGGGGGAGGCAGGTCTGTGATGGATGTGGTCGAGATTTTAAGAACATCAGTCGGCATAAATGCAAAGCTACCACTGCTGAAGCTAATTCGAAGGAATCACAGAGAAACCAGTTTGCCTTGCAGGATGAGGAGGAGGATTCAACAAAAAGAGGGGGGAGGCAGGTCTGTGATGGATGTGGTCGAGATTTTAAGAACATCAGTCGGCATAAATGCAAAGCTACCACTGCTGAAGCTAATTCGAAGGAATCACAGAGAAACCAGTCTGCCTTGCAGGATGAGGAGGAGGATTCAGCCCAAAGAGGGGGGAGGCAGGTCTGTGATGGATGTGGTCGAGATTTTAAGAACATCAGTCGGCATAAATGCAAAGCTACCACTGCTGATTTTCAAGTTGTGGATTCGTCATCAGATAATGAAGGTGAAAACTCAGCTGCCAGCAAATATACAACCGCAACAAAAGGGGGTAGACAGATCTGTTCTGCTTGTGGTCGAGATTTTAAGAACATCAGTCGGCATAAATGCAAGGCTACCACTGCTGATGTTCAAGTTTTGGATTCTTCAGAACGTGCTACCAGTGGGAAAAACCCTGCGCAGCAAAGCACCGACTACCGAGGCGCTCGCTCCAAAGTGAAAGCAATCGTGACCCCTCGCCAAGGTCCAAGAGGCTACGAATCCTTAATCGACACAACCGCTTTGGAAAAAGAGGCTCTGGCTATCATGCAGGCTGTTGGGATACAAACAGCCAATGACCCCGTAAGGAAACTAACGCATTCTTCGAAAAAGAATGCATAGTGCCACAGGATGAGAAGAACGAGAATTCGGATGCGGGCACAAGGTTCCGAGACAACGTCATCAAGCAGCTGGAAGAATCGACCGAAGGTAGCAAATGGGAATACCTCAACGCGGGGTCCACTTACGATGGCACCAAGGTACGATGGAAAATAGTGTTGATTTGTATAGTTAGGTATATATAGTAATATTGTTTGGATAATGCTATGTCTATGTGTTTCTGTCTATCTGTCTGTCTATCTTTCTGTCTGTCTGCCTCTCTCTCTCTCTCTCTCTCTCTCTCTCTCTCTCTCTCTCTCTCTCTCTCTCTCTCTCTCTCTCTCTCTCTCTCTCTCTCTCCTTTTGTCAATACATTTTGTGGACGTGCTGAGTTGGCCTGTTTTCACGAAGCATGCAAATCAAAGTTACCCATTGTGTCAATTTTACTATTATCTTGCCCGACTCATACTGTGCAGTAACTTATACATTTAGTTGGTTGGTCAGCTGGTTGCCTGGTTGAGTGGTTATTACGTAGGTTGCTGGTTGACTAACTAAAGGTCTCGGTACACGTTAACAATATTCACAAAATATTTGTATTCTCCCGTGGCAACACAGTGTCAGGCCAAGCACCTGGCACGATTACAATTGAACGGAGGGACCTAGGACACTCATATTTTGCATGCGGATAGGTACTAAGAATATGTCATCTAAATTCAAAAATGAAGGTCAAAGGTCAAGGTCATTGGAGCCATAAATGTTGCCGAGCACCTGGCACGTTAACGTTTGAACCCAGGGACCTAGGACAATCAAATTTTGCTTGCTGATTGGTACTAAGGATATTGAGATCAAGTTCGAAGATCAAGGTCATAGACAAAGGTCAAGGTCACTGGACACGAAAATGCTACAGCATGGCTGGTGGTCTAGCGTCTTAACGCTCTAGTTTTGTTTGTTTGTTTGTTATTGTTTTGTTTTTTAATGAACGATCTCCAGATTGATGACGCAGAAGCAATTCATGATGAGGCCATGGTCCGCAGGTCAGATCAGAGTTTTACCCCTTCTTTTTCTGTTTGTTTCGTTCGTTCGTCGCTTTCAACTGGGAACACGTTCGCATAGCTTTGCCATCCTGTTGTTCTTTTTGTTACTCGACACAGGTAGCCCGAGCCGACGAGATGGACTACATGTTTTTCCCCCGTTGCCCCGGCAACTGGCTGAGAATCTCGTGCCACAACGCCCCTCCGGGATTCTGCTACGTGGAGATGACGTCATCAGCGTCACGTGATGACCCAGCGTGCGGATTTCTGCAAAGCATCGTCTGCTCCAGTGGTGGTGATGGGAAGGAACGACTGAGTTCGCAGCTTTTCTGGAAGAACGTTTTCGCCGCCATGTCCAAAGCTGTGGCTGAGTACAGACTCGCGAAAGGTTGGTTAATGTCTTCAGAGCCGTCTGTTTGTTCCTGACTGTGTGTGTGTGTGTGTGTGTGTGTGTGTGTGTGTGTGTGTGCGCGTGCGTGCGTGCGTGTGCACATGCACGGTATGATGAAGTCTGCCTGAGGCGAAGAAGAAGAAGTGTCTATGTGTCTATCTATGTTAACACAATAACGTTTTGAACGGAATTAAGGGACCTTGGAGGCTCACATTTTGCGTGCGGGTGGGTATTGAGGATATCTAGGCCAAGTTCGAAAACGAAGGTCGTTGGTCAAAGGTCAAGGTCACTGGAGCCGAAAATGCTGCCGCGCGAGATCCTCGCTGGCGCAAGAGTACTGTAAAGTGCAGATGTAGACTGTTTGATCAGGTTTTGGTTTCAGGGGTGAATCTGTCTGTTTGCTGCTGCAAGGTCACTGGATCCGAAAATGCTGCCACTCTGCTGATTGATCTGGCGTTTTCACACTCTAGTTGATTTTTGATTTTTTTTAAAGGTGGATCCTCACCTCTTTGGTTGGGGTTGTCTGTCCGTCCATCACACATTTTATGCATTATAAAAAAGTACTAGATGTCCTTTCACCGCCAAAGTTGCATATTAGCACCACAGTGAGTTATGTCACTAAAAGGCATCAAATTGGGGTCCAGTATTCAAACACCCTGTTGTCTTTAGTTTTGGGAAGTAAGGATAGACCTTATTTTATTTATACGTCACAGAATAATCCCCAATACTGCAGATGGGTTTTGATCTCTACCCCGGTAAATATAATGGAGATTTTTGGATGAAAAATGGCTGGCGGTGAAAGGGTTGTTGATCAAATTTAGTAGATCAGGTCAACACCATAATTATATCCCCTTTAGTAGTAAAAGGAGTGGGGGTTCTAGACTATTCCAATTTCGCCCGGAAATAAACACCAGCCGTTTATTTCCTGACCAAATTGGGGTGGTCCAGAAACCCCACTCCTGTTACTACTTCCTTTAAATTTTCTTAAAGACCAACCACGTCGCGTGTCAAAATCATGGTTTTCAGTGGTTTCTTTTTTTGTGAAACAAGATCTTTGTGTGTCTACTGTATTGTTCAAACACTTTAAAATAAGCATTTTGTATAAATTGTGGAAACAGCAAACTAAGATACCTTCATAAATCAATTTTTGCTTCAGCTGCAGGGGGGGCATTACCCCTGGACCCAGCCTTTCAGGTTTTTTCATTGTTATCTAAAATCACATTTATTCGTTTTTTTCATATTATGTAGTTGCACCCATGTAAGCGCACGTGTCTGTATTTCCGTTAATCCGTCCCCCCCCCCCCCCTTCTTTCTTTTACTTATTTGGGTTTCCGTTCGTACCTTCCGCGTTTAATGTGTCCGCAGCCTTAGGATCGTTTTTGTCGAACTGCGCAAACGTTTGCTTTTGTGAAAGGGCCCCCCGACAACAAATCATGGGGTCATTTCACAAGGGCTAACGCTACGTTGCGCTCGCTCAAATCGGCAAAAACGGTCTAAGAAACACCCTTCGTTTGCCGATAGTTCGCGTGGCGTTTTGTTCTTCCCAAACACCGAGCAAGCGGCGAACTATCCGGAACTAGTGGGGGGGGGGGGAATACTTTTCTTGTTGTTGATTGGTCCATTAAAGTTTGTTTAAAAAAAAAAATTTAAAAGACCAATCAGACAAGAGCTTGTAATATTCGTCCGCAAACGTTTTGTAAAGTGTTTCTTAGGCCCCCGTTTGGCGTAAGCGTTATTCGCGCGGCGACCGTTATCTAGAGAAACTCGACCATGGTTCCACACACCACACGCTTTGTTTGTGTTTGTATATTTTTCTAGTCGGAGACTCCTCTCTGTCAAATTCGGGCTGCTCCCACCTGGAGAGTGCATGGCCATCTTTTTATTTCACACATTCTTCTTCTTCTTCTTCTTCTTCTTCTTCTTCCTCTTCTGCGTTCCCAGGCCATAAAGCCATAATGGGTAAGGCACGTACGCATGTGTCCGGTTTTCAGTTTTCGCTGGTCTCCGCGCTGCGTACAGCCGATACATTCCGATTTGGAGGAGCTCAAAGGAGAAACATTATTTGGAAGTCAGTTGTTTTTAAAAGGCAGGAGAACGGGCCAATGAGTCAGAAAGGTAGTAGATGATAGAAAGCGAAGCGAAGGGAAAAGGCAGAGTCAAAGAGAGAGTGGCAGATTAGAGGAAGTGACAAGCACAGAACTTCCACTGAAAAGGTGGGGGAACTTTTTTTATAACAAAAGTGTGTGTGTGTGTGTGTGTGTGTGTGCGTGTGTGTGTGTGTGTGTGTGTGTGAGTGTGTGTGTGTGTGTGTGTGTGTGTGTGTGTGTGTGTGTGTCTGTGTGTGATTGCGTGTGTGTGTGATTGCGCGCGTGTGTGTGTGTGTCATGTCAAGTCAACATTTCATTTCCAGATGGGAACATTGTATAAGCAAATGACATGCTTTTTTTCAACAAGCCATCCATAAAAAAGAAACAAGCAAATATTCAAAAAACAGGATGGAGGATGGGGACTGTGCGAATAGCATATTATGTGCAATGCAGTGGAACCTCCCTTACTAAGACCTTCACAAATCATCCAAAATGAGGTCTTTTAAGGGAGGGGTCTTATAATGGAGGTAATGCTAATACTTACAAAGAAGAGCAATGTCTCAGAGAAGTAGGTCTTATGTGGGAGGGAGTCTTATAATGGGACGTCTTATAAGGGAGGTTCCACTGTAATATACATCAACATTGAAACATTTAAAACATCACATTTACTTACCAAAATAATGATGTTATGTACATTTCCATTATTCCATGTGTGTGTGTGCGTGTGTGTGTGTGTGTGTACGTGCGTGCGTGCATGTGTTTCCTGAACCAGAGGATCCAGACGTTAAAAAACCAGGAGCAGCCTCCTTCCCTGTCCTTCTGAGCGTCGTTCCGGAGTCCAGCTCTCGCGCTAGCTCTGCCGGCCCGGGCGAGCAGTACCCAGACTGGTCCCATCCACGGCGTGGTCATCGCTCGGTGTCCATAGACCTGGTTCCCGCTCTGAAGATGGAAGGGTTTCCGGCAGAGGCCGAAGCCAGTCTGACCAATCTGCCCCCTAAGGACGTGGAGAGCATCAGGAAGGTTGGGTTCCACGTGATTCCTAAACAGTGTCCTTATGGTGAGTTTGTGTCTGTCTGTCTGTCTGTCTATCTGTCTATCTGTCTGTCTGTCTGTAAGTTTGTGTCTGTCTGTCTTTTAATATCTCTCTCTCTCTGTCTGTCTGTCTGTCTGTCTCTCTCTCTCTCTCTCTCTCTCTCTCTCTCTCTCTCTCTCTCTCTCTCTCTCTCTCTCTCTCTCTCTCTCTCTCTCTTTAAAAATTACAGGGGTCCTTTTAGTAGACTTCGCCAAAGCATTTGATGTAATCGACCATAATCTACTACTGCGGAAAATGGCAATATATAGATTTTCAAAATCTGTCCTTCAGTTCATCAAATCATTTATTACAAATCGTAAGCAGACTGTTTTCCTTCATAATAAACAATCTAGTTCTTTACCAATCAAATTCGGGGTTCCACAAGGATCAGTTATAGGTCCCCTTTTGTTTTTACTATATGTTAATGATCTTCCTCTTCATATTAAAGACCCCTGTGAGATGTTTGCCGATGATACGTCAATTCACACTAACCATACAGATCTCAATCAGTTATCCTTTAAATTGCAAGAAAATATAGATCAGCTAGTTGAATAGACAGAACTTAACCACATGACATTGAATGAACAAAAAACAAAATGTATGATAGTAACATCACGACAAAAAAGACAAAACTTAACCTTTCCTTTGCCTCCAATATATATTCACAATAAACAAATTGAAGTAGTCAGTTCTCACAAAGTGTTAGGGGTTACCTTAGACAATAATCTTTCTTGGTCTCCCCATATTAGTAGTTTGAGCAAACGTGTCTCACAAAAAGTCTTCCTCCTCTCTAAAATTAAAAACTTTGTTAATCTCGATGTCCGTAAGCACTTCTTTTATGCATGTATTCAATCACACATAGATTACGCCTCTACACTTTTCGATTCAAGTAGTGCCAACACATTAAAGCCATTAATTAATGTTCATAAGCGAGCCCTTAAAGCAGTCCTCCTAAAATCGTCTTCTCTAACTTTTCAAGATTACATCGCAATAAAAATGTTACCTCTTACAGACAAACTTCAATACAACAAAGCTGTCATGATGTTTAGAATAATCAATGGTTTTGCACCTCCAACATTAATTAAAAAGTTTCCAATCAATCAATCTAGATATACTAACAATATTGTTATTCCAAAACCTAGAACTGATCTTTTCAAAACAAGCTTGACATACTCAGGTGGTACTCTTTGGAATTCCTTAACAACTAATCTTAAGCAGAAAAGCAGCATTACTTCCTTCAAAAACGCGTATCAAAATATTCTATTTCAGAGATTAAAAGAAAACATGTGAATGATGATATTTATGATAGCTGATTTTGCTATGTGATATGTGATAACATATGTGTTTGATACTTTTGTATGATATAACTTGATTTGTTCATTACTATCTTACTTTACTATTACTGATAATGATGAGGAGTGTTATCCTTTGCTGATTTTATGTTTGCATGATGTGACATTTTTTCTTCTTTTTTTTTTTCTGTACTTTAAATTCCAAAATGTCCCCATCCTTATCCCCCTCTGTGCCTCTTCCCCCCATCCTCCCTCCCTTTTCTTCTCATTCCTGCATGTACATATATTATTTAGCTTTCTTGTTTGATTTACTTTATTTTTCCCCAGGGCTGGGTGGGAAAAAGCATGTAACTTGCTTATCTCATGTTCCCTGGTTAAATAAAATTTCGTTTTCGTTTTCGTTTTCTCTCTCTCCTCTCTCTCTCTCTCTCTCTCTCTCTCTCTCTCTCTCTCTCTCTCTCTCTCTCTCTCTCTCTCTCTCTGTGTGTGGATTCAATGTTGTTCCTAAAGTGTGTCCTTATGGTGTGTGTGTGTGTCTCTCTCTCTCTCTCTCTCTCTCTCTCTCTCTCTCTCTCTCTCTCTCTCTCTCTCTCTCTCTCTCTCTCTCTCTCTCTCTCTCTCTCTCTCTCTCTCTCTCAATCTGTCCTCTGGCCAGTACCTTCTGGCTTTTACCCGAGAAAAATAATAGTACCTCATGAGCATAATTATAACCCTCGTAATCGTAAGTGTTGCCTGTCACACAGTTTGAGTCTGTTTGCTCCTTTCTTGTTTTCTGTGTGTGTGCCTGTCTGTCTGAAAGGATATCTCTCGTGAACCGCTGGACAGAAACACTTCAAATGTTGTGTAGCGGTGTATCATTAGAGAGCAGAAGGCATCCCTCAAGTCAAGTCAAGTCAAGTCAAAAGTATCTTTATTAAGGATAAAGGAGTAAGCTTGACAGCTATTTTTCATCCTGTCCTCAGAATGAAAAGTAATACGAAAGCAACTCGAAAAATAACTCAACATGCAAAACAAAACATTCCAAAGTACTAAACATTAGCCTAATAATATAACGCATTGAAATAACTCTATTGAGAGAGAGAGAGAGAGAGAGAGAGAGAGAGAGAGAGAGAGAGAGAGAGAGAGAGAGAGAGAGAGAGAGAGAGAGAGAGAGAGAGAGTGAGTGTGGATACATGAATGGGAGATTGACGTGAAAGTGGTTGTCCCTTCCCCATTTCATTTTCTCCCCCAGCACCCATATTTATAACAAATGTCCCGGACACAATGGAACAAAGCCAATGAACAATCAAAGTACAAGCATTGTAAAGTAATATGTTGACTTTTTTACCTCAACATTTTACCGTAACAACGTAAATTTCTTTGTCTGTCCGCTCTGCAGAAGACTTCAAAAAGGACCGCTCCTTGCTTTGGCGTCTCTCCTTCTCGAGCGCCGAAAAAGCTCTGACCAAGCACGCGGATCGCAAACCTCAACAGCAACAAGGCGACTCGAAAAGCCAGGACAAGGGATCATCCCAAGCGGCGTCCCCTCCTCCCCCTTTGACGACCTGTCGGAAGCCGGTTCTGCGAGTCTTGAAAAGACTCCTGGAGTTCTTCAAAGGGGTGGAGAATTCCAGAGATGATGCCAGCCCCACCGCCAAGCTTCTCCGTGCGGCCGTGGCAAAACTCATGGAGAGTGGGAGGTTTCGGGGGTTTAAGGTGAAGAGGTTTAGCACTTTTCAGGTAAGTGTTTCTTCTTCTTCTTCTTCTTCTTCTTCTTCTTCTTCTTCTTCTTCTTCTTCTTCTTTCTCCTTCTTTGATCGCTCAGACAGTTTCCTGTCAATTATGAGCGCAGATGCGTCATGCTGCCGTTATGCGCCCAAGAAATAAGCGCAGCAATTCCGACTTCGGCTGGAGGAAATCCTTTTGAAGGAGTTTCTTGAAGAAAAAAAGGCAGGAGAATGGACCACCTGGTAAGGCAGAAAGATAGTAGAGGACAGTAAGCAAAGGGAAAAGGCAGGAGTCAAAGAGAGTGATAGATAAGAGGAAGTTACAAGCACATAACTTCCAGAAGGTGGGGGAACTGTTTTATGCAAAAAAGACCCCCCGGTATCCCCACGGGGGAGGTAAGAGTTTGAAAATGGTTGCAGTGTAGTGTGGGGGTGGGGTGGGATGGTGGTGGCTGTAGGCCTGTTGTGGTGTGTGTGTGTGTATTAGGTATTAAATATTAGCTACTTTATAGTCACAGAGGCATCTCTGTGAAATTCGGGTTGCTCCCACCTGGAGAGCGCGCGCCACCCTTTTTTTTTTTTGCATGCGATTTTTTGTTTGATTTATGAGGAAAAGGAGGGGAGGGGGGGGGGGGGGGGGGGGGGGTGGGGGGGGGAGGTGAAATCCCATAATCCATAGCCACGGGTGTGGGGTCTATGATCTGGGGGGGTCTTTTGTACAAATAGTTCCCCCATTTCTTTCTGGATGTTCTGTGCTTGTAACTTCCTCTAATCTGCCACTCTCTTTGACTCTGCCTTTCCCCTTTGCTTTCTATCATCTACTATTTTTCTGACTTATTGGACCCATTCTCCTGCCTAAAAAAAAAAATCTTCCAAATCATTTCCCCCCTTTGAGTTCATCCGAAATCGGAATGTGTCGGCTGTCCGCAGCGGGGAGACCGCGAGTGAAAACTGAAAACCGGACACATACGTACCTTAACCATTATGGCCATATGATCTGGGAACGCAGAAGAAGAAGTTATATTTCTTTGGGCAGATTCGAACCCTGGTGTGGACAGAAATCTACCTGACTTGTACCGAAGATACCCAATGGGCTGCAGACCAGCGTCGCCATCGGCTCTTGCACTGTCTGAAGCAGCTGGAGAAGATGTTGGCAGGGCGCATGCGCGTGTCCCATTTCTTCGTGCCCAAACTCGACATCATGGCGGAAGTGCCAAAGAAGGAGCGCGAGTTTCTCTACATCCTGTTTCACATCGCTAAAGAACTGTTCTAGATTATGTTTGGTAGTTCTTCAGTATGGCTTGTTTCACATTAGATTCCGTTTGGTAGTGGGGTTTTTAGTATAGTGTGTTTCATATTGCATTCCATTTGGTAGTTCTTAAGTATAGCCTGTTTCATATCGCTAAAGAACTGTTCTAGATTCCATTTGGTAGTTCTTAAGTATAGCCTGTTTCGTATCGCTAAAAAACTGTTCTAGATTCCATTTGATAGTTCTTAAGTAGGCCTATACCCTGTTTCGTATCGCTAAAGAACTGTTCTAGATTCCATTTGGTAATTCTTCAGGATAGCCTGTTTCACATTCCAATCCATTTGGTAATTCTCAAGTATAGCCTGTTTCAAATCGCTAAAGAATTGTTCTACATTCCATTTGGTAGTTCTTCAATATAGCTTGTTTCGTATTGCTAAAGAACTGTTATAGATTCCGTTTGGTAATTCTTCAGTATAGCTTGTTTTATAATAATAATAATAATAGTTACATTTATATAGCGCTTTACCTCAATGAGCCCAAAGCGCTTTACAATCAATTATTCATCAACAAATAGACAACAAAAAACAACATTCAAGAGTGACACCAACCAGCAACAGCGCATATACAAAGCAACTCTCTCTCTCTCTTCTCTCTAACACACACACACACACACGCAACATCACCACGCGCACACGCACCGCACACACGCACACAGCACGCACGCACGCACACGCACACTCACGCACACCACACACACACACACACACACACACCACACACACACACACACACACACACACACACACAATTATTGACGCCAACTCTTTCATACCCCATTCGGTTAGCCACAGCAACCGAGCCGCATGGACTGACCACATACACCAACACACATACACAAACACCTCACACACAACGTACGCACGCAGACAGACACACAAACACACTGCACACGAGACACACACGCACACCACAATGCGTGCACACACAACCCACAAAAACAAAATACACACAAGCACACATGTATGTATGCACACATTCATGCTCACACTCACACACACACACAACACACACACACCCACACACCACACACACACACACACACACCACACACACACACACACACACACAACACACACACACTCACACACATATCCTTTCTAAAGATATCACTAAAGTTCTAGATTCCGTTTGGTAGAACTCTTGATTTTGGAATAGCTTGTTTCACATTAGATTCCTTTCGGCAGTTTTTCAGCATAGCTTGTTTCATATCACTAAAGAACTGTTCTAGATTTCGTTTGGTAATTCTTCAGTATGGCTTGTTTCTTACTGCTAAAGAATTGTTCTACATTCCATTTTGTAGTTCTTCAATATGGATTGTTTCGTATTGCTAAAGGTTATAGATTCCGTAATTCTTCAGTATAGGTTGTTTCTACTGCTAAATAATTGTTCTAGATTCCGTTTGGTAGTTCTTCAGTATAGCTTGTTTCATACTGCTAAAGAATTGTTCTAGATTCCGTTTGGTAGTTCTTCAGTATAGCTTGTTTCAGTATACCCTGCATATCGCTAAAGAACTGTTCTAGATTCCGTTTGGTAGTTCTTCAGTATAGCTTGTTTCATACTGCTAAAGAACTGTTCTAGATTCCGTTTGGTAGTTCTTCAGTATAGCTTGTTTCATATTGCTAAAGAACTGTTCTAGATTCCGTTTGGTAATTCTTCAGTATAGATTGTTTCATATCGCTAAAGAACTGTTCTAGATTCCGTTTGGTAATTTGGTACATTCTTCCAGTATAAGTATAGCCTGTTTCATATCGCTAAAGAACTGTTCTAGATTCCGTTTGGTAGATTCTTCAGTATAGATTCCGTTGTTTCAGTATAGCTTCTTTCGCTAAAGAATTGTTCTAGATTCCGTTTGGTAATTCTTCAGTATAGGTTGTTTCATACTGCTAAATAATTGTTCTAGATTCCGTTTGGTAATTCTTCAGTATACATTAGATTTCGCTGTTTCATAGCTTGCTAAAGAATTTGGTAGTTCTAGATTCCGTTTGGTAGTTCTTCAGTATACAGGAAATTGTTTCATAGCTTGCTAAAGAATAGCTTGTTCTAGATTCCGTTTGGTCGTTCTTCAGTATACCCTGTTTCATATCGCTAAAGAACTGTTCTAGATTCCGTTTGGTAGTTCTTCAGTATACGTTTGGTAGTTCATATTGCTAAAGAATAGCTTGTTCTAGATTCCGTTTGGTAGTTCTTCAGTATACCTTGTTTCATATCGCTAAAGAACTGTTCTAGATTCCGTTTGGTAGTTTTTCAGAATAGCTTGTTTCACATAGATTCCATTTGGTAGTTTTTCAGAATAGCTTGTTTCACATTATATTCCATTTGGTAATTCTTCGGAATAGCTTGTTTCACATTAGATTCCGTGTTTCAGAATCGCTAAAGAATAGCTGTTCTAGATTCCGTTTGGTAGTTCTTCAGCATAGCTTGTTTCACATTATATTCCATTTGGTAGCTCTTCGGAATAGCTTGTTTCACATTAGATTCCGTTTGGTAGCTCTTCGGAATAGCTTGTTTCACATTAGATTCCGTTTGGTAATTCTTTAGTATAGCCTGTTTCATATCGCTAAAGAACTGTTTCTAGATTCCGTTTGGTAGTTCTTCAGAATAGCTTGTTTCACATTAGATTCCGTTTGGTAGTTTTTTAGAATAGCTACAGGAGATTACGTTTGGTAGTTTTTCAGAATAGCTTGTTTCACATTAGATTCCGCTTGGTAGCTCTTCGGAATAGCTTGTTTCACATTAGATTCCGTTTGGTAGTTTTTCAGAATAGCTTGTTTCACATTAGATTCCGTTTGGTAGTTTCTTCAGAATAGCTTGTTTCACATTAGATTCCGTTTGGTAGCTCTTCGGAATAGCTTGTTTCACATTAGATTCCATTTGGTAGTTTTTCAGAATAGCTTGTTTCACATTAGATTCCGCTTGGTAGCTCTTCGGAATAGCTTGTTTCACATTAGATTCCGTTTGGTAGTTTTTCAAAATAGCTTGTTTCACATTAGATTCCGCTTGGTAGTTTTTTAGAATAGCTTGTTTCACAGGAGATTACGTTTGGTAGTTTTTCAGAATAGCTTGTTTCACAGGACATTAGGTCGCTGAGCTGGGCTCTCACAACAGCCTTGAAAGGTCAAACATATACTTTTTTTTGTCAGTTTTGAGTTATGAGTGTTTTTACGTTCTCTAAGCATCTTATCTATAAAGGATAATCTTTAATAAACATTGTCTCTAAATGCTCTGACGAGTGTTTTCAAAATTAGTAGTAGGTCAATGTGTTTTCCTCAAAATGGCCGACACGCGCCTTACTACTAACTGTATAATGCTCTTAACTCTAGAATGGACAAAAAAGAATGGAACTCAAGAATGGAAAAAAAATTATATAATTATGCAGTTGAAAACCTCAGACAATTTTCTTTCCAACGACACAAGAACCATTCTCGTGTCTTTTTTTTTCATTTTTTAAAATTCTTAACTCTAGAATGGGGAAAAAAAGACGCGAGAATGGTTCTTGTGTTGTTGGAAAGAGAATTGTCTGACGTATAATTATATCAGAACTAGCAAGCCTATTCGCTACGCTTCGCACGCACGCACACACCACATACACGCACGCACGCAACGCACAAACGCACACGCAATGCACACGCACACGACGCACACACCCCACACACACACAACGACATCACTACACACACAGCACTGAACACACCACTTCTCTCTCTCTCTCGTCTCTCTCTCTCTCTCTCTCTCTCTCTCTCTCTCTCTCTCTCTCTCTCTCTCATTAGGTGTAACGATTGGTACAACTATCCTGTCAGAACTCCTATAGAAATTTAAGTAAAAAATTATCGCAAAGATATTTCAACTATCAAAAGAAACTTTCCTCAATCTCAATGCCAGGAAGCAGTTCTATTATGCACATATAAATTCACTTATCAGTTATTCCTCTACTTTGTGGGACTCAGCAAGTGTAAATGTTCTAAAACCTCTCGTTAGACTTCATAAACGAGCTGTTAAATTGGTGCTAATCAAATCAACTTCTCTTACGAACAATGTTTACAAAACAATAGGTATATTACCTTTTAGATAACAGTTGGAGCATAGCAAAGCAAGGATGATGCATAAAATAATGACCGGACACGCTCCCCGATCTTTAATCGACCGCTTCTCGATAAACTGTTACAGGCAGTCAAACAAACTACTAATTCCACCCCCCAATTTAGACTTATTTAAAACCATTTTAATATACAGTGGTGGATCTTACTGTAATAATCTGCCAGCCAGCTTAAAAGCGACCAAACGCCCATCATCCTTCAACAAACTAATGAATAACTACTTAATGAACAAACTACACTGACAATGAACAATGAAACTCTCTCTCTCTCTCTCTTCTCTCTCTCTCTCTGTGTCTCTGTCTCTCGTCTCTCTCTCCTCTACTCTCTCTCTCTCGGTATCTCTCTCTCTCTCTCTCTCTCTCATCTCTCTCTCTCTCTCTACTGCTCTGAATCCTCATCAGGTAAAGCATAACGATTTGTGCTCTTTAACTGACTCCGATGGACTAACATAAATAAATATTGAACATATTCACTGTTATTTATCATGATGCCTACATGTGTTAAATTTTTCATTCATGAATATTTTGCCCCTGCATCTAACATATATGTTTATATACCTTGGTTTGATTTGTCGTCATGTCATAAATGTGTGCATGTTAAAATTGCGGTACTTGGTTAAATATGAATAAATATTGACTTAATAATGTGTATCCTGTTACTATTATAATTTTTGCATGTTAACAGGAAAAGTGTGTCCAATGATGGACTATAGGCATTGCTTTTACTCATGCTGTATCTATATCTGTGTAGTTTTCTATTTGCATTAAACTGAACGATAGAAAACTGTATGATTTATTTTGCTGTTGACATGTGAACATGCTTACTTTTAAATTTGTTTTGTTAGTTGAAACTTGGGTGTGTAAGGTAGGATTAGGTTTGAGTTTGGTCGAGTATATGCTAATTTTGTCGTGTGTCGTGTTGTGTGTGTGTGTGGGGTGTGTGTGGTGTGTTTCGGTTACAATGTAATCAATTTAGTATAACAAATATCCCCCCCAACCCAACCCCCCAGTGTATTTTTTATTTTTTATTTTTTTCTTAAGCTTATATTGTTAAATTTTGTTTATTTTGTTGTGGCCAGAATGTTTATATTCATGTTTAAGAAACGTGTCTGTTTGATATAATTGTATTGGGGATCCTGTATGATGTGAGTGAGGGAGAGACGGAGAGAGAGGGGAGAGAGAGAGGGGGGAGAGAGACACAGAAAGAGGGAGAGAGGGGAGACACAGAGAGAGAGAGAGAGTGTGAGTGAGAGTGAGAGAGGGAGAGTGAGGGAGTGAGAGGGAGAGAGAGGGAGGGAGGTATAGAGAGAGAGAGAGAGAGAGAGAGAGAGAGAGAGAGAGAGAGAGAGAGATTATGAGCCCCTTATCCCGAGAGAGAGAGAATGGCCCCCATTGGGGCCCACCTTCCTGTTACTTGTTTACAATTTTATTAGTTTCTGTGAGGGTGAGGTGTTATAAGAGAGTGACAGTGCTGGTGAACGAGGGTGGATGTCTGTGAGGGAGAATCATGTTATTTTTATTACTTTATTTTTGTGCATCCGAATGTTGGTAGTATGAATTTTTTCTCTCCCTCTCACTTGGCTCCCTTCTCATCTTCTCTCCTCCTCCTCCCGTCCCAACCCCCTCCCCCCTCACTCTTCTCTCCTCTCTTTTTTAGCCTCTCTCCTGAAATAAAATTATTCTCTACCCTCCCTTGTTCCTTGTTGTTGTTGTTGTCCTTGTTTTGTAGTGGTTGTTGTTGTTCTTGTCCCTCCTTGTTGTTCCTGTTGTATTATCCTTATTATTACTATATAGGCTCCGCGCGCGAGAGAGAGAGCGTAGATGCGCGAGACTCCAGAGAGACGCGACAGAGACACAGAGAGTGACAGTAGCGAGAGGAGAGAGTTTTATTTGAGATGTGTATGAGACAGACAGCTTCGAGGTGAGCATTTTTAAGATTAGTATCAGAGAGAGAGCTTAGAGAGAGATTTTATTATGAGTAGAGAGAGAGAGAGAAAGATTGAGTAGATGAGAGAGAGTATGAGAAGTAGAGATTAGTCTTGATTTTGAAATGGAGTATAGGACAAGAAGCATTGATGATGCGATCGTAGCCCTGCTTCACAACAAATAAATTCAACGAAATAAGTTTACACCACTTCCCATGAATAGAAGGTGATTTTATTGACTTTTCCTCTGACTGAAACAAGAAGTAGACACACCATTTACATCTGAATTTGATAGAGAAACATTCATGTTGATCCTAAATTGACTCTCAGGAAGAGATAACTTTCTTCTCAATAGAAGCCAGTCATTCCAAGAACAAGTCAGAAAAGCTCCTCTCCAAGAACTAAAACAAACCGTTTGAAACTCAAGACCCAAAACTCAATCCTGTTCTTTTTACCTTGAAGAACAAGAGCAAGAAGAAGAAGAAGACACAAATTACACAACATTATGATATTCATACGAAGAAGAAGATAGAAGACCTTTAAAATTATGATTCTCACTAGAGAAGAAGAAGTTGCGAAGAAGAAGTCCGTGGAAGAAAGAAAAGAAGGAGAAGAAAAAGAAGAAAAAGAAAACAGAAACGAAATTAGACTTAACCAGGATCCACCCCCTGAGTTAAGGGTATACAATGCTTTTCCCCCACCCAGCCCTGGGGTAGAAGAAGAAGAAGAGTTTCAGAATACAAATACTTAGGTACTATTTTGGACGACAAACTGACTTTCGACAAGAACACACAGATCATACATAAGAAATGTCAATCAAGATTGTTTATTCTGCATAGACTGGGAAATATTGGTGTTAACTCAAACATTTTGCATACGTACTATAGTATCTGCATTGAGTCTGTGCTTACTGTTTCCTTTATTTGTTGGTTTGGAAGTCTGTGTTTGAAGAGCAAGCGTGTGTTGGATGATGTGGTGAATGTGTGTAGTAAAGTTGTCGGAAAGAGAGAGGTGGTTTTGAATGAGATGTACGAAAGACGAAACAAGCATACAGCCAGGAAGATTGTAAATTACACCTCCCATGTTTTGGAACAAACATTACGAACTATTACCTTCTGGACGCCGATACAAGACTTTCAAAGTTAACACCAGGGCACAGAAGTCCTTCATTCCCAGATCCATCCACCTCCTAAACTCATGATCGTTTTAGGTTTAAATGTGTGTTCATCGTGTCAAAAGAAACTATGCATGCTTGTCCTTAGACGTGTATGTATCCGCATAGTATGTGTATCTTTAAGTATGTATTATGTGTAAATTTTTGCTCCTATTCATGCATGCTGAATGTCGATGTCTTTTTGTTATTCTGGCCCCTGAACAAAATTTCTCCTTGGGAGATATAATAAAGTGAATTGGATTTGATTTGATTTGATCACCCACTTTTTAGCTATGCTACATGTTAAAGATGAGTCTAGATGCGAGTCGTTATTAGGCTCAGGGCTTCGTCAGGGACCCCTATTTTGGGGTTCAATATGAAGCACTAAAATTCTAAAGGACCCTCTAAAGAATTTGCTTTTGGGTCACAGGGATGTGCTAGTTTAAAATCTTTTCAGCATTTGTGCAATGCCACAGGGACCCTCTATCCCGCCTCTAGGACCCTCTAGTACTGTAAGTGAAGGAGTCCATGGGTACCCCTTGTTTTGCGGGACAATTGGTTGGGAGCCCTGTTATGTATGACTGGCATGTCACTGTGTTTTCGTATGGGAAAGACGTACGTTTAATGTTCAGTATGTAAATTATGACCTTAAAGACCCACTGACTAAAAGGCTGGATTAAGTCCCTTGGTGGGTTTTTTTATCCATATGCTTGTGCACTTCTCAATTCTGAATGTAAAGATGAGTGTGAAAAGTAGGATGGGTTTTATTTTCCCGTTGTATG
>CM065684.1:15475977-15490977 GCA_017654935.2 Phymorhynchus buccinoides
CCCTTCTAATGGAAGTGGTAGACATATATATATTATGTTTTAGTCCGCCCTTTGTTTTAACACAGTGCGGCGTCTACCGTATATTTCACTGAAAATGAAAATGTTCTTGTCTTCGTATTTTGGTATTAAGAATGTTTTCTTAAAAAGGTTTTTACAACATGGAAAGTCAAAGGCAATCCCTCTTCTTATTTAGACTATAACTTTAATACATTGTGATGTCTCCAGTAGTCTACATACGGGCTTCAAGCCATTTAAGTGGGCTTCCCTAATATAAAATCGTTGTAGCAATTTGTCGTCTTGGGTATACTGAATGTTATTGTGCATATCTGCAGGTGTTTTTTGTTTGTGGCACAAGCCACAAACCTATAACTCACTTGTCGGTCTGTCTGTCGGTCGGTCGGTCTGTCGGTCGGTCCAAAATTGTCGCGCCCAAACTTGTCGCACGCCACAAACGATTGCGAATCCGCGCTTGTTTTTCAATAGTTCTTTCTCCAGTCTGCATTATTAAAGACCTTTCATGGAAGGTCTTTGGCATTATGTGATGAAGTAGAAGAGCCCGCATAATTATTCTCGAACGGATTAATTTCTTTATCTGGGACGGTATTCATGTCGAGATAGCATGAGACTTAGCATGATGCTAACTTAGAAGCTCTTCCAAATGTCCTATTAAATTCCCCCTATAGGACTTTTGGAAGAGCTTCTAAGTTAGCATCATGCTAAGTCTCATGCTATCTCGACATGAATACCGTCCCATGGTGAATAGCTGGACCAATCAGAAACGACTCCAGTTTTGGCCATCAAACCAATCATCTTTTGTGCATTTTATTCTTTCCTGTGGCGTTGCTCTGTTTTTAGTTCAGTCATGATAAAGAAAGAGGAACTTCTGAAAGTTCGAGAAGAAAATAGTCTGCCTTTGCTTAGTCAGATATGTAATAACATACAACAAACAAACAACTAGGGGAAGACGGGTAAAAAGCGCATGGGCGGGTAAGAAGCCCACCCCAATTATCTCATGAAATAAAGAAAATTTCAGTCAAATTTGCCCATGAGACGAAATGCTAGACATTAACGCTCGTCTCATGGGGCAAAATGAGACTGAAATTTGCTTTCATTTCATGAGATAATCGGGGTGGGCCTTCTTACCCGCCCATGCGCTTTTTTACCCCGTCTTCCCCTACACGGAAACGTGTAAAAGTGACGTGATTTTATTCACCAAGAGACAAACTTTTCTGCATATTTCGGCGAATGCGCCTTTATCAAAATAGACAAAAAAGAAAACAGCAAAATATAGCAAAAGGAGCAAAAAGCAGGCAACAAAAGGAGCAAAGAAATGAACAAGATCAAAAAACAATACTCCCCCTTCAGAGGTAATAATGAAATAAGGTTAGTAGATTTATTTTGATTTAAACAATTCAAAGCATTGTGATTGCTTGTTCCTCAAAGTGGGCACTTTGCTTCTCATAATCCTTTATGTGTTTTCTTGCTCTTTGTTCTGACTTAGCCAGTAGGTTTACTGCCAGGGACACCCTAAATTAGCATGTTTAGGCCGATGTTCCCCAGAAAATTATGTGATCACTCCCTTTAACGGCTATTCCTGTCAAAGGTTAAGAGGGGAAGAGGCTTGAGGGACTGGCTTTTGTGTTTTCTCTTAAAACGCAATGTCGCTAGTGTCGTATGAAAAAAGTAGCATCGTGTAAATTCTTCGCTCACTACTATGAGACTTAGCATTTGCGGCATTTGCGACATTGAGCGAAGTTTTTTAAATTTCACTTTTTTCCGTAATGTCATGAAATATGAACGATTTGAGTACGGAAAAGTGTTTCAAATAGGGAAAAAGTGAAATTTGTCGTTTTCCTTAATGTCGCAAATGCTAACTCACATTAGCGAGCGAAGAATTTACACGATGCTACCTTTTTTCATACGACAGCTAGCTGGTAGTGTACCGATGTATGCCAGCAGTCGTTTCCGACCATGACTGCCAGATAGCGGAGGGAGCAGATAGCTATTCCGGCGGGCTGGGCTAGAATTTGTTTGTGGTGGGCCGATGCCTTGCCCAGGGTACAAAATCCCCACTCTCTCGGGCCAAAAGGGATGTGAGGACTGCTGGCGTTAGGGAAAGGTCAATCCTATATCCCTTTGGCAGCAGCTCTATTTAGAGCCAGTGCAAAGGCCCTCTCATTTGAGAGTCCGTCATAGTCTTCTTCCACAAAAGACTTAACTGTACCATGATTTTCCATTACTGTAGAGAATCATTAGGTATTAGGCATTAGGTATTTTATAGTCACATAGGCATCTCTGTGAAATTCGGGTTGCTCCCACCTGGAGAGCGCATCGCAGCCAGAGGCGCGCCACCCACTTTTTTTATAAATTTGCATGCGATTTTTGTGTGATTGTTGAAATCAACTATGCAGCTCTCATATTACTATTGGCTCCTATTACAGTCTAATATGTCAAACCAATGATAATTTATTAAAAAGACATTTGAACAAAGGACCGGTATAGTGCCAATAAAGGAAATAGAAATGAACAGACTGATTCATTTTGATATATTAAATCGAAGATTCCGACCTATTAGGGGAAGACGGGGTAAAAAGCCCATGGGCGGGTAAGAAGCCCATGCCAATCATCTCATGAAATAAAGAAAATGTCAGTCAAATTTGCCCTTGAGACGAATGCTTAACATTTAACACTCGTCTCATGGGCAAAATGTGACTGAAATTTGCTTCATTTCATGAGATAATTGGCACGGGCTTCTTACTGCGCCCATGGGCTTTTTACCCCGTCTTCACCTATAGCGCCAATAAAGAAATGGAAATGAACAGACAGACTGATTCACATTGATATATTAAATTGAAGACTCCGACCTATTACGGCATTTGTTGATGTCCAAATGGACGCCTGCCCGAATGGTCGCCGGCGACCATTTGGGTCTACCTTTGAAGCCCGAATGGTCGCCAGTCGCTGCCTTACTTAATAAAAAACTTCATGGGCTTCCTTATCATAACTCTCTCTCTCTCTCTCCCTCTCTCTCTCTCTCTCTCTCTCTCTCGTTCTCTCTCCTCTCTCTCTCTCTCTCTCTCTTTCTCTCTCTGTTAATGTTTTTTTAGTCCCCGAGCCGAAGGTTTGGGGAACTATTGTTTCTGTCTGGTCCGTCCGGTGTCCGTCCGTCCGTCTATTCGTCCGTTTTTCTCAAAAACTATTCAGTCCTATCATCATCAAATTTGGTATACTAGTTTACAAACATGCAAGCTATCCACTGATGTATTTTAGTTTTACATTACCCGCTGTGCCCTAGGCCCTTTGTGTCACAGGCCCTCCGTTTTTCTCAAAAAACTATTCAGTCTATCATCATCAAATTTGGTATACTAGTTTGCCAAGATGCAAGCTATCCACTGATGTATTTAGTTTTACATTACCCGCTGTGTCCTAGGTCCTTTGTGTCACAGGCCCGCCGTTTTTCTAAAAAAACTATTCAGTCTATCACCATCAAATTTGGTATACTAGTTTGCCAAGATGCAAACTATCCACTGATGTATTTAGTTTTACATTACCAGCTGTGTCCTAGGCCCTTTGTGTCACAGGCCCGCCGTTTTTTCTAAAAAAACTATTCAGTCTATCATCATCAAATTTGGTATACTAGTTTGCCAAGATGCAAACTATCCACTGATGTATTTAGTTTTACATTACCCGCTGTGCCCTAGGCCCTTTGTGTCACAGGCCCGTCCGTTTTTCTAAAAAAACTATTCAGTCTATCATCATCAAATTTGGTATACTAGTTTGCCAAGATGCAAGCTATCCACGGATGTATTTAGTTTTACATTACCCACTGTGCCCTAGGCCCTTTGTGTCATAGGCCCGTTATGTCCCACTTCTTTCCGGCCGTCCATCCGTCCTGTTTTCAGTTCTCAATCCATCCGTCCGTGCGTGCGTCCTGTTTTCAGTTCTCAATGGTCTCCCCGCTGTGTGTACAGCCGACACATTCCGATTTCGGAGTAACTCGGAGATGCTGCGAGGGGACTTTGCAGCCGCTCGGCGTTGCACTTGTTGTTTCGGTCTCTGTCCTTGTCTCTCTTTCTCTCCGCCTGACTCGGTCTCTGTCTCTCAATTCTATGTCTGTACATCCATCTCTATATTCTTTCCTGTCTCTATCTCCATCACTGTCTGTTTCTATGTTAGTATGTCTGTCTGACTGTCTGTCTGTCTTTGTTCCTCTATGTCTATCCCTCTCTCTCTCTGTCTCTCTCATAGCCTCTGTTTCCCTTCGCCTGCCTCGGTGTCTGCTCTCAAATCTCTATGTCTACATACATGTCTGTCTTTGTATTTGTCTTCTCTTCCGTCTCTATCTCCATCTCTGTCTGTCTCTCTCGAAACTTTCTGGCTATCGATCTGTTTTCTCTGTTGACTGTCTGTCTCTGTCTCTCTCTTTCTGTCTGTCTCTCTCTATGCCTTCCGCATGTTTCACACTGTCTATCTCTCTCAGTATCTGTCTCTCTGTCTCCTGCCCCCGTCTTATCTCTCTGTCTTTCTTCTCTACGTCTTTCTCTGCTCTCTCCCTCTGTCTCTCTGCCTCTGCCTCTCTCTCTCTCTTTCTCTCTGCCTCTCTCTCTCTCTCTCTCTCTGCCTTTCTGTCTCACTCTGTATCTCTGTCTCTCTCTGCCTGTCACAGTGTCTGTCTCCCCCCCTCCCTCCCCCCCCCTCTCTCTCTCTCTCTCTCTCTCTTTTTCTCTCTCTGTCTCTCTCTGTCTCTCTCCTGTCTCTCTCTCTCTCTCTCTCTCTCTCTCTCTCTCTCTCTCTCTCTCTCTCTCTCTCTCTCTCTCTCTCTCTCTCTCTCTCTCTCTCTCTCTCTCTCTCTCTCTGGACAGCGTATCATATCGTTTTTCCTACAACCCCCAACAGAGGATGAAAACGATACGACAAGAAGCAAGCCAGATGTCTGCTACCTCAGACTGTAAACTGTCCAGTTGTTTACTCAGAAAGGTCGACAGATGAAGGGAGTGAGAAGGGTAACGAGTGCAACTTAAGTACAGCCGGACATTCTGTTTATAAACGCACACCGTCCAGGTTTGAAAGTAAACCCGGCTAATGGTGACGAACATAACTTTTGTTTTGTTTGTTTATCTGGACAAGTACATTCTTTAGGGTACATTGTGTGCGTGTGCAAGTGTCCTTGGGGGTATGGATGAGGTCGGTGAGATGTGACGGGGGTGAACATGTGCGCGCGCTCGAGAGAGTGAGAGAGAGAGAGAGAGAGAGAGAGAGAGAGGGAGAGAGAGAGAGAGAGAGAGAGAGAGAGAGAGAGAGAGAGAGAGAGAGAGAGAGAGAGAGAGAGAGAGAGAGAGAGACAGAGAGAAAGAGAGAGAGAGAGAGAGAGAGAGAGAGAGAGAGAGAGAGAGAGAGAGAGAGAGAGAGAGAGAGAGAGAGAGAGAGAGAGAGAGAGAGAGAGAGAGAGAGAGAGAGAGAGAGAGAGAGAGAGAGAGAGAGAGAGAGAGAGTGAGAGAGAGAGTGAGAGAGGGACACTCTTTTGCTTTCATTATGATCATTCATAGTCATTTTACATCATAACTTTGAGGTTTACAAACAGACATTGGATAAGGAAAAGTTTGTATCAAAGGACATAATTTACATCATTAGTTTTAATGGTTTTTGAGATATAGCCTGGGCAGTCGTATTTATGATTAAAAATATAAAGACAAACAGACACGAACGATCCAAAACTGGTCCATGTAAATGGGTGCAGCACAACAAAAATATAACAGATACGAACGATCGCCAACTGCTACACTACTATGCAAAGCTTTATGAGTGGAGCACAAAAAAAATCTAAGTCCTTGCCGTCACCTTTTAAACAGCAGAAATATCTACACTAGGTTCCCGAATAGTCGCCGGCGACCATTCGGGCCTCTGGCGTCCATTTGGACATCTATATTACTACCCGAATAGTCGCCAGCGTCCATTTGGATCCGGCGTCCATTTGGACATCTACAGCATTACAGTGATGATGCTAGACTGTCGCGCGCTCCGCGATGACGTCCACAACTCTCCCATCACCTGGATGTTGAGTGGGTCCGGTGAGTCCAAAGGTCTTTTTGTTTTTTGTGGGGTGTTTTTTTTCACATCCAGCAAGGCAACTCTATTTAATGCGCATGCTCAATAGTCGCATGATAGCACAAAGAGAGGCAATCACGTCATGTCTGACTAACAAAGGTTACATTTAGGACAGTTGTGTCCCTTTACATTACAGCTGGTGAGGCCGATCCTCGCTCTGTGAACTGCCTGCTGCAGGGAAGGTTTGAAGTTGAGTATCAGGTTGGGAGGCGTTGGCTCTACATTTTCGTTGCAACTCCTTGGTTTTCTATGCACCAGGGCCTGTATTCACGTTGAGATAGCATGAGACTTAGCATGATGCTAACTTAGAAGCTCTTCCAACGTCCTATAGGATTTAATAGGACTTTTGGAAGAGCTTCTAAGTTAGCATCATGCTAAGTCTCATGCTATTAGTTCAACGTGAATACAGGCCCTGGCCTCAAAGACACGCACTCCCTATCTATATTACATCTACTCTTTCATTTGTACACTGATTTCAGTATTTTTAATTTTACCGGAAACCGAACTTCAGGTTTTTTTGGTAATTTATCAAACAAACAATATTGACCACAAGCGATTTTGGGGCGTTTTGAACTTGGTTGTTCTGTCTTGGAAGTTTACAAAGGCAATGTAATAATTTTACAAGGCTTATCAAACTACTGTCTCCGTCTATCATTTTAACTGTCTCTATCTCGTTATCTCTCTCTCTCTCTCTTAAGTTGCCCCCCTGAATCGTCCGACGGGGCTCTGCCCCTGTACCCTGCCCGGGGTCATGGGTCCCTGTAGGGAAAGACGGGGTAAAAAGCGCATGGGCGGGTAAGAAGCCCACCCCCAATTATCTCATGAAATAAAGAAAATTTCAGTTAAATTTGCCCATGAGACGAATGCTAGACATTAACGCTCGTCTCATGGGCAAAATGAGACTGAAATTTTGCTTCATTTCATGAGATAATTGGGGTGGGCTTCTTACCCGCCCATGCGCTTTTTACCCCGTCTTCCCCCCTGCCTTTCATTTTTTTTTCATTTTGGGGAGTTGCACCCATGATATTATAGTCTGTGATCGGGGTGAGCCAGGCCGGGGGATCTTGCGCAGACTCTTCCCGTGATTGGGCGTTGACGCTGCAGCGCTTCAGGTTAGCATTCAAGGAGTCTTTGTAGCGCTTTCACGATTAAGTCCCTTGGTTTTTTTTCCTGGGTCGGTGTGGCCCACATACAGACTTTCTGTCAGAATGACTCCCCCCCCCCCCCCTAAATCCTGAAATAAGAGCAGCTGAGTCATTTTGATATGGAGATATATGATGGGGGGAGGAGTCATCCTGGCTCCATGCTCGAAAAGACTCACGCTTTAAATACAACGAAAATAAGGGGGAGAGTTAATCTGACACTGTGTCAGAATGACTCCCCCCCCTAAATCCTGAAATCAGATCAGCTGAGTCATTTTGATATGGGGATATATGATGGCTAGAGGAGTCATCCTGGCTCCATGCACGAAAAGACTCACGCTGTAAATACAAGGAAAATAAGGGGGGGAGTTAATCTGACACTGTGTCAGAATGACTCCCCCCCCTAAATCCTGAAATAAGAGCAGCTGAGTCATTTTGATATGGGGATATATGATGGGGGGAGGAGTCATCCTGGCTCCATGCTCGAAAAGACTCACACTGTAAATACAAGGAAAATAAGGGGGGGGAGTTAATCTGACACTGTGTCAGAATGACTCCCCCCCCTAAATCCTGAAATAAGAGCAGCTGAGTCATTTTGATATGAGGGATATATGATGGGGGGGGGGGGGGGGGGGGGGGGAGTCATCCTGGCTCCATGCTCGAAAAGACTCACGCTGTAAATACAAGGAAAATAAGGGGGGGAGTTAATCTGACACTGTGTCAGAATGACTTCCCCCCCCCCCCCCCCCCCCCCTAAATCCTGAAATAAGAGCAGCTGAGTCATTATGATATGGAGATATATGATGGGGGGAGGAGTCATCCTGGCTCCATGCTCGAAAAGACTCACGCTGTAAATACAAGGAAAATAAGGGGGGGAGTTAATCTGACACTGTGTCAGAATGACTCCCCCCCCTAAATCCTGAAATAAGAGCAGCTGAGTCATTTTGATATGGGGATATATGATGGGGGGAGGAGTCATCCTGGCTCCATGCTCGAAAAGACTCACGCTGTAAATACAACGAAAATAATGGGGGGAGTTAATCTGACACTGTGTCAGAATGACTCCCCCCCCTAAATCCTGAAATAAGAGCAGCTGAGTCATTTTGATATGGGGATATATGATGGCTATAGGAGTCATCCTGGCTCCATGCACGAAAAGACTCACGCTGTAAATACAAGGAAAATAAGGGGGGGGGGGGGAGTTAATCTGACACTGTGTCAGAATGACTCCCCCCCCTAAATCCTGAAATAAGAGCAGCTGAGTCATTTTGACATGGGGATATATGATGGGGGGAGGAGTCATCCTGGCTCCATGCTCGAAAAGACTCACGCTGTAAATACAAGGAAAATAAGGGGGGGAGTTAATCTGACACTGTGTCAGAATGACTCCCCCCCCTAAATCCTGAAATAAGAGCAGCTGAGTCATTTTGACATGGGGATATATGATGGGGGGAGGAGTCATCCTGGCTCCATGCTCGAAAAGACTCACGCTGTAAATACAAGGAAAATAAGGGGGGGAGTTAATCTGACACTGTGTCAGAATGACTCCCCCCCCTAAATCCTGAAATAAGAGCAGCTGAGTCATTTTGATATGGGGATATATGATGGGGGGAGGAGTCATCCTGGCTCCATGCTCGAAAAGACTCACGCTGTAAATACAAGGAAAATAAGGGGGGGAGTTAATCTGACACTGTGTCAGAATGACTCCCCCCCTTATTTTCCTTGTATTTACAGCGTGAGTCTTTTCGTGCATGGAGCCAGGATGACTCCTCTAGCCATCATATATCCCCATATCAAAATGACTCAGCTGCTCTTATTTCAGGATTTAGGGGGGGGGGGGGGAGTCATTCTGACACAGTGTCAGATTAACTCCCCCCCTTATTTTCCTTGTATTTACAGCGTGAGTCTTTTCGAGCATGGAGCCAGGATGACTCCTCCCCCCATCATATATCCCCATATCAAAATGACTCAGCTGCTCTTATTTCAGGATTTAGGGGGGGGGGGGGAGTCATTCTGACACAGTGTCAGATTAACTCCCCCCCCTTATTTTCCTTGTATTTACAGCGTGAGTCTTTTCGAGCATGGAGCCAGGATGACTCCTCCCCCCATCATATATCCCCATATCAAAATGACTCAGCTGCTCTTATTTCAGGATTTGGGGGGGGGAGTCATTCTGACACAGTGTCAGATTAACTCCCCCCCTTATTTTCCTTGTATTTACAGCGTGAGTCTTTTCGAGCATGGTGCCAGGATGACTCCTCCCCCCATCATATATCCCCATATCAAAATGACTCAGCTGCTCTTATTTCAGGATTTATAGGGGGGGGGGGGGGGGAGTCATTCTGACACAGTGTCAGATTAACTCCCCCCCTTATTTTCCTTGTATTTACAGCGTGAGTCTTTTCGAGCATGGAGCCAGGATGACTCCTCCCCCCATCATATATCCCCATATCAAAATGACTCAGCTGCTCTTATTTCAGGATTTAGGGGGGGGGGGGGGAGTCATTCTGACACAGTGTCAGATTAACTCCCCCCCTTATTTTCCTTGTATTTACAGCGTGAGTCTTTTCGAGCATGGAGCCAGGATGACTCCTCCCCCCATCATATATCCCCATATCAAAATGACTCAGCTGCTCTTATTTCAGGATTTAGGGGGGGGAGTCATTCTGACACAGTGTCAGATTAACTCCCCCCCCCCCTTATTTTCCTTGCATTTACAGGTGTCTCCTCAAAATCGGGAATATCCGAAAATCGGGAAAACCCATTGTAACTGCTTGCGAGAATAAAACAAATCGGGAAAATCCGATGTCATTGCTCGTTCTTCCTTCCAGTACATAGAATCGGGAAAATCCGATGCTGCTTGTGAGAATGAAAAAAATCGGGAAAACCCGATGTCGCGGTGTTCTGCAGTATATAGTGGGGGGTAGGGTTAGGTTTAGGGCTAGGGTTAGGGATAGGGTTAGTATTCCGAAAAGGTTATTGGCTAAAAATGTACATAAAATACAGCTTAATGTTTGGTAAGAAAGGCAAGTTTCAAAATGCAGCGATAGCCGAGAAACGTAAGGGGGGGGGGCACATCTTGACCTTTACCTCGCATGTTTCCGCATCTCCTGCAAACACACGCACACACACACACACACACACACACGCGCGCACACGCGCACACGCACGCACACACACACACACACACACACACTGACACACACACACACACACACTGACACACACACACACACACACACACACACACACGTGTGTGTGCGCTCTCTCTCTCTCTCTCTCTCTCTCTCTCTCTCTCTCTCTCTCTCTCTCTCTCTCTCTCTCTACTCTCTCTCTCTCTCTCTCTCTCTCTCCGCAATTTAGGAGCTGAAACGTCTTCTTACTTATTTTCAAACTTGCCTGCTTTAGGGCCTACATTTTGCTTTGGTAAAACCGAGTAAGCGCAGAAAAAAAAATTGTGTGTGTGTGTGAGAGAGAGATAATTGCTGATAGTGACGATTTTGTATCATACATTCTTTTTGTTTATGTATATTCTCTTTTCCTATGATCCAATCAAGCTCAAGAATCTCTCTCTCTCTCTCTCTCTCTCTCTCTCTCTCTCTCTCTCTCTCTCTCTCTCTCTCGATGGTTGGCTTAGCGTCTAATTAGGCGTAGCCTCTTATAGCTGTTGTCAGTTGAGAACGATCCTGGAGGAAAAATGCCCGGAGGCAGTGCAACACCAGGAAAGTCCAATTTTTTTAACAGTACATATATATTATGTATATGTTACACCCAATTCGTGAAATTGCCTATTTCATGAAATGGGCAAGCTTCTTTGCCCGATTCATGAAATGGACCATGTGTATCAACATTTTCAATTCCCAGCAACACAGGCATTGATTAAGGTTGATTCAACAGGTGCACATTTATCTACATTGTATTTTCACCCCCATCCTGCCCCCCAACACTACCAAATGCTACTCTGAGGCATGCCTGCGCCACATGTTATATCAAACGTTTTATCAAATTAAGTCTGAATAAAAGAATTTTAGCTCATCTACAGGTGTGATTTCTCATTTATAAATTGGCTATTTCACGAACTGGGCAAACCATTTGGCCCATTTCGTGAAATGGGCAATTTCTCAGTGTGACGAGGTAATGGGTTAAAAGGCTAAGTCTCTAGGGAAGACTTTAGATAATTTGCCTTTAGCCCACTTCTCTAGGGTATGGGAGATGAGCAACTTTCCCGGCCCCTTTTCATCTAATAAATTTATATTTGTGCCCGGGTTCTGGCTCGTCAGATGGTTGTAAGAAATACAAGTGGTTGAATTGCTCTAAATGGCAGACAGAGAGAAGTAGGGTTTTACATGAAATTACAAGACTCCCACTCTCATCAGTCTGACCAAAGGGTTCAGGATTATTTGACACTTGTATTTTATTTACTCCCAAAATCTGCATAAGATTATGCAACAATAATAATAAAGCAGCTCAATGGCGCCAAAACAAAATATGGTTAAAACACAATGAAATCCGAAAGGATTCACAAGACTTTTGTCTTTCTATAAGGTTCGCCCCATGCCGGAAGGGTTACTAATTATCTTCGGTGTCCGTAGGAAAGTTCAAATGATTGGCGCAGTCAGGTAGACTTAGCTGTTTGAAGTTCTGGGCTTGCTCGTCAGGTGAGAGTAGCTCCCAGTCGTTCCTATTACGGCTTCGCGGGATGGCACGGTTCAGGCGTGGTCTCCTCGCGGATTCTGGGTGCGGGTCGTCTTGGCGGCGATCCCGTCTTGGTGCTTGGTGGAGTCCGGGATGATCGTCCGGCCCACGATGCCCTGCTGATAATCACAGGAGAAGGTGGATGTAGATCTCTATGGCTTAGAGACAAGGGGCTTCAGTCGGCAGGGAATTAGTGAATCCCAACCGGCTTGAAGGCTTCCCTTGTACAATAGCACTACATGTAGTTAATAAATAAACTGAATTTCAGTTAACAAACTGAGATCAGTAAAACATAAAAGGTGATCAAGACAACATCATTCTCCATCCAACACCTGGAAAGGAATGGTATCATAAAGTGCAAGATTGCGGCCCATAGGTTTCCTACTAAAAATAGTGCAAGATTGCGGCCCATAGGTTTCCTACTAAAAATAGACAAAAGGGTTAGTAGGCATAAACTCCGGTTCTGGTACCAAAAGTGTTCAAGTCAAAAACACACACACACAAATAATCAGTGCACATAAATAGAACAGAATGTTTACCACTTCTTTTCAATAACATATCTATCTACTCCTTATTCATCATTGAACATAGGATCTAGATCAAAACTAGAGTCAAACAAACACAGATCTCAATCACCTGCCATCAATAATACTTACTAGTGGGCTTATTGATGACTGGTTGTGAGTGTTGCTCTAGCTACGTTTCAGCATCTTGTGTGACAACTTTTTCTCACTACGCCAATTATAGCCTTCACTTTCAAACAATGAAAGCCTGCTATTGGTGTATTACAGTCCACACGTCACAATTTTGCTGTTCTAAATGTACTGAACAATCACGCGCCTATTCCATCCTTAGCACATTCCTGACATTCCTAACCTTGTGATTAGAACAGCAAAACCATCTTCAAAGGGAGATAACCGTGGTTGTCACTTTCTTGTGATGAGACGGTAGAAAGGGGGGGGGGGGGTGAAGGGAGATAACCTCGGTAGGTGGTACGTGCCGACCGGGGAGAAAGAGATAACGCCCTTCCGCGGCGTTCGTTTGAAGCAGCGGGGCAATTAACGTGGCGGCTGGACAGAGAAATGAAAAGGCGAGGGGGGGGGGGAGGGGAGAAGGGGGGGGGGGGGGGGTGTAGATAAGAAATAAAGAAAGCGGGTCGCGCGGGACACTTACGTCACAGAGGCCCCCCGAAGAAAAGATTCTGGTACCGGAATCTTCCTGTGGAACGCCGACTCCACTTTCGACTTGGGCGACAGGGACAAATTAGTGGGGAGACTGGGTCGGCTGGAATGGTGGAACATCTGGTCGCAACACAGAGTTCAAAGGAGCAGGTGGGTTAGAGATCAGTGGAATGGATTCCGACTGAGGTTGGTGCGGCAATCCTGTGTTGAGTTGTCCCAAGGTTGATTGCAGAATAGCAAACACCTCTTGCCTGAGTTTCCCCTTTAGCCTGGATTCATCATTGCTGATGATGTGGTTTGGTAGGCCGATTCGGGCGAAAATGGCTTTGAGTGCCGCGGCTATCTGGCTAGCATCAAGTGAGGAGATTGGGGCGGCATCGCACTGCATGGTACATATGTCGACCACGGTGACTATGTACCGGAATTTCTTCTTCCGTTTAGGTAGAGGCCCGACCAAGTCGACTGCCACTCGCTGAAAGGGAGGGGTAGGTGACGGCTGTACGTGCGGCGGCCTGTCCCGATAGTACCTTCGGTGGGTGTTTGCGGGTACAGTGCTGCCTTTCACCTGAGGTACCTGTGGCGAGTGGTCTTGGGTCGTTAGGCGGACATTCCTTGGGAAGGATTTTCCAAGTTGTGGCGGACTTGGGGACTTGGGACAATCTGGATTTGCTCGCGCGGCAATTTGGTTTGCCGCGTTGAGAGGTTTCTTCCCTGCTGAGGGAGATTTGCTCTTTGGGAAGGAGGGAGGGAGTTGGTTTGTGGTTTGGGGAGAAGGGAATCCTGCTGAAACAATAGCAGGTTGAGAGGGGTGCCCTAAAAACACATACTGTGATCCCAGTATGAGGTCATAGACAGGACTGTCCATGAGCACTGCCTTGATGGGTCCCTTAACATATCTGGTGTCGACATTGATTATGGCGACTGGCAAAGTGGATGGGGGGATTGCAGCATCAGGGCCTTGCAGAGAGATGAAGTCTCCCGTGTATGCTGACGCGGGGACTAGGGATCCGCAGACAATGGCGTCGCATGACAGTCCAGTGTCATAGAGACACTGAACAGGGATGTTGTTGACAGTCGCCTGTCCAACGACTGACGGTGTGCCTGGACACTGGATTGGGGAGGGGTTTGTGCAATTCTGCGAAGTCGAGACGACTTGCATAGTTGCAACATTTTGCCGCTTGTAAGCAAGTTTCCTGCAGTCATCCCGATTGTGGGTGTTCGACTTGCAGTATGAACAGAATAAGGGTTGTCCCAGTGGTTGTCGTTCATGGGTAGAACTGTTTGACCCACTGTTGGAGTTGGGGTTAAACCTGCTCTGCTGTGAAGCAGTGGACCCAACTACTTGCTGTAGTTTTGGCCTTTTAGGGGCGCTAGGTTCATCATGGGCTAGAGTGTACCTATCACTTAGCTGGATGAGGTCAGCCAGAGTTGTGGCACCTTGTTCGGCAGTAAAGGTGCGTAACTCTGGGGACATGGTTTCGCGCAGTTGCTCGCCAACCATCAGTTCCCGGAGATCCTCATAGGACTCAGTTTTGGCAGAAAGGGACACCCATTTAGTCAGATAGTTCCCCAGTCTATCTGAGAATTGGGCATAGGACTCTCCCCTACCTTTTCTGGTTGACCGGAACTTTTTCCGGTAGGCGTCAGCTGTCAACTCGTATCTGTTGAGCAGGGCTTCTTTCAAAGCTGGGTAGTCGGTAATTTGGCTTGACGGAAGTTTACTGTATACCTCATAAGCCACACCCCTGAGACTTTGGGCAAGCTTGAGGTTGAACTTTTCCGGAGCAAGCTCAAATTCCTGGGCCAGTCTTTCAAATCTATCGAGGAATGCATCGATAGACTCGGTTGCCTCATTGAATGCCTCCAATGTGAAGGTC
>CM065684.1:15498477-15500977 GCA_017654935.2 Phymorhynchus buccinoides
TAAAAGTGGTTTTATTCTGAAAAATTGTCATTGTCTCAAAATTGTTTCCCTTTTTTCGTACTCAATTTAAACTACCAATTCAAGTTCACCATTGTTAAGTATTATCCATGTTTGCTTTAATTCCCATTTTTAAAAATATCTTTTTCAATTATTTCATGTGCCAATTTTTGTTCCATTTTCTTGACTTGATTGTTTTATGTCAAATTTTCTTTGCTTGATGCATGGTATGAATGTGTGAGTGAGAGGGCAAGGTGCAAATAAGCTATTGTAGCTTATCCTTTGTACCCTCAATAAAACATTCGTATGTCGTAACATTTTTTCTTTTTTAATCCTCTCTCTCTCTCTCTCTCTCTCTCTCTCTCTCTCTCTCGATCTCTCTCTCTCTCGCTCTCTCTCTCTCTCTCTCTCTCTCTCGTCTCTCTCTCTCTCTCTCTCTCTCTCTCTCTCTCTCTCTCTCTCTCTCTCTCTCTCTCTCTCTCTCAAATAGCATGTACCTTGCTGATGACATTAAATCATTCATTTGTCATTAATTTCTCTCTCTCTCTCTCTCTCTCTCTCTCTCTCTCTCTCTCTCTCTCTCTCTCTCTCTCTCTCTCCCTCCACCCCCACCACCCCCTCTTTAGCCTTTGCAGACATATCTCTAATACTGTCAAATGTTTTATTGTTTTGTGTGTTTTTCTTTCAGACTGATGGGAACGACTTAGCAAGCACCATTGTGTTATCTTATAACAGATAGAACATCCATTCTGTTTAAAGGCACAACTGGAGTATTTAAGAGCCGATCCCAGGAATCGGGTAGTCAGTCGTGAGTGGGAGAGAGAGAGAGAGAGAGAAACAAGCCAGTGACACTCCTTGCTGCGGGCTTTCGCCTGCGCCAGTTTAGTTTTTCCCTCCTTTTGCGTTTGAAAAGGGATGCTTTCGCTGCGAGGGCCAAGCAGAAACTGACATTTTTAGCCTACTGCTTGCTTATATAGTGCCGCGCTGCAATACAATCACAGTACTGTTGGTTAACTAGCGTTCTTGATACACTGTGCATCACCAGCTAAGACAACATGAGTGCACAAGAGAGAAAAACATGCCCTTTTTGCCTTGTCGGGGGGTATCAACGATTGGATGTACACTTACGCTTTTGTCGTAGTAGGCTTGCGCTAGTTGTGGATTCTTCGGCAGATAATAAGGGTGAAAACTCAGCTGCCAGCAAAGATACAACCACAACAAAAGGGGGGAGACAGATCTGTTCTGGTTGTGGGAGAGATTTTAAGAACATCAGTCGGCATAAATGCAAAGCTACCACTGCTGGTGTTCAAGTTGTGGATTCTTCATCAGATAATGAAGGTGAAAACTCAGCTGCCAGCAAATATACAACCACAACTAAAGGGGGGAGACAGATCTGTGATGGATGTGGGAGAGATTTTAAGAACATCAATCGGCATAAATGCAAAGCTACCACTGCTGGTGTTCAATTCGTGGATTCTTCAGCAGAAACCAGGGTGAAAACTCAGCTGCCAGCAAATATACAACCACAACTAAAGGGGAGAGACAGGTCTGTGATGGATGTGGGAGAGATTTTAAGAACATCAGTCGGCATAAATGCAAAGCTACCACTGCTGATTTTCAAGTTGTGGATTCGTCATCAGATAATGAAGGTGAAAACTCAGCTGCCAGCAAATATACAACCACAACTAAAGGGGAGAGACAGGTCTGTGATGGATGTGGGAGAGATTTTAAGAACATCAGTCGGCATAAATGCAAAGCTACCACTGCTGAAGCTAATTTGAAGGAATCACAGAGAAACCAGTCTGCCTTGCAGGATGAGGAGGAGGATTCAGCCCAAAGAGGGGGGAGGCAGGTCTGTGATGGATGTGGTCGAGATTTTAAGAACATCAGTCGGCATAAATGCAAAGCTACCACTGCTGATTTTCAAGTTGTGGATTCGTCATCAGATAATGAAGGTGAAAACTCAGCTGCCAGCAAATGTACAACCGCAACAAAAGGGGGGAGACAGATCTGTTCTGGTTGTGGTCGAGATTTTAAGAACATCAGTCGGCATAAATGCAAGGCTACCACTGCTGATGTTCAAGTTTTGGATTCTTCAGAACGTGCTACCAGTGGGAAAAACCCTGCGCAGCAAAGCACCGACTACCGAGGCGCTCGCTCCAAAGTGAAAGCAATCGTGACCCCTCGCCAAGGTCCAAGAGGCTACGAATCCTTAATCGACACAACCGCTTTGGAAAAAGAGGCTCTGGCTATCATGCAGGCTGTTGGGATACAAACAGCCAATGACCCCCGTAGGGAAACTAACGCATTCTTCGAAAAAGAATGCATAGTGCCACAGGATGAGAAGAACGAGAATTCGGATGCGGGCACAAGGTTCCGAGACAAAGTCATCAAGCAGCTGGAAGAATCGACCGAAGGTAGCAAATGGGAATACCTCAACGCGGGGTCCACTTACGATGGCACCAAGGTACGATGGAAAATAGTGTTGATTTGTATAGTTAGG
>CM065684.1:15505977-15513477 GCA_017654935.2 Phymorhynchus buccinoides
GCTTTTACCCGAGATAAATAATAGTACCTCATGAGCATAATTATAACCCTCGTAATCGTAAGTGTTGCCTGTCACACAGTTTGAGTCTGTTTGCTCTTTTCTTGTTTTCTGTGTGTGTGCCTGTCTGTCTGAAAGGATATCTCTCGTGAACCGCTGGACAGAAACACTTCAAATGTTGTGTAGCGGTGTATCGTTAGAGAGAAGAAGGCATCCCTCAAGTCAAGTCAAGTCAAGTCAAAATGATCTTTATTAAGGATAAAGGAGTAAGCTTGACAGCTATTTTTCATCCTGTCCTCAGAATGAAAAGTAATACGAAAGCAACTCGAAAAATAACTCAACATGCAAAACAAAACATTCCAAAGTACTAAACATTAGCCTAATAATATAACGCATTGAAATAACTCTATTGAGAGAGAGAGAGAGAGAGAGAGAGAGAGAGAGAGAGAGAGAGAGAGAGAGAGAGAGAGAGAGAGAGAGAGAGAGAGAGAGAGAGAGAGAGAGAGAGAGTGTGGATACATGAATGGGAGATTGACGTGAAAGTGGTTGTCCCTTCCCCATTTCATTTCCTCCCCCATCACCCATATTAACAAATGTCCCGGACACAATGGAACAAAGCCAATGAACAATCAAAGTACAAGCATTGTAAAGTAATATGTTGACTTTTTTACCTCAACATTTTACCGTAACAACGTAAATTTCTTTGTCTGTCCGCTCTGCAGAAGACTTCAAAAAGGACCGCTCCTTGCTTTGGCGTCTCTCCTTCTCGAGCGCCGAAAAAGCTCTGACCAAGCACGCGGATCGCAAACCTCAACAGCAACAAGGCGACTCGAAAAGCCAGGACAAGGGATCATCCCAAGCGGCGTCCCCTCCTCCTCCCCCTTTGACGACCTGTCGGAAGCCGGTTCTGCGAGTCTTGAAAAGACTCCTGGAGTTCTTCAAAGGGGTGGAGAATTCCAGAGATGATGCCAGCCCCACCGCCAAGCTTCTCCGTGCGGCCGTGGCAAAACTCATGGAGAGTGGGAGGTTTCGGGGGTTTAAGGTGAAGAGGTTTAGCACTTTTCAGGTAAGTGTTTCTTTCTTCTTTTCTTCTTCTTCTTCTTCTTCTTCTTCTTCTTCTTCTTCTTCTTCTCCTTCTTTGATCGCTCAGACAGTTTCCTGTCAATTATGAGCGCAGATGCGTCATGCTGCCGTTATGCGCCCAAGAAAATAGGCGCAGCAATTCCGACTTCGGCTGGAGGAAATCCTTTTTTGAAGGAGTTTCTTGAAGAAAAAAAAGGCAGGAGAATGGACCTGGTAAGGCAGAAAGATAGTAGATGACAGTAAGCAAAGGGAAAAGGCAGAGTCAAAGAGAGTGATAGATGAGAGGAAGTTACAGGCACATAGCGTCCAGAAGGTGGGGGAACTGTTTATGCAAAAGACCCCCCGGTATCCCCACGGGGGGAGGTAAGAGTTTGAAAATGGTTGCAGTGTAGTGTGGGGGTGGGGTGGGATGGTGGTGGCTGTAGGCCTGTTGTGGTGTGGTGTGTGTGTGTGTATTAGGTATTAAATATTAGCTACTTTATAGTCACAGAGGCATCTCTGTGAAATTCGGGTTGCTCCCACCTGGAGAGAGGCGCGCCACCCAATTTTTTTTTTTTGCATGCGATTTTTGGTGTGATTTATGAGGAAAGAAGGGGGGGGGGGGGGGGGGGGGGGGGGGGGGGGGGTCTTTCGCAAGAATAGTTCTCCCACTTTCTGGATGTTCTGTGCTTGTAACTTCCTCTAATCTGCCACTCTCTTTGACTGCCTTTCCCCTTTGCTTTCTATCATCTACTATTTTTCTGACTTATTGGACCCATTCTCCTGCCTTAAAAAAAAATCTTCCAAATCATTTCCCCCCTTTGAGTTCATCCGAAATCGGAATGTGTCGGCTGTCCGCAGCGGGGAGACCAGTGAAAACTGAAAACCGGACACATACGTACCTTACCCATTATGGCCATATGATCTGGGAACGCAGAAGAAGAAGTTATATTTCTTTGGGCAGATTCGAACCCTGGTGTGGACAGAAATCTACCTGACTTGTACCGAAGATACCCAATGGGCTGCAGACCAGCGTCGCCATCGGCTCTTGCACTGTCTGAAGCAGCTGGAGAAGATGTTGGCAGGGCGCATGCGCGTGTCCCATTTCTTCGTGCCCAAACACGACATCATGGCGGAAGTGCCAAAGAAGGAGCGCGAGTTTCTCTACATCCTGTTTCACATCGCTAAAGAACTGTTCTAGATTATGTTTGGTAGTTCTTCAGTATGGCTTGTTTCACATTAGATTCCGTTTGGTAGTGGGTTTTTTAGTATAGTGTGTTTCATATTGCATTCCATTTGGTAGTTCTTAAGTATAGCCTGTTTCATATCGCTAAAGAACTGTTCTAGATTCCATTTGGTAGTTCTTAAGTATAGCCTGTTTCGTATCGCTAAAAAACTGTTCTAGATTCCATTTGATAGTTCTTAAGTAGGCCTATAGCCTGTTTCGTATCGCTAAAGAACTGTTCTAGATTCCGTTTGGTAATTCTTCAGGATAGCCTGTTTCACATTCCAATCCATTTGGTAATTCTCAAGTATAGCCTGTTTCAAATCGCTAAAGAATTGTTCTACATTCCATTTGGTAGTTCTTCAATATAGCTTGTTTCGTATCGCTAAAGAACTGTTATAGATTCCGTTTGGTAATTCTTCAGTATAGCTTGTTTTATAATAATAATAATAATAGTACATTTATATAGCGCTTTACCTCAGATGAGCCCAAAGCGCTTTACAATCAATTATTCATCAACAGACAACAAAAACAACATTCAAGAGTGACACCAACCAGCAACAGCGCATATACAAAGCAACTCTCTCTCTCTCTCTCTCTCACACACACACACACACACACACACACACACACGCACACGCACACGCGCACACGCACGCACACACGCACACGCACACGCACGCACACACACACACACACACACACACACACACACACACACACACACACACACACACACACAATTATTGACGCCAACTCTTTCATACCCCATTCAGTTAGCCACAGCAACCGAGCCGCATGGACTGACCACATACACCAACACACATACACAAACACCCTCACACACAACGTACGCACGCAGACAGACACACAGACACGCGCACAGACACACACACACACACATGCGTGCACACACAACCCACAAAAAACAAAATACACACAAGCACACATGTATGCACACATTCATGCTCACACTCACACACACACACACACACACACACACACACACACACACACACACACACACACACACACACACACACACACACACACACACACACACACACACACTCACACACATATCGCTAAAGAATTGTTCTAGATTCCGTTTGGTAGTTCTTCGGAATAGCTTGTTTCACATTAGATTCCTTTCGGCAGTTTTTCAGCATAGCTTGTTTCATATCACTAAAGAACTGTTCTAGATTTCGTTTGGTAATTCTTCAGTATGGCTTGTTTCTTACTGCTAAAGAACTGTTCTAGATTTCGTTTGGTAATTCTTCAGTATAGCTTGTTTCTTACTGCTAAAGAACTGTTCTAGATTCCGTTTGGTAGTTCTTCAGTATAGCTTGTTTCATGGCGCTAAAGAACTGTTCTAGATTTCGTTTGGTAATTCTTCAGTATAGCTTGTTTCTTACTGCTAAAGAACTGTTCTAGATTCCGTTTGGTAGTTCTTCAGTATAGCTTGTTTCATGGCGCTAAAGAACTGTTCTAGATTCCGTTTGGTAATTCTTCAGTATAGCTTGTTTCTTACTGCTAAAGAACTGTTCTAGATTCCGTTTGGTAGTTCTTCAGTATAGCTTGTTTCATGGCGCTAAAGAACTGTTCTAGATTCCGTTTGGTAATTCTTCAGTATAGGTTGTTTCATACTGCTAAATAATTGTTCTAGATTCCGTTTGGTAATTCTTCAGTATACCCTGTTTCATATCGCTAAAGAACTGTTCTAGATTCCGTTTGGTCGTTCTTCAGTATACCCTGTTTCATATCGCTAAAGAATTATTCTAGATTCCGTTTGGTAATTCTTCAGTATAGGTTGTTTCATACTGCTAAATAATTGTTCTAGATTCCGTTTGGTAATTCTTCAGTATAGGTTGTTTCATACTGCTAAATAATTGTTCTAGATTCCGTTTGGTAATTCTTCAGTATAGGTTGTTTCATACTGCTAAAGAATTATTCTAGATTCTGTTTGGTCGTTCTTCAGTATACCCTGTTTCATATCGCTAAAGAACTGTTCTAGATTCCGTTTGGTCGTTCTTCAGTATACCCTGTTTCATATCGCTAAAGAATTATTCTAGATTCTGTTTGGTCGTTCTTCAGTATACCCTGTTTCATATCGCTAAAGAACTGTTCTAGATTCCGTTTTGTAGTTCTTCAGTATGGATTGTTTCATATCGCTAAAGAACTGTTCTAGATTCCGTTTGGTAATTCTTCAGCATAGCCTGTTTCACATTCCATTCCATTTGGTAATTCTCAAGTATAGCCTGTTTCATATCGCTAAAGAACTGTTCTAGATTCTGTTTGGTAGTTCTTCAGTATGGATTGTTTCACAAGGCTAAAGAATTGTTCTAGATTCCGTTTGGTGATTTTTTCAGTATAGCTTCTTTCGTATCACTAAAGAATTGTTCTAGATTCCGTTTGGTAATTTCTTCAGAATAGCTTGTTTCACATTAGATTCCGTTTGGTAGCTCTTCGGAATAGCTTGTTTCACATTAGATTCCGTTTGGTAGCTCTTCGGAATAGCTTGTTTCACATTAGATTCCGTTTGGTAGTTTTTCAGAATAGCTTGTTTCACATTAGATTTCGCTTGGTAGCTCTTCGGAATAGCTTGTTTCACATTAGATTCCGCTTGGTAGCTCTTCGGAATAGCTTGTTTCACATTAGATTCCGTTTGGTAGCTCTTCGGAATAGCTTGTTTCACATTAGATTCCATTTGGTAGTTTTTCAGAATAGCTTGTTTCACATTAGATTCCGTTTGGTAGTTTTTCAGAATAGCTTGTTTCACATTATATTCCGTTTGGTAGCTCTTTGGAATAGCTTGTTTCACATTAGATTCCGTTTGGTAGTTTTTTAAAATAGCTTGTTTCACATTAGATTCCGTTTGGTAGTTTTTCAAAATAGCTTGTTTCACATTAGATTCCGTTTGGTAGTTTTTCAGAATAGCTTGTTTCACAGGAAATTACGTTTGGTAGTTTTTCAGAATAGCTTGTTTCACATTAGATTCCGTTTGGTAGTTTTTTAGAATAGCTTGTTTCACAGGAGATTACGTTTGGTAGTTTTTCAGAATAGCTTGTTTCACATTAGATTCCGTTTGGTAGCTCTTCGGAATAGCTTGTTTCACATTAGATTCCGTTTGGTAGTTTTTCAGAATAGCTTGTTTCACATTAGATTCCGTTTGGTAGTTTTTCAGAATAGCTTGTTTCACATTAGATTCCGTTTGGTAGTTTTTCAGAATAGCTTGTTTCACATTAGATTCCGTTTGGTAGTTTTTCAGAATAGCTTGTTTCACATTAGATTCCGTTTGGTAGTTTTTCAGAATAGCTTGTTTCACATTATATTCCATTTGGTAGCTCTTCGGAATAGCTTGTTTCACATTAGATTCCATTTGGTAGTTTTTCAAAATAGCTTGTTTCACATTAGATTCCGTTTGGTACTTTTTCAGAATAGCTTGTTTCACATTAGATTCCGTTTGGTAGTTTTTCAGAATAGCTTGTTTCACATTATATTCCATTTGGTAGCTCTTCGGAATAGCTTGTTTCACATTAGATTCCATTTGGTAGTTTTTCAAAATAGCTTGTTTCACATTAGATTCCGTTTGGTAGTTTTTCAGAATAGCTTGTTTCACATTAGATTCCGTTTGGTAGTTTTTCAGAATAGCTTGTTTCACATTATATTCCATTTGGTAGCTCTTCGGAATAGCTTGTTTCACATTAGATTCCATTTGGTAGTTTTTCAGAATAGCTTGTTTCACATTAGATTCCGTTTGGTAGTTTTTTAGAATAGCTTGTTTCACAGGAGATTACGTTTGGTAGTTTTTCAGAATAGCTTGTTTCACATTAGATTCCGCTTGGTAGCTCTTCGGAATAGCTTGTTTCACATTAGATTCCGTTTGGTAGTTTTTCAGAATAGCTTGTTTCACATTAGATTCCGTTTGGTAGCTCTTCGGAATAGCAGTAGTTTTTCAAAATAGCTTGTTTCACATTAGATTCCGTTTGGTAGTTTTTCAGAATAGCTTGTTTCACATTAGATTCCGTTTGGTAGTTTTTCAGAATAGCTTGTTTCACATTAGATTCCGTTTGGTAGCTCTTCGGAATAGCTTGTTTCACATTAGATTCCGTTTGGTAATTTTTCAGAATAGCTTGTTTCACATTAGATTCCATTTGGTAGTTTTTCAGAATAGCTTGTTTCACATTAGATTCCGTTTGGTAATTTTTCAGAATAGCTTGTTTCACAGGACATTAGGTCGCTGAGCTGGGCTCTCACAACAGCCTTGAAAGGTCAAACATATACTTTTTTTTGTCAGTTTTGAGTTATGAGTGTTTTTACGTTCTCTAAGCATCTTATCTATAAAGGATAATCTTTAATAAACATTGTCTCTAAATGCTCTGACGAGTGTTTTCAAAATTAGTAGTAGGTCAATGTGTTTTCCTCAAAATGGCCGACACGCGCCTTACTACTAACTGTATAATGCTCTTAACTCTAGAATGGACAAAAAAGAATGGAACTCAAGAATGGAAAAAATTTTATATAATTATGCAGTTGAAAACCTCAGACAATTTTCTTTCCAACGACACAAGAACCATTCTCGCGTCTTTTTTTTTCATTTTTTAAAATTCTTAACTCTAGAATGGGAAAAAAAAGACGCGAGAATGGTTCTTGTGTTGTTGGAAAGAGAATTGTCTGACGTATAATTATATCAGAACTAGCAAGCCTATTCGCTACGCTTCGCACGCACGCACACACACACACACGCACGCACGCACGCACGCACACGCACACGCACACACACGCACACGCACGCACACGCACACACGCACACACACACACACACACACACACATACATACACACACACACGGACACACACACACTTTCTCTCTCTCTCTCTCTCTCTCTCTCTCTCTCTCTCTCTCTCTCTCTCTCTCTCTCTCTCTCTCTCTCTCTCTCTCTCTCTCTCTCTTAGGTGTAACGATTGGTAACAACTTATCCTGGTCAGAACTCATAGAAATATTAAGTAAAAAAGTATCGCAAAGAATATTTCAACTATCAAAAAGAAAACATTTCCTCAATCTCAATGCCAGGAAGCAGTTCTATTATGCACATATAAATTCACTTATCAGCTATTCCTCTACTTTGTGGGAGTCAGCAAGTGCAAATGTTCTAAAACCTCTCGTTAGACTGCATAAACGAGCTGTTAAATTGGTGCTGCTCAAATCAACTTC
>CM065684.1:15515977-15518477 GCA_017654935.2 Phymorhynchus buccinoides
CTACTTTAGTCAAGTTGCGAAATTCTGTCTGTGGTGTAAAGAAAACTATCTGGACCTCAATGTGCTCAAAACAAAAGAAATGTTAATAGACTTTAGGAAAGATCCACCCCCTGTGCCAAAGGTAGAAATTGATGGTGAAACAGTGGAAAGAGTTTCAGAATACAAATACTTAGGTACCATTTTGGACGACAAACTGACTTTCGACAAGAACACACAGAACATACATAAGAAATGTCAATCAAGATTGTTTATTTTGCACAGACTGAGAAACATTGGTGTTAACTCAAACATTTTGCATACATACTATATAGTAGCTGCATTGAGTCTGTGCTTACCGTTTCCTTTATGTGCTGGTTTGGAAGTCTGTGTTTGAAGAACAAGCGTGTGTTGGATGATGTGGTGAATGTGTGTAGTAAAGTTGTTGGAAAGAGAGAGATGGGTTTGAATGAGATGTACGAAAGACGAACCAAGCATAAAGCCAGGAAGGTTGTAAATTACACCTCCCATGTTTTGAACAAACATTACGAACTATTACCTTCTGGACGTCGCTACAAAACTTTTAAAGTCAACTCCAGGGCACAGAAATCCTTCGTCCCCAGATCCATCCACCTCCTAAACTCATGATCCTTTTAGGTTTAAATGTGTGTTCATCGTGTTAAAAGAAACTATGCATGCTTATCCTTAGACGTGTATGTATCCACATATAATGTGTATCTTTAAGTATGTATTATGTGTAACTTTTGCTCCTATTCATGCATGCTGAATGTCGATGTCTTTGTTATTCTGGCACCTGAACAAAATTTCTCCTTGGGAGATAATAAAGTGAATTTGATTTTGATTTGATTGAAGTTTTATTTATGTGCATGTTAAAGATGAGTATTATAAAGTAAGATTAGGCTTGACTTCGTCATGTGTATGTTTTTACTTTTCAATATGTGTATCCGCATGCAAACAAAATGATAGGTTTGCTTTTGATACGTGTGTGCGTTTACCTTTTAATTTGTGCATGCTAGAAATAAATAATGTAATGTAGGAATAGGTTTCATGTTGCCATGGGTAAATGTATTTACATTTTAAATTGTGCATGCTAAGATGAGTGGGGTTTTTTCTTCCAAATAAGTACGTTTAAATGATGAGTATACAAAGTATGATTAAGGGTGGGTTTTTGTGTGGGTTTTTGTATGTGTGATTTTTTGGTGGGTTTTTTTCTCCATATGCTTGTGCACTTCTCAATTTCTGAATGTTAAAGATGAGTGTGAAAAGTAGGATTGGGTTTTATTTTCCCGTATGTATGCGCTTACTTCCCAAGTTTTGAATGTTAATAATGAGTATAGTGAATGGATGAAAAATGGTGTTTTACGTCCTCTCGGTCATAGACACACATGGGACATTTGTAAATACAAAGATGGTGGGAACAATACTGGCTGCAATGCCCAGAGGCAGTGCAACACCAGTAAAGTCCCGAGTTTGTATCAATATAGATAGGTGTAGCGGTAACCACGCCTCTGATAAACCTCATCGGCTATGGTACCGCCACAAATAATGAGTATAGAATGAATGAATTTTGGTGTTTTACGTCCTCTCGACCCGGGAAGGCACATATGAAATGAGTATAGTCAATAATAATAGGTTTGATTTTGTTATTGATGTTTTACAATATCGGGATGTTTTTTTGCATGCTTTATATTACTTTGTGCTTTTTTCGTTTTCCATTTTTCTACTTTTATGTATGTATTTTGTCCAGAGGGCTGGATGTAAAAAAGCATGTTATTGCTTACTCTATTACCCTCTTTAAATAAAATTCATTCATTCATTCATTCATTCTCTCTCTTTTTCATACCGCTTTTAGTTTATAGCCCAAGGGAAGTAAGCCAGTCCAGCCCGTCACTCCTTATTAGAATTACTTCCCATTTGACACACACAGGCCCTCTTTACTTTTCCTACATCAGTTCAGCTCACATACAAAAGGAAGGAAAAACGGCTATTTCTTGGCAGAGGTTTGCGCTAAAGGTTCAAAATTCAGGTTGTGAATAATAGAGACTAGGAGGATCAAGATAATATAACCTGTATGGTACCGGTCTCTCTTCCACGGTGTTCCCGTAATTCCCTGAACAACGCACATAACCCGCATGTATTATATATCTAGGTTTCATACCTAGATGTGAAGCTTAAGCTCTCGGAGGGTAGGATAATCACAGATGTGTACTCCAAACACAATCACGCGTACCTTCCCCCGCATAGCTGCCATGCCCCTTCCGTTTTCAAAGGCCTTATTTCGAGTGTGGGCTCAAGGCTTCGAATGATTTGCAGCGAAGAAGGAAAGTTGAGCGAAAGAATTGAAGAGTACAGCAAATACTTTGCTATGTCGGGTTGGGAGTTTGAGAGGGCGAAAAAGGAAATCTGGAAAGGTGCCCGTAAGGACAGGGATAAGTTAATAAGAGACAAACGTCAGAAAGATAAACCAAAGAAGCTAGCTTGGGTCACTAATTTCGACCCAAGA
>CM065684.1:15525977-15544430 GCA_017654935.2 Phymorhynchus buccinoides
CAAACAATCATGAAACTATGAAACATTAATGCAAGTATGTATGTATGTATGTATGTATGTATGTATGTATGTATGTATGTATGTATGTATGTATGTATGTATGTATGTATGTATGTAAGCCAGTTGAGCGTAGTGGAGAAGAGGCCTACCTGTCTGTGAGCGTAGTGGAGAAGAGGCCTACCTGTCTGTGAGCGTAGTGGACATGAGGCCTACCTGTCTGTGAGCGTAGTGGACAAGAGGCCTACCTGTCTGTGAGCGTAATGGACAAGAGGCCTACCTGTCTGTGAGCGTAGTGGAGAAGAGGCCTACCTGTCTGTGAGCGTAGTGGACAAGAGGCCTACCTGTCTGTGAGCGTAGTGGACAAGAGGCCTACCTGTCTGTGAGCGTAGTGGACAAGAGACCTACCTGTCTGTGAGCGTAGTGGAGAAGAGGCCTACCTGTCTGTGAGCGTAGTGGAGAAGAGGCCTACCTGTCTGTGAGCGTAGTGGAGAAGAGACCTACCTGTCTGTGAGCGTAGTGGACAAGAGGCCTACCTGTCTGTGAGCGTAGTGGAGAAGAGGCCTACCTGTCTGTGAGCGTAGTGGAGAAGAGGCCTACCTGTCTGTGAGCGTAGTGGACAAGAGGCCTACCTGTCTGTGAGCGTAGTGGACAAGAGGCCTACCTGTCTGTGAGCGTAGTGGACAAGAGGCCTACCTGTCTGTGAGCGTAGTGGAGAAGAGGCCTACCTGTCTGTGAGCGTAGTGGACAAGAGGTCTATGCCTGTCTGTGAGCGTAGTGGAGAAGAGGCCTACCTGTCTGTGAGCGTAGTGGTTGGCGATGATGAAGGGCACGGAGAAGAGGCCTGTCTGTCTGTGAGCGTAGTGGAGAAGAGGCCTACATGTCTGTGAGCGTAGTGGACAAGAGGCCTATGCCTGTCTGTGAGCGTAGTGGAGAAGAGGCCTACCTGTGTGTGAGCGTAGTGGTTGGCGATGATGAAGGGCACGGAGAAGAGGCCTGTCTGTCTGTGAGCGTAGTGGAGAAGAGGCCTACATGTCTGTGAGCGTAATGGAGAAGAGGTCTACCTGTCTGTGACCGTAGTGGACAAGAGGCCTACCTGTCTGTGAGCGTAGTGGTTGGCGATGATGAAGGGCACGGAGAAGAGGCCTGTCTGTCTGTGAGCGTAGTGGAGAAGAGGCCTGTCTGTCTGTGAGCGTAGTGGACAAGAGGCCTGTCTGTCTGTGAGCGTAATGGACAAGAGGCCTACCTGCCTGTGAGCGTAGTGGAGAAGAGGCCTACCTGTCTGTGAGCGTAGTGGTTGGCGATGATGAAGGGCACGGAGAAGAGGGCCGAGCGCTGGAAGCCGTACAGCACACAGCACACGTAGAACACCGCCACCTGGCGGGACAACGTCAGAGCCAAGATGGCCGCCGACATCAGCAAGTGCGACAGGACGAAGTCCACTTTCAGACCTGAAACCAGTTGAAGAATCTGTTGGATGTACTCATGAATCTCTTGGTATGTTCGTACGTTAAAGTTCATATGCTACAACCAATGGAAGTAGTTGGCCGCCATCTTGGCCGCCATTTTGGTTTCTACATAGGTCAAATATATAATTGAATATAATTAGGACCGGGTTTCCTAACCACAGTAACTTTGTGTATAGCCTAGTCACCAAAATCATAACTTTTTAATGCTGTATATATGAAAACTTAGAGCGAATGGGGTGAATGAGTGTGGGTTGGTGTGGTTTTTTTGCAGTGGCAGCCATGTTGCCCGCCATCTTGAAATATATAATATCCCAAGAGGTTGGCATGAACGCATTCTTCAACTACAAGGTCCAGACTACTGAAAATTGTCTAAAAGCGATTGTTGCCTAACATTTCTAGGTAATCGGCATCAGGCACATACCAATTGAATGATTTTGCAGGAAAAGCCAGAAGCAGACCTTTTCTATTAAAAAAAATGAACACAGCAGCGACACACACAAAATACACATGCATAGAAAAAATAGTAATCAAGTATACATATCAAACGTTTTCTTTATTAAAAGAAGCGCAAAATCGCAATAGTTTGTGGCACGCGGTCTATTTTTACCACTCCAATCATGAGTCACCTCCCCTGGCTTTTCAATAATTTTAATCTGTAAACCAGAATGTTATCTCTGCACCATTTCGTAACTTTTTATATATATTTTGGAAAACATTTAAAACTATGTATCCTACTTATACTCATCAAAAGAAGCACCGCATACTCGTCGTGTCTGTTGTAGTGTCTGTATTACGTATGTTTATTATTTTGTACGCTTTTAAAATACATCATTTTAAAGAGCGGCCTCAATTTGAAGCGTAGCCTCGATTTGAAGTGCGACAATTTTGTCAAAATGTGCGACAATTTTGGACCGACCGACCGACAGGCAGACAGACAGACAGACCGACCGACCGACAAAGTGAGTTATAGGTTTGTGGCTTGAGCCACAAACAAAAAACAAACAAACAACAAAACACACACACACACACACAAATACACATGCATAGACAATTAAAAAGAAAGCCTGCACAAAAAGTATGCACGCACGCAAAGAGAATAATCGAATATGCATATTATATCAAATCTTTTCTGCAAATTAAACGAAAAAAGAGAAAAGATCATTATTAAACTTCCAACAACAAAAACATACTTATTTTGACACATATGAACTAAACTAAAGGGGGTGTCACACGAGGCAACGACCCCGTTCCTGCGCAAGTTCGAATCCTCGCCCAATGTGACTACCCCCTTAAGGCCGGGTTCACACTAGACGCGTAAGTTCCGTACGAGAAACGCTAAATAAGTGCAAGAAAGAAGGATACAAGTTTACGCATATATAGGGGAAATTCAGACCCGTGCGCAAATCTTTTCCCTTCTTTGTTTCACTTATTTATGGATTGCGCACGGGTTTCCCCGTGGAATATCCGCTTATAATAATAATAATAATAATAATAATAATAATAATAATAATAATAATAATAACTAACATTTATAGAGCGCCCTTTCTCTCATGAGCTCACGGCGCTTCACAATTATTTAAATAAATACATAGATCATAAGCTACTACAATATTAACTATCAAAAACATGCACATAGCCACAGCACGCACGCACGCACACACCCGCACACACCCACACACAACCACGCGCGCGCACACACCCACACACAATGTGCGGAACATAGTTTTAAGGCAGGAAACAGGACAAGGAAGAAATCAGAGGTATTGCCGGAAGAGGTGAGTTTTAAGAGCGGTTTTGAAAGATTTGAAAGATTTAGCAGAACGAAGTTCATATGGTAGGGTGTTCCAGACAGAAGGGGCGCTGAAAGAAAATGAACGTTCACCATATGTCTTAGTGTTTGTAGGAGGAATAGAAAGGATAAGTTTGTCAGAAGAGGAACGGAGAGACCTGGAGGGTGAGTACAGGTGAACGAGATCAGAGAGGTAGGCAGGACCAGATGAATGGACAGCATTGAAACAGAGGCAAGCAATTTTATACTTTATTCTTGCCTCGACTGGAAGCCAGTGTAAGGTATTGAGGTGGGGTTTGATGTGGTCTGTACGAGGGACTTTAAGGATTAACCGAGCTGCATTGTTTTGAACTTTCTGAAGTTTGTTGAGGAGGGTTTGAGGACAGCCTACAAGTAAGGAATTGCAATAATCGATGCGAGACAGTACAAAAGCTGACACTAGAGTCTTGGTGGCTTCAACTGTGAGATAGTGACGAATGGCACTAATACGACGGAGTTCAAAGTTCACATTACGAATCAGAGTCATGACATGAATGACCATAGTTAGCTGACAGTCGAGGGTTACACCAAGGTTTTTAGCTGATTGACAGAAAGGGACAGTAGCATCGCCAATGACAAGAGAGTCAGGAAACTGAACAGAGGTGGAACTTCTCTGAGTGGAAACGATCATTGCCTCACTCTTATCATCATTGAGTTTCAATTTATTGGAGGTCATCCATGACTTGACATCTGAAACAGTATCCTGTGTGTATGTGTGTAGGCTACACGGCCTTAGGCTCACCCCAGAACTCGAGCAGTCTCCCGTGGACCACGCTGACGCCCATGTAGCAGCAGAAGAAGACCAGGAGTCCGGAGGCGGCGGAGCCGGTGGCCTCCTCATACAGCCTCAGCTCCTGGCTGCCGGGCGGGGCGCTGGCGTCGCCCCCCATCACCTCCTGGCCCAGGAAATGCGTGGCGTACATGTTGTAAGGGTAAACCACGGACGTCCCTAAGTACAACGCGATGCACGCTATCCCGACGTTCAACTTGGCCCTGCTCGCTGGTGGTGTTCGCTCGGGCTTAAGATCTGAACTCTCCGTTTCGGTTCGTCCATCACAATCCAAAGACGCCATTTTGGTTTTCAATTCTGGAGCGTGCAAAGCACCATTGCGAGCGTTTTCGGTCGTTGGGATTAAATCCGAGTCACGATTTTCCGAACATTCAACGCACGATAGAATCTGATCTGACTCTGAGAGGCTCGTTTCTTTGAGTGTCGGGTTGGAAGTGTCTTCTTCTTTGTGTCGGAAGGCTTCCTCGCCATGTTGGAAGGTCCCGTAGTAGTGGGTCTGCCCTTCCTTCGCTGACGGGTCGTCCTCCAGAGAGCTGTACGCGTGTTGGTCCATCTGCCTGATGTTGAGGAGGCCGGTGACGATGGTGGAGACGAGGCAAAGGACGAGGACACAGCAGCACACCGCCAGCTGTACCGTTGTCTGCAACACCAGCCTGAGAGTGACACGGGTAAATGATGAGGGGTGGTACCCAAATGCACGTAAGTTATAATAAAAAATAAAAAATAAAGCAGTACAGGAAAACGAGGCTAATGTCGTAAATGATCACTTTTGACTTATTCATATTTTCAGAAAGGCCAGAGACAACAGATTAACAGGCAGAAAGCAGAATTCATCTATCTCTAATAGTTTATTTTTAACAATTTTTTCAATCAATCAAATCTCTCTCTCTCTCTCTCTCTCTCTCTCTCTCTCTCTCTCTCTCTCTCTCTCTCTCTCTCTCTCTCTCTCTCTCTCTCTCTCTCTCTCTCTCTCTCTCTTTCTCTCCCTTGTGGCTGCCCGACTTTAGCCTCCTTTTCCTGCGCTGCATCATTAATTTATTATCAAAATGAATATACATGTATTTTTATATTTCATATTATGTATGGACACTTTGATCAGGGGCAAAAACCTGTTTTGATCTCTCCGTCTCTCTCGCTCGCTCACTCACTCGTCCGCTCGTCCTTGCTAACTTTCTTTAAATGTCCTTTGCGACTTTTTCCATGTCTATCTTTCCCTCCCTCTGTGTCTGTCTCTTCTTCTACCCATCTGTGTCCATCAGCACCCCCCCCCCTCTCTTTCGCTCCTCCCCCCCCCCCCCCCCTCCTCTCTCTCTCCCCCTAAAATAACTCTTTCTATCTCTCTCTCTCTAAAATACTGACAGAAAACCTTTGGGTGACAAAGTGTTAACATATATAATTATATACTCCTGTTATACTGAATTGTGAAAAGCGCTTGCTTTGAAACAAGCAACAGAATTACGTTTTTGTAAACATTTATTTTTTAACGGATTGGGGGCTTAGTTCAATTTACACTATAGGGGAAGCCCTACATCCCAGAGAAAACAAAGAAAGTGTTTTAGACGCACTCGTGTCTACAGGACCAGAAGCTTTCTCCTTCCATTCCCTATTCCTGTATGTAAAAGTCTCCACCATTTGTTGTCTCTGGTGTCCACCCGTGTCTCAGAAAAAGAATGTGCTCTTTACCTGCTCTGTAACTACGCCCATCAGTGCAAGTGTGTAATGTGTGTGCCGTGCGTGCGTGCGTGCGTGCGCGCGCGCGTGTGTGTGTGTTGTGTGTGTGTGTGTGTGTGAGCGAGCGCATGCGTGAGTGCGTATGTCTTCTTCTTCTTCGCCATAGGCAGCCAACTTCATCACGTTGAAGATTCTGCTGCACTTTAGGGGGTAGGGTAGTACGAAAAAGAAAGAAAATGAGTTCAGCAAGGATACTATAGAAAGTGAACTGATGAGATATTACGGGGAGAAGATATGATCCCCATAATATGTGTGTGTGTTAATGTCTGCATGCACGTGTGTGCCCTTATACTGAAGCTAAGCAGAATGTGTCTCATTGTCGAGAGAGATGTATAATCTGGCTCTCTGTTACTCTAGGGCGAATCATACAAATTACTATAGGAATACTTCCCTTTTGGTACGTTGGTACGAAACTTTGAAGGCAAATGTTTTGCAAGGTAGGGGAAGACGGGGTAAAAGCGCATGGGCGGGTAATTATCTCATGAAATAAAGAACATTTCAGTCAAAGTGAACGCTCGTCTCATGGGCAAAATGAGACTGAAATTTGCTTCATTTCATGAGATAATTGGGGTGGGCTTCTTACCCGCCCATGCGCTTTTTACCCCGTCTTCCCCTAATCTATTTTAGAGGATGACACACGCTGTTCGACGATGTGTCCGTTGTTAAAGGTGGGCCCTGACGGATGTTTTTTTTTGCGAGAAACACGTCGAGATCACCTGAAAGACAGCCTTTTCAAGGATTGGGAACACTCACTTTGCTCTGGTTTCCTATAAATCAAACCGTCAAAACGGCGATTCCTCCTTGGCGGAGATGCTGGAGAGATAAGCCATTTTGGATGGGGTGGGTGAAGGCCACTCATTGTGGTTGAAGCTTTTTCTTTTTTGTAGTGCAGTAAAAAAAAGAATGGAGCTATTTCTTTGTTGTGAACGAAACTCCTTTACGTAAACTGTATAAGATAAAAAATAAAATAAAAAGGCTTGTATTGTGAAAATTTCGTGCAGACGATTTGGTCTAAACTCAGGTGGTCATTAGAAGAGGCACATGCCTTTCTCTTTCACTGAAATAATTTAACTTCCAGCAACTCCGCCAAGGAGGAATTGCCGATTTGACGGTTTGATTTCTATAGGAAACGAAAGCAAAGTGAGCGTTGCGATCTCTGTCTGCAAAGGGTGTTTTCCTGGTGATCTCGACGTGTTTCTTGCAAACAAAAACCTCATCCGTCAGGGTGCCCTTTTAAACTAACTCAAAAGTAGAGAACTCTATGAGAAGTCGAAAGAATCTCAAATAAAAAAATAAACAAACGGATTGCTCAATCACCTTTTGACCCATATAGATTCAGAAGCACGTCCAATAAAAAATTTCTTTCTCAAACAAAATTATAAAAAGAAAGCCAATGGAAAACATAGACACAGACATATCTTCAGGGAGAACCATACAATGGCGGCCAAACATTTCAGTCGAGAAAGTTGTGGGTTACTGATCGATGTGCTTGATATGAGGTGGAATAACAAGAACAAGGAATGTGCAGATCATTTTAACCCGAGAACAAACGCCAATCGATTATGACGCATGCAAAAAATAAGAGGCACTCATTTCAATTGAAGTTCTCCGTGTAGACTACGCTCTCTCTCTCTCTCTCTTCTCTCTCTCTCTCTCTCTCTCTCTCTCTGTGTCTGTCTCCACGCACGCGACCCACGAGGCATGCACGCGACGCTTTCCTGTACAGTACTGGAATTTTATTGGTCAACCTCGTGAACCAGCTATCCGCCGTCTCCCTTCACGATCTTATAGAGTCCGTTATTTTTAGTCCCCGAGCCGAAGGTTCGGGGAGCTATTGTTTTTGTCTGGTCCGTCCGTCCGTGCGTCCGTCCGGCGTGCCTCCGTCCGTCCGGCTATTCGTCGTCCGTTTTTCTCAAAAACTATTCAGTCTATCATCATCAAATTTGTCTATCATCCATACTAGTTTGCCAAGATGCAAGCTATCCACTGATGTATTTAGTTTAGTTTTACATTAAGGTCAAGGTCGCGCCAGTTACGGGGTTCAAACCCCGAAACACATAATCGCTAATATCTCGCGAAGTTTTGCATGTATTTCAATGCAGTTTTTTTCACAACATTTCTTTGATGAATGGTCTATAACACAGTTGTCATGAATTGTTCTGTGCGCGCATGTGCGCATGATCGCGCGCGCTCAAATCACGGGTCCGAACCCCAAGGCTATATATATAAAAAACTATTCAGTTAACGTGCTGTTTTCATGCGTTTTTATGTAGTTACGTGCTGTTTTTTATGCGTTTTTATGTATGTGTACAGCCGACACATTCCGATTTCGGAGTAGCTCGGCGATGCACTGCGAGGGGACTTTGCAGCCGCTCGACGTTGCACTTGTTTTAAATTATTTTAACAAGGGAAACAGCGCGGAACTGCGTGTATCAACCTCTAAATTAAAAGGACAGTTCACAAAACATTCGCCTTCAAATTTTCAGAACATCGTACCAAAAGGGAAGTATGATTTCAATTTCGCCCTAGAGTATGTCTAGAGCACGGATTAGCCTACTTTAATTGAATTCTAAAAATAGATTTCGACACTCGACGTGAGCTTTTTTTTTCTTTTTAAAAAAATTCAACAATGGCTTAACCAATCAGAGAAAAAGTTGTCAGCTCGAGGCGAGAAGCGCGGCCATTTTAAGACTATCAAGCAAAACCAAAAGGTGGGTGAGTTATTTCTGTTTATGATTCCACATGGTTGTTTTCATTTTGTATGGTTTGGGGAACTGAAATAACAACTGTGTCGGCATTTTGAAAACACCGTTCTCATTCTACAAGGTAGAGTATGCAGCTTAATTTTGTTCTACGCATAAAATTGTTTCATGTCTGGAGTAGAGGTGCAATCACACGTGTCACGTGCTTTGCCTTTCTGTCTAGACAAAAATGCAATTTTGCTAAACGCCTCGGCACCCCACACTAAAGGAAAAAAACCCATTTTGCTGTGCTTAGGATAATAATAGGATAATAGTTTTAGACAAAGATTAGGCTTCTTTCGGTCATAATAATAACGGTGGGGGTAAAATTTGCCTGGGGGAAATTCGTCAGAGGAAAATTCGTCAAAGGAAAATTATCTTTGGGAAAATTCGTCAGAGGAATATTCATCAGAGGAAAAAAAGAGGGCTGTAAAGGGCTGCTCTTGTGTCGGTAGGGTAGGTGGTATTGGTGAAGGGCTGCTCTTGTGTTAGTATGGTAGGTGGGGTTGGTGAAGGGCTGCTCTTGTGTTGGTAGGGTAGGGGCCTAGTGGGTGGTGTAGCCAGCACTGTGTGGCTGCTCTTAGTTGGTAGAGCTGGTGATATGAACGGTTGCTCTTGTGTTGGTAGGGTAGGGGCCTTGTGGGTGGTGTAGCCAGCACTGTAGGGCTGCTCTTAGTTGGTAGGGCAGGTGGGGCTGGTGATATGAACGGTTGCTCTTGTGTTGGTAGGGTAGGGGTAGTGGGGGTGTAGCCAGCACTAGTGGGTGGTGTAGGCCAGCACTGTAGTGCTGCTCTTAATTGGTAGGGCAGGTGGGGCTGGTGATATGAACTGTTGCTCTTGTGTTGGTAGGTAGGGTATGAACTGGGGGCCTAGGGTAGGGGCCTAGTGGGTGGTGTAGCCAGCACTGTAGGGCTGCTCTTAGTAGGTGGGGCTGGTGATAGTGAAACGGTTGCTCTTGTGTTGGTAGGGTAGGGGCCTAGTGGGTGGTGTAGCCAGCACTGTAGGGCTGCTCTTAGTAGGTGGGGCTGGTGATATGAACGGTTGCTCTTGTGTTGGTAGGGTAGGGGCCTAGTGGGTGGTGTAGCCAGCACTGTAGGGCTGCTCTTAGTTGGTAGGGCAGGTGGGGCTGGTGATATGAACGATTGCTCTTGTGTTGGTAGGGTAGGGGCCTAGTGGGTGGTGTAGCCAGCACTGTAGGGCTGCTCTTAGTTGGTAGGGCAGGTGGGGCTGGTGATATGAACGATTGCTCTTGTGTTGGTAGGGTAGGGGCCTGGGTGGGGTGGGCACTGTAGCTTAGCTGTAGGTGGCGGTGGGGCTGGTGATATGAACGATTGCACTGTAGGGGCTGCTATAGGGCTGCTCTTAGTTGGTAGGGCAGGTGGGGCTGGTGATATGAACGATTGCTCTTGTGTTGGTAGGGTAGGGGCCTAGTGGGTGGTGTAGCCAGCACTGTAGGGCTGCTCTTAGTTGGTAGGGCAGGTTGGGCTAGTGCGTCACTCTGCATGCCGCACAGGCAGGGCTGGGCTCCCAATCGTCCTGCAAAACAAGGGGTCCAAGGGACTCCTTCACTTACAGTATAGAGGGTCCTAAAGGCGGGATAGAGGGTCCCAGTTACATTGCGAATGCTAAACATAATTTTTCTAGTGCATCCCTGGGACCCCCTGCACATTCTTTTAGAGGGTCCTCTAGAATTCTAGTACTTCATAGACCCCCAAATGGGTGTCCCTGGGAGCCCTGCCGAGACACTCTAGACTCCTGACGAATTTTCCTCTGATTTTACCGCGTTGCAGTTCCTCTGACGTTTTCCCTACCCTTTTTTTTTTTTACCTCTGGCGAAACCCCCCCTCTCCCCCCCCTCCCCCCCCTCCCCCCCTCCCCCCCCCCTCCCCCCCCCCCCCCCCTCCCCAAAAAATGAAATTCTTAGTTTTTGCAATAACATCAATAATAAGTCAGTGGACTATATAAAGATAGTCCGTTTTCACTCTAATCCATCGCTATAATTACTTGCAAAGGCATTTTATCGTTGTAACAGACCGACTGATACCGTGACGGCTTCAGTTGCTGGCCATGTCATCTCTGTGTGAAGCTTCGAAGGAACTAGGAAGGAGCAGGGGCTGGTCCTGTTCACACTCTTCACACCGTCTGAGGGCTTCAGCTGCTGGCGATGTCATCTCTGTGTGAAGGAACTAGGAAGGAGCAGGGGCTGGTCCTGTTCTCACTCTTCACACCGTCTGAGGGCTTCAGCTGCTGGCGATGTCATCTCTGTGTGAAGGAACTAGGAAGGAGCAGGGGCTGGTCCTGTTCTCACTCTTCACACCGTCTGAGGGCTTCGGCTGCTGGCGATGTCATCTCTGTGTGAAGGAACTAGGAAGGAGCAGGGGCTGGTCCTGTTCTCACTCTTCACACCGTCTGAGGGCTTCAGCTACTGGCGATGTCATCTCTGTGTGAAGGAACTAGGAAGTATCAGGGGCTGGTCCTGTTCTCACTCTTCACACCGTCTGAGGGCTTCAGCTGCTGGCGATGTCATCTCTGTGTGAAGGAACTAGGAAGGAGCAGGGGCTGGTCCTGTTCACACTCTTCACACCGTCTGAGGGCTTCAGCTGCTGGCGATGTCATCTCTGTGTGAAGGAACTAGGAAGTATCAGGGGCTGGTCCTGTTCTCACTCTTCACACCGTCTGAGGGGCTTCAGCTGCTGGCGTAGGGGCTGGTCCTGTTCACACTCTTGTCATCTCTGTGTGTGAAGGAACTAGGAAGGCGTAGGGGCTGGTCCTGTTCACACTCTTCACACCGTCTGAGGGCTTCAGATTCTGGCGATGGTCGTTTTCTGGAGGAGCAGTTTCTGTTGAAGATAAGTGCCATTTTTTAAATAATCTTTTTCGTTGAGGAGAGAAAGTAAGAGAGAGGTTGCGTGTGCCAATGTACCTGTCTTGTCTATCTTTGTTGTCTGTCTGTCATTGTCTGTGTGTGTGTGTGTGTGTCTGTCAGTGTCTCTCAGCAGTCGGATGAGAGAAAGTGAAAGAGAGAGAGAGAGAGAGAGAGAGAGAGAGAGAGAGAGAGAGACGAGAGAGAGAGAGAGAGAGAGATAAAATCATAAATAGCAAATCACAAAGTTTACTGATCCAGGCCTGCCCATGTCAGAGGGGAGGGGTTGGGTTTGCAAAAGGAACAAGTGCAACGCCGAGCGGCTGCAAAGTCCCCTCGTTGCATCGCTGAGCTACTCCGAAATCGGAATGTGTCGGCTGTACACACAGCGGGGAGACCGAAGCGGCAGATATCAAAAGAAAACGTACTTACATAAAAACGCATCAAAACACCACGTAACTGAATAGTTTTTTATATATAGCCTTGGGGTTCGGACCCGTGATTTGAGCGCTGCGCGATCATGCGCACACGCGCGCACAGAAAAATTCATGACAACTGTGTTATAGACCATTCATCAAGAAATGTAGGGGGAAAACTGCATTAAAATACATGCAAAACTTCGCGAGATAATAGCGATTATGTGTTTCGGGGTTTGAACCCCGTAACTGGCGCGACCTTGACCTTAATGTAAAACTAAATACATCAGTGGATAGCTTGCATCTTGGCAAACTAGTATACCAAATTTGATGATGATAGACTGAATAGTTTTTGAGAAACACGGACGAATAGCCGGACGGACGGACGGAGGCATCGACGGACGGACACCGGACGGACGGACCCAGACAGAAAACAATAGTTCCCCGAACCTTCGGCTCGGGGACTAAAAACAACAATGATAGCAGCAACAAAAAAGAGAGAGAGAGGGAAGAGAAGAGAAGAGAGAGGTTGTGTGCCTATGTGTGTGTACCTATGTGTGTGTGCCTATGTGTGTGTGTGTGTGTTTGTGTGCGTGCGTGCGTGCGTGCGTGCGTTTGTGTGTGTGCGCGCTTGTGCGCGCGCGCGTTTGTGTATTTGATTCTTGATCTGGTCTCACAGACCAGTATCAAACCTTCCCTTTCTCTCTATACTTCTAGAGAAAGTTGTAGGGGAAACAACTGAACGATGATGTCTCGTCAAACAGTATTCACCATCCTTATCGGTGTGAATACAGAACCAAGCATAGTCCTGAAACAGCTCTTGCTCACACAGTGAATGTACTCTTATAGCAGCAACAAAAAAAGAGAGAGGGGGGGGGGGGGGGGGACTCACAGACCAGTATCAAACCTTCCCTTTCTCTCTATACTTCTAGAGAAAGTTGTAGGGAAACAACTGAACGATGATGTCTCGTCAAACAGTATTCACCATCCTTATCGGTGTGAATACAGAACCAAGCATAGTCCTGAAACAGCTCTTGCTCACACAGTGAATGTACTCTTATAGCTTCTGACGCTTCTGACGCTGACAAAATATCTACTGATATTTCTTAATCTATCTGCTGCCTTTGGATACCATACACCTCTTTCGTCTTGAACACCCTTTTAGAATTAAACATCTAATCCGTCGTATTGGCTGCATTCGTGGAAACCTTTAAGACGCAGCCACAGCTAAACTGGTCATTTCCCACTTCCTACATGTCTCGTTCTGACCATTTTAATGCCGTCTCTCTCTTAGTCTGTAATGCATTCAAAATACAACAGCTCGTCTTGTCCTTTGGAGAAGAAAAGGTTCAATCTTGTTAGCCCTCTTCACTGCTTTCTGCACTTATTGCCTGTTACAGGTACAATTGAATACAAACTAAACGTAAACACCCTCTGCTATAAATCTGTCCCTCAAGCTGCTTTATCCTACTTCGTTGACGTCATTTCCATCTACAAGTCATCTCGCCGGTTTCGTTGAGTTTCAGACACATTTCTGCACAGGTCCCTAGTTATAAACTGTCAACTGCTATGCTAGTTGTTGCTCTTTAGCAGTTTTAGGACTAAGCGTGTGACACAAACTTCATCTCCCTCTGTCAGCGACCGAACATTTCTGCCTTCCAAGCAAACCATAAGACCCACCTGTTCCCCCATCAATGAAGCTCATTCTTTCTTCCTTGATTTAGGTTTGTTTCTGTCGCATGCTATTAATGTCAAAGGTATGGGACAAATGTTCCCGTTCTTCTGTGTGTAAATGAACAAAACCCCAACACAGCGCTTCACAAAGAGATAGTGATGAAAAAGAAAAGAAATAAAATAAAAGTCAACATTTTCCCAAGGGATGACAATGAAGCAACTGGCTGGTAAACGCAATGATTCAGTGAATCTTCTGGGGATCGTTTTTTTTGGTTTGAATATGCTACGAATTGTTTAATATTCATGTTCGTTTTTGTTTGATTTCTTTCAAGATTAAGCGACTTATAAATGTTGTATGTTTCTTAGTGTGTGTGCGTGTGTGTTTGTGTGTGTGTGTGTGTGGGGGGGGGGCTGGGCCATTGTGTGATTGTATGTCTGTCTTTGTGTGTTTGACAGAGAGAGGGGGGGGGGTAGAGAGAGACAGAGAGAGAGAGAGAGAGAGAGAGAGGGAAAGAGAGAGAGAGAGAGAGAGAGAGAGAGAGAGAGAGATTTTGAAACAAGGATCATGTCCATCAAATTAATCAGCTGAGAGAGAGAGGGGGGGGGGAGAAATAGGAAGAGGGACAGGAAGAGAGAGAGAGAGATGGAAAAGAGAGAGAGAGAATGAAAGTGATATTTGAACAAGAATCATGTCCATTAAATTAATCATCTGAGAGTGAGCGCGCGCGCGCGCGCGAGAGAGAGAGAGAGAGAGAGAGAGAGAGAGAGAGAGAGAGAGAGAGAGAGAGAGAGAGAGAGAATCAAATGTTTAATGTCGAAAGCTATATGTCATATCATCACAGTCACGAAAAGCACAAATGCATGCACATAAGTTTGAAGTTTTAAGTCTTTGAATCAGCTTTGAGAGAGAGTGAGAGAGAGAGAGAGAGAGAGAGTAGAGAGATAGAGAGAGAGAGAGAGAGAGAGATGGGGGGGGAAGATTTCGAAAAGTATCATGTCCATCAAATTAATCAGCTGAGAGAGAGAGAGAGAGAGAGAGAGAGAGAGAGAGAGAGAGAGTGGGGGAGGGAGAGAGAGAGAGAGAGAGAGAGAGAGAGAGAGAGAGAGAGAGATGGGGGTGGTAGGGGAGGGAGAGAGATTTCGAACAAGAATCATGTCCATCAAATTAATCAGCTGAGAGGGAGAGAGAGAGAGGGGAGAGAGAGAGAGAGGGGGGGGGTTAGGCAGGGAGAGAGATTTCGAACAAGAATAATGTCCATCAAATTAATCAGCTGAGAGAGAGAGAGAGAGAGAGAGAGAGAGAGAGAGAGAGAGAGAGAGAGAGAGAGAGAGAGAGAGAGAGAGATGAGCGAAGGGGGGAGGGGGAGAGAGATTTCGAACAAGATTAATGTCCATCAAATTAATCAGCTGAGGAGAGAGAGAGGGGAGAGGAGAGATAGAGTGATGGGGGGGAGGGAGGGAGAGAGATTTCGAACAAGAATAATGTCCATCAAATTATCAGCTGAGAGAGAGAGAGAGAGAGAGAGAGAGAGAGGAGAGAGATAGAGAGAGAGAGAGAGAGAGATATAGTTGGGGGGGGAGAGAGATTTCGAACAAGAATAATGTCCATCAAATTAATCAGCTGAGAGAGAGAGAGAGAGAGAGAGAGAGAGAGAGAGAGAGAGAGAGAGAGATATGGGGGGGGAGGGAGAGATTTCAGAACAAGAATAATGTCCCATCAGAATTAATCAGCTGATCAGAGAGAGAGAGAGTGAGAGAATTGAGGGTCGGGAGAGAGAGATAGAGAGAAGAGAGAGAGAGAAGAGAGAGAGAGATCAGAGAGAGATAGAGAGAGAGAGAGAGAGAGAGATGGTGGGAGAGATAGCGATTTTCGAACAAGGATCATGTCCATTCAAAAACAACACATTAATCAGCTGAGAGAGAGAGAGGAAGAGAGAGAGAGAGAGAAAGAGTGAGAGAAATAGAGAGAGAGAGCGACGGACGGGAGGGGGAGGAGAGAGATGGGGGTGAGAGTAGGGGGTGGCGAGGGAGAGATTGAGAAATTTGTCGACAACAAGAATCATGTCCCATCCCATTTAATCAATCTGAGAGAGAAAGTGGAGAGAGAGAGAGCGGAGAGAGAGAAGAGAGAGAGAGAGAGCAGAGAGAGCGGAGAGAGGGGGGGAGGGAGGGAGAGAGAGTTCGAACGAAGAATAATGTCAATCAGTTGAGAGAGACGAGAGAGAGAGAGGAGTAGAGCGAGAGAGGATAAGTGAGAGAGAAGAGAGAGATATGGGAGGGGGAAGATTTCGATACAAAGTATGTTCATCAACTAAAATCAGCGGATTAGACAGAGAGAGAGAGAGAAGAGAGAGTAGAGAGAGGGAGTAAGTTGGTAGTGGGGGGGTGAAGAGAAGGGGGGGAGGGGGATAAGAGAGAGAGAAGAGGAGAGAGAGGGGGTGGTGGGTAGAGAGGGAGAGAGAAATTTCGAATCTCAGAATCAATGTCCATTCCATCAAATTAATCAGCTGAGAGAGAGAGAGAGAGAGAGAGAGAGAGAGGAGAAGAGAGAAATGGAGAGAAGAGAGAGATTAGAGAGAGAGAGATGGGGGGAGGGAGAGGAGAGAGATTTCGATACACAAGAAAATGTCAGATCAAATTAAAGCATTGAGAGAGAGAGAGAGAGAAGAGACGAGAGAGAGAGGAGAGAGAGAGAGATGAGGAGAGTAAGAGAGAGAGAGATGGGGGGGAGAGATGATTCGAAACAAGACTCATGTTACATCAAATTATCATTCTGAGAGGGAGAGAGAGGGGGGGGGAAAGAGAGAGAGCAAGAGAGGGGCGGGGGGGTTATAGGGAGGGAGAGATTTCGAACAAGCAATAATGTCTCATCCCCAGTAATGAGCTGAGAGAGAGAGAGAGAGATAAAAGAGAGAGAGAGAGGAGAGAAGAGGAGAGAGATGGGGGGAGGGGGGGGGGGAGGGGGGGGGAGAGAGTGGGGGTGGGGAGAGAGGGAGGGAGAGGAGAGAGATTTCGAAACAAGACATAATGTCCATCAAAATTAACTCATCTGAGAGAGAGAGAGAGAGAGAGAGAGGAGAGAGAGAGGAGTGAGAGATGAAGAGAGAGAGCTGAGAGAGATGGTGGAGGGAGGGAGAGAGATTCCGAACAAGAATAATGTCCATCAAACAATCAGTTGAGGAGAGAAGAGAGAGAGAGAGAGAGAGAGAGATGATGAGATCGAGAGAGAGAGAGAGTTGAGAGAGAGCGAGAGAGAGAGGGAGAGAGAGATGGGGGGGAGAGATTTCGAACAAGAATCATGTTCATCAAATTAATAATCGAGAGGAGAGAGAGGGGGGGAGAGAGAGAGAGAGAGGGGGGGGTGGGAGGAAGAGATTTCGGAACAAGGAATAAGCCCATCAAATTAATCAGCTGGAGGAGACAGAGAAAAAGAGGAGAGAGAGAGAGAGAGGAAAGAGAGAGAGATGGGGGAGGGGGGGGAGGGGGGGGGGAGGTTGGGAGTGAGAGAGGAGGGAGGGAGAGAGATTTCGAACAAGAATCATGTCCATCAATAATCAGCTGAGAGATAGATTGAGAGAGAGAGGGAGAGAGAGTGAGGTGGAGAGAGAGGAGAAGAGAGAGAGAGCGAGAGAGAGAGAGAGAGAGAGGAGAGAGAGAGAGATGGTGGGGGAGAGAGATTTTGCAAGGGATCATGTCCCCAACTAAATTAATTCAGCTGAGAGAGAGAGAGAGAGAGAGAGAGAGAGAGAGAGAGAGAGAGAGAGATGGGGGGAGGGGGAGAGAGAGATGGGGGTGATAGAGGGGGGTTGAGGGATGGAGAGGAAATTTCGAACAAGAATCATGTCCATCGCATTAAATCAGCGTGAGAGAGAGAGAGAGAGGAGCACCCTTGCTGCTAGAGTGAGAGAGAGAGAGAGATGGAGGGGTGGAGGGAGAGAGATTTCAGGCAGGGGGTAGAGCCCAAGGAGAAGGGAGGGGGGGTCTCTCTCGCTCTGTCGGACGTACGCGTTGTGAGGAGAGAGAAGGAGAGAGAGAGAGAGAAGAGAGAGGGCCGGAGGGAGAGAGAGAGAGAGAGAGAGAGAGAGATGGGGGGGGGGAGAAGATTTTCACGAACAAGAATTGTGCCATCAATCAATCAGCTGAGAGTGGAGAGAGAGAGAGGGGAGAGAGAGGGGGGTAGGAGGAATCTCGTGCTTATTTCGACAGAATGTGTGTGTGTGTGATTAATCACTGAGAGAGAGAGAGTAGAGAGAGGGAGAGAGGACTACATCATACGACTGAGAGATGTGCGTGCTGTCGGAGAGAAGGTGACACACATGTGTATGGGGGAGGAGGGAGAGAGATATTCGACAAGAAAATGTCCTCTGGCATGATATTAATCAGTTTGAGAGAGAGAGAGAGAGAGAGAGAGAGAGAGAGAGAGGAGGAGAGAGAGAGAGAGAGAGAGATGGGGGGGGGGAGAGAGGTTGTGCGATTTAACAAGAAATCATTTTCAGGGACGAACTTGTCCTGGCTCTCTGAGAGGGAGAGAGAGAGGGGGGAAGAGAGAGAGAGAGGGGGGGTGGGGTGGGAGATTTCGAACAAGAATAATGTCCATCAAATTTAATCAGCTGAGAGAGAGAAAGGATAATAGAGAGGAGAGAGAGAGAGAGAGTGAGAGAGAGATGGGGGAGGGTGGAGATAGTTTGGGGGTAGAGAGTGATGGAGGGAGAGAGATTTCGAACAAGAATCATGTCCATCCCATTACTCCAGGGCTGAGAGGAGAGAGAGAGAGAGGAGAGAGAGAGAAGAGAAGAGAGAGAGAGAGCGAGATAGAGAGAGAGATGGTGGAGGGGAGGGAGAGAGGATTGCCGACCAGAATAATGTCCATCAAATTAATCAGTAAGAGAGAGAGAGAGAGGAGAGAGAGATGGGGGGAGGGGGAGAGAGATTTAGAACAAGTTA
>CM065684.1:15544930-15549930 GCA_017654935.2 Phymorhynchus buccinoides
TGGATGATGTGGTGAATGTGTGTAGTAAAGTTGTTGGAAAGAGAGAGATGGGTTTGAATGAGATGTACGAAAGACGAACCAAGCATAAAGACAGGAAGATTGTAAATGACACCTCCCATGTTTTGAACAAACATTACGAACTATTACCTTCTGGACGTCGCTACAAAAACTTTTAAAGTCAACTCCAGGGCACAGAAATCCTTCGTCCCCAGATCCATCCACCTCCTAAACTCATGATCCTTTTAGGTTTAAATGTGTGTTCATCGTGTTAAAAGAAACTATGCATGCTTATCCTTAGACGTGTATGTATCCACATATAATGTGTATCTTTAAGTATGTATTATGTGTAACTTTTGCTCCTATTCATGCATGCTGAATGTCGATGTCTTTTTGTTATTCTGGCACCTGAACAAAATTTCTCCTTGGGAGATAATAAAGTGAATTTGATTTTGATTTGATTGAAGTTTTATTTATGTGCATGTTAAAGATGAGTATTATAAAGTAAGATTAGGCTTGACTTCGTCATGTGTATGTTTTTACTTTTCAATATGTGTATCCGCATGCAAACAAAATGACTAGGTCTGCTTTTGATACGTGTGTGCGTTTACCTCTTAATTTGTGCATGTTAAAAATGAATAATGTAATGTAGGAATAGGTTTCATGTTGCCATGGGTAAATGTATTTACATTTTAAATTGTGCATGCTAAGATGAGTAGGGGTTTTTTTCTTCCAAATAAGTACGTTTAAATGATGAGTATACAAAGTATGATTAAGGGTGGGTTTTTGTGTGGGGTTTTGTATGTGTGATTTTTTGGTGGGTTTTTTTCTCCATATGCTTGTGCACTTCTCAATTTCTGAATGTTAAAGATGAGTGTGAAAAGTAGGATTGGGTTTTATTTTCCCGTATGTATGCGCTTACTTCCCAAGTTTTGAATGTTAATAATGAGTATAGTGAATGGTTGAAAAATGGTGTTTTTACGTCCTCTCGGTCATAGACACACATGGGACATTTGTAAATACAAAGATGGTGGGAACAATACTGGCTGCAATGCCCAGAGGCAGTGCAACACACCAGTAAAGTCCCGAGTTTGTATCAATATAGATAGGTGTAGCGGTAACCACGCCTCTGATAAACCTCATCGGCTATGGTACCGCCACAAATAATGAGTATAGAATGAATGAATTTTGGTGTTTTACGTCCTCTCGACCCGGGAAGGCACATATGAAATGAGTATAGTCAATAATAATAGGTTTGATTTTGTTATTGATGTTTTACAATATCGGGATGTTTTTTTGCATGCTTTATATTACTTTGTGCTTTTTTCGTTTTCCATTTTTCTACTTTTATGTATGTATTTTGTCCAGAGGGCTGGATGTAAAAAAGCATGTTATTGCTTACTCTATTACCCTCTTTAAATAAAATTCATTCATTCATTCATTCATTCTCTCTCTTTTTCATACCGCTTTTAGTTTATAGCCCAAGGGAAGTAAGCCAGTCCAGCCCGTCACTCCTTATTAGAATTACTTCCCATTTGACACACACAGGCCCTCTTTACTTTTCCTACATCAGTTCAGCTCACACACAAAAGGAAGGAAAAACGGCTATTTCTTGGCAGAGGTTTGCACTAAAGGTTCAAAATTCAGGTTGTGAATAATAGAGACTAGGAGGATCAAGATAATATAACCTGTATGGTACCGGTCTCTCTTCCACGGTGTTCGCGTAATTCCCTGAACAACGCACATAACCCGCATGTATTATATATCTAGGTTTCATACCTAGATGTGAAGCTTAAGCTCTCGGAGGGTAGGATAATCACAGATGTGTACTCCAAACACAATCACGCGTACCTTCCCCCGCATAGCTGCCATGCCCCTTCCGTTTTCAAAGGCCTTATTTCGAGTGTGGGCTCAAGGCTTCGAATGATTTGCAGCGAAGAAGGAAAGTTGAGCGAAAGAATTGAAGAGTACAGCAAATACTTTGCTATGTCGGGTTGGGAGTTTGAGAGGGCGAAAAAGGAAATCTGGAAAGGTGCCCGTAAGGACAGGGATAAGTTAATAAGAGACAAACGGCAGAAAGATAAACCAAAGAAGCTAGCTTGGGTCACTAATTTCGACCCAAGATACCCATCGAAATCCGAGATTATCCGAAGAAACCTTCATATCTTGTACACAAACCCCACTAACAAGAAGGTCTTTCAGAAAAACCAAATCATTGCGGCGGATAGGCGAAGAAAACACCTAGGGGAACTCTATAAACCCACGGCACCAAAAAGGTTTGTGGAACATGGACCGCTCTTGGAACCAGGTTACTTAACGTGCAAAGCTAAAAGGTGCGACACACGAAAACAATAAAGTCACCATGGGACAGAAGGGTCTGGACCATCCGAAAACACTTAACATGTTCATCAAAGAACGTCATATCTGTCCTAAGATGTAAAATTCACCCAGAACAGCTATATGTAGGGTCTACTAAGAACTTAATAAGCTTCGTTGGGCGAATCATAAATCGGACACCAAGTTGAAAAAAAACAACTAAATGTACAGTGTCAAAACATGTCAATACAGTGCCACATCCAGACTCTAAGAACCTTGATTTCTTAGAGATCATAGCAATTGATAGTGTGCAAGACGACAAGAAACTGTTACAAAAAGAGATATTCTGGATATGTAACCTTGGCACACTTTTTGTAGGCCTCAATACGAGGCAAGATGTCCACACCGTGCATATAAGGTAAAAGAAAGGGCAAGCAGAATCAGGATTTCGTTTTGTTAACAAACAGCTAACAGAACCGGTTTGTAAAAGAATGGGGAAGAAAAATCCGGATCTCATTTTGTTAGCAAATAATTATCAGAACCGCTATGTAAAAAAAATGGGAAAGAAAAATCTGGATAGCATTGTGTTAGCAAGCCGCTAATAGAATAGATATGACTGTCCCACTTTTAAATAACAATTGTATAATAAACAGTGAAATTAACACAACAAATAAAACTTCACATCTCCTATAACCAATATTATCCCTGAGCCCTAACACACCCTATTTTACATCCCCTGAAAACAATGTTATCCTAGACTTGTTCTAATAGACACAAAAAAGTATGGAAAGAAGTTCATACATGCGTGCATGTGCACGCACATGTGCGCGTGAGCGAACACAACCATGCATACACAGTCGAATCCAAGTATGCAAGCAAACACACAAATGAGCAACATGTTGAATCTCACACACAGCCACACGTAAACATCACTTTGGACATTCAATTTTAATGGAAACAACAAATCCGAAATATACAACCTAATAATATCCGGATATCTGGATTCCAAAACTTCTGTTAGTGAAATGACTTTTGTATAGTATTAGTGCGAATGTGATTTACGTGTTCGGGGGGTTGGTTTTCATTATGGTATGGATAATTACTATTGTACTTGGGATGTCTTGGTTAATAGAGGTGGATGAAATGTATATACAAACAATATTGTTCTTTCTGTACACTTTTTGAAGAGTATATTCTATATATGAGGCATGTTTAGATAACAAGCAGGTCATGGAGAAAAGCTCGTGAAATGAATTCATAGTTCACCATTAAGTGTTCTTTCTTTTTTCTTTTCTTTTGGTTTTATTTTCTTCTTTTACAGATGTTTTGAGTTTTCAGTCACAATTCAAATAAAAAGGTGTGCATTATTTAGAAGTTGCCAGTGTTGATATTGAAAAAGTTGCCTTTTACCCACGAAAATTTTATCAGAGAGAATATATATTTTTTAAATGAAACTGTGTGTTTTTGTGTCTTTTATCATTTTACTCATAAACGATATAGTTACGCCCAATCCGTGAAATTGCCCATTTCATGAAATGGGCAAAGTGGTTTGCCCAATTCGTGAAATGGACAATATACATTACACTTTTCAATTCCCAATCACACAGGCATTGATTAAAGTTGATCCAACAGCAGCTAATATTTCTCCATTGTACTGTCATCCCAATCCTATCCCCCAACCATACCAAATGCTACCCTGGGGTATGCCTGAGCAACGTGTTTTATTAAGCGTTTTATCAAATTAAGTCTGAATAAAATAATTTCAAACTCATCTACAGGCGTGATTTCTCATTCGTTTGAACCGATTCTTGAGCTCTGAGTGTTTATGAACGAAATATATTTTTCATTCATAGTGCTTTTATAAATATCAAGTTTTGAATTGGCTATTTCACAAACTGGGCAAACTGTTTTGCCCATTTCATGAAATAGGCAATTTCACGGATTGGGCGTAACATATATAATATAATGATAATAATGATGGTCAGTTTGACGCTTAATAACGCCCCTTTCGTTCGGTGATTGGATCATTTCATTATTGTGGGTCATCAAAATAGGCGCAGTTGAGGTGCACCCAGGCAAAAGAGGGAATAAATAAGGGAGGGGGCTGGGGGCGTTTAGCTGCAAGGCGGTGGAGACAGGGTAGGGTTGCATGAACAAACACCGGACAGAGAGAGATAAGAAGCCAGTGGGTTGAGTGAGCTATGAGCGATTAATAGACTTCTTCTTCTTTTTTCTTCTTCATTTTTCTTCTTCTTTTTCTTTTTTTTTTTTTCTTTCTTTTTTTTATTTGTCTTCCTCGTCTTTACTTTTATTTTATATTTTCATCTTTTTCTTTCTTTCTTGTTGTATATTCTTCTTCTTCTTCTTCTTTTTCTTCTTCTTTGTCTTCTTCTTCTTCATCTTCTTCTTCTTCGTCTTCTTCTTCAGTCTTCTTCTTCTTCTTCTTCTTTTTCTTCTTCTTCTTCTTCTTCTTCTTCTTTTTTTTTCCTTTTCTTCTTTTTAAAAAAATTATTCTTCTTCTCCTAATTATTGTTCGTTTTTCTTTCTTTTTTTCTCGTCTTCTTGTTTCATTCTTTCTTTTCTTTCTTTGTTTTTTTCTTCTTCTTTACTTCTGTCTTCTGTCTTTTTTTGTTTTTCGTTCGCTCGTTCGTTTCTTCTTCTTCTTCTTCTTCTTCTTCTTCTTCTTC
>CM065684.1:15554930-15564930 GCA_017654935.2 Phymorhynchus buccinoides
GTAGTGGAGAAGAGGCCTACCTGTCTGTGAGCGTAGTGGAGAAGAGGCCTACCTGTCTGTGAGCGTAGTGGAGCCTACCTGTCTGTGAGCGTAGTGGACAAGAGGCCTACCTGTCTGTGAGCGTAGTGGAGAAGAGACCTACCTGTCTGTGAGCGTAGTGGACAAGAGGCCTACCTGTCTGTGAGCGTAGTGGAGAAGAGGCCTACCTGTCTGTGAGCGTAGTGGAGAAGAGGCCTACCTGTCTGTGAGCGTAGTGGAGAAGAGGCCTACCTGTCTGTGAGCGTAGTGGAGAAGAGGCCTACCTGTCTGTGAGCGTAGTGGACAAGAGGCCTACCTGTCTGTGAGCGTAGTGGAGAAGAGGCCTACCTGTCTGTGAGCGTAGTGGACAAGAGGTCTATGCTGTCTGTGAGCGTAGTGGAGAAGAGGCCTACCTGTCTGTGAGCGTAGTGGTTGGCGATGATGAAGGGCACGGAGAAGAGGCCTGTCTGTCTGTGAGCGTAGTGGAGAAGAGGCCTACATGTCTGTGAGCGTAGTGGACAAGAGGCCTATGCCTGTCTGTGAGCGTAGTGGAGAAGAGGCCTACCTGTGTGTGAGCGTAGTGGTTGGCGATGATGAAGGGCACGGAGAAGAGGCCTGTCTGTCTGTGAGCGTAGTGGAGAAGAGGCCTACATGTCTGTGAGCGTAGTGGAGAAGAGGTCTACCTGTCTGTGACCGTAGTGGACAAGAGGCCTACCTGTCTGTGAGCGTAGTGGTTGGCGATGATGAAGGGCACGGAGAAGAGGCCTGTCTGTCTGTGAGCGTAGTGGAGAAGAGGCCTACATGTCTGTGAGCGTAGTGGACAAGAGGCCTATGCCTGTCTGTGAGCGTAGTGGAGAAGAGGCCTACCTGTGTGTGAGCGTAGTGGTTGGCGATGATGAAGGGCACGGAGAAGAGGCCTGTCTGTCTGTGAGCGTAGTGGAGAAGAGGCCTACATGTCTGTGAGCGTAATGGAGAAGAGGTCTACCTGTCTGTGACCATAGTGGACAAGAGGTCTACCTGTCTGTGAGCGTAGTGGTTGGCGATGATGAAGGGCACGGAGAAGAGGCCTGTCTGTCTGTGAGCGTAGTGGAGAAGAGGCCTACCTGTCTGTGACCGTAGTGGACAAGAGGCCTACCTGTCTGTGAGCGTAGTGGTTGGCGATAATGAAGGGCACGGAGAAGAGGGCGGAGCGCTGGAAGCCGTACAGCACACAGCACACGTAGAACACCGCCACCTGGCGGGACAATGTCAGAGCCAAGATGGCCGCCGACATCAGCAAGTGCGACAGGGCGAAGTCCACTTTCAGACCTGAAACCAGTTGAAGAATCTGTTGGATGTACTCATGAATCTCTTGGTATGTTCGGGCGTTAAAGGTCATATGCTACAACCAATGGAAGTAGTTGGCCGCCATCTTGGCCGCCATTTTGGTTTCTACATAGGTCAAATATATAATTGAATATAATTAGGACCGGGTTTCCTAACCACAGTAACTTTGTCTATAGCCTAGTCATCAAAATCATAACTTTTTAATGCTGTATATATGAAAACTTAGAGCGAATGGGGTGAATGAGTGTGGGTTGGTGTTGTTGTTTTTTGCAGTGGCAGCCATGTTGCCCGCTATCTTGAAATATATAATATCCCAAAGGTTGTCATGAACGCATTCTTCAACTACAAGGTCCAGACTACTGAAAATTGTCTAAAAGCGATTGTTGCCTAACATTTCTAGGTAATCGGCATCAGGCACATACCAATTGAATGATTTTGCAGGAAAAGCCAGAAGCAGACCTTTTCTATTATAAAAAAAAAGAACACAGCAGCGACACACACAAAATACACATGCATAGAAAAAATAGTAATCAAGTATGCATAACAAACGTTTTCTTTATTTTAAAAAACCCAAAAAACACACACACACAAAAATACACATGCTTAGAAAATTAAAAAGAAAACCTGCACAAAAAGTATGCACGCACGCAAAGAGAATAATCGAATATGCATATTATATCAAATCTTTTCTGCAAATTAAACGAAAAAAGAGAAAAGATCATTATTAAACTTCCAACAACAAAAACATACTTATTTTGACACATATGAACTAAACTAAAGGGGGTGTCACACGAGGCAACGACCCCGTTCCTGCGCAAGTTCGAATCCTCGCCCAATGTGACTACCCCCTAAGGCCGGGTTCACACTAGACACGTAAGTTCCGTACGGAAAACGCTAAATAAGTGCAAGAAAGAAGGATACAAGTTTACGCATATAGGGGAAATTCAGACCCGTGCGCAAATCTTTTCCCTTCTTTGTTTCACTTATTTATGGATTGCGCACGGGTTTCCCCATGGAATATCCGCTTATAATAATAATAATAATAATAATAATAATAATAATAATAATAATTAACATTTATAGAGCGCCCTTTCTCTCATGAGCTCACGGCGCTTCACAATTATTTAAATAAATACATAGATCATAAGCTACTACAATATTAACTATAAAAAAACAAGCACATAGCCACAGCACGCACGCACGCACGCACGCACACACGCACACACCCGCACACACCCACACAACCACGCGCGCGCACACACCCACACACAATGTGCGGAACATAGTTTTAAGGCAGGAAACAGGACAAGGAAGAAATCAGAGGTATTGCCGGAAGAGGTGAGTTTTAAGAGCGGTTTTGAAAGATTTGAAAGATTTAGCAGAACGAAGTTCATATGGTAGGGTGTTCCAGACAGAAGGGGCGCTGAAAGAAAATGAACGTTCACCATATGTCTTAGTGTTTGTACGAGGAATAGAAAGGATAAGTTTGTCAGAAGAGGAACGGAGAGACCTGGAGGGTGAGTACAGGTGAACGAGATCAGAGAGGTAGGCAGGACCAGATGAATGGACAGCATTGAAACAGAGGCAAGCAATTTTATACTTTATTCTTGCCTCGACTGGAAGCCAGTGTAAGGTATTGAGGTGGGGTTTGATGTGGTCTGTACGAGGGACTTTAAGGATTAACCGAGCTGCATTGTTTTGAATTTTCTGAAGTTTGTTGAGGAGGGTTTGAGGACAGCCTACAAGTAAGGAATTGCAATAATCGATGCGAGACAGAACACAAGCTGACACTAGAGTCTTGGTGGCTTCAACTGTGAGATAGTGACGAATGGCACTAATACGACGGAGTTCAAAGTTCATATTACGAATCAGAGTCATGACATGACTGACCATAGTTAGCTGACAGTCGAGGGTTACACCAAGGTTTTTAGCTGATTGACAGAAAGGGACAGTAGCATCGCCAATGACAAGAGAGTCAGGAAACTGAACAGAGGTGGAACTTCTCTGAGTGGAAACGATCATTGCCTCACTCTTATCATCATTGAGTTTCAATTTATTGGAGGTCATCCATGACTTGACATCTGAAACAGTATCCTGTGTGTATGTGTGTAGGCTACACGGCCTTAGGCTCACCCCAGAACTCGAGCAGTCTCCCGTGGACCACGCTGACGCCTAGGTAGCAGCAGAAGAAGACCAGGAGTCCGGAGGCGGCGGAGCCGGTGGCCTCCTCATACAGCCTCAGTTCCTGGCTGCCGGGCGGGGCGCTGGCGTCGCCCCCCATCACCTCCTGGCCCAGGAAATGCGTGGCGTACATGTTGTAAGGGTAAACCACGGACGTCCCTAAGTACAACGCGATGCACGCTATCCCGACGTTCAACTTGGCCCTGCTCGCTGGTGGTGTTCGCTCGGGCTTAAGATCTGAACTCTCCGTTTCGGTTCGTCCATCACAATCCAAAGCCGCCATTTTGGTTTTCAATTCGGGAGCGTGCAAACCACCGTTGCGAGCGTTTTCGGTCGTTGGGATTAAATCCGAGTCACGATTTTCCGAACATTCAACGCACGATAGAATCTGATCTGACTCTGAGAGGCTCGTTTCTTTGAGTGTCGGGTTGGAAGTGTCTTCTTCTTTGTGTTGGAAGGCTTCCTCGCCATGTTGGAAGGTCCCGTAGTAGTGGGTCTGCCCTTCCTTCGCTGACGGGTCGTCTTCCAGAGAGTTGTACGCGTGTTGGTCCATCTGCCTGATGTTGAGGAGGCCGGTGACGATGGTGGAGACGAGGCAAAGGACGAGGACACAGCAGCACACCGCCAGCTGTACCGTTGTCTGCAACACCAGCCTGAGAGTGACACGGGTAAATGATGAGGGGTGGTACCCAAATGCACGTAAGTTATAATAAAAAATAAAAAATAAAGCAGCACAGGAAAACGAGGCTAATGTCGTAAATGATCACTTTTGACATTCATATTTTCAGAAAGGCCAGAGACAACAGATTAACAGGCAGAAAACAGAATTGATCTATCTCTAATGGTTTATTTTTAACAATTTTTCAATCAATCAAATATCTCTCTCTCTCTCTCTCTCTCTCTCTCTCTCTCTCTCTCTCTCTCTCTCTCTCTCTCTCTCTCTCTCTCTCTCTCTCTCTCTCTCTCTCTCTCTTCTTTCTCTCCCTTGTGGCTGCCCGACTTTAGCCTCCTTTTCCTGCGCTGCATCATTAATTTATTATCAAAATGAATATACATGTATTTTTATATTTCATATTAATTATGGACACTTTGATCAGGGGCAAAAACCTGTTTTGATCTCTCCGTCTCTCTCGCTCGCTCACTCACTCGTCCGCTCGTCCTTGCTAACTTTCTTTAAATGTCCTTTGCGACTTTTTCCATGTCTAGGGGAAGACGGGGTAAAAAGCGCATGGGCGGGTAAGAAGCCCACCCCAATTATCTCATGAAATGAAGCAAATTTCAGTCTCATTTTGCCCATGAGACGAGCGTTTCCATTCGTCTCATGGGCAAATTTGACTGAAATTTTCTTTATTTCATGAGATAATTGGGGTGGGCTTCTTACCCGCCCATGCGCTTTTTACCCCGTCTTCCCCTATCTTTCCCTCCCTCTGTGTCTGTCTCTTCTTCTACCCATCTGTGTCCATCAGCACCCCCCCCCCTCTCTCTCTCTCTCTCCCCCTCTCTCTCTCCCCCTCCTCTCTCTCTCTCCTCTCTCTAAAATACTGACTATACGAATACGAAATTCGTATTTCTATTTCGTATTCGTATTCGTATATTCTAAAATACTGACAGAAAACCTTTGGGTGACAAAGTGTTAACATATAATTATATGCTCCTGTTATACTGAATTGTGAAAAGTGCTTGCTTTGAAACAAGCAACAGAATTACGTTTTTGTAAACATTTATTTTTTAACGGATTGGGGGTTTAGTTCAATTTACACTATAAGCCTACATCCCAGAGAAAACAAAGAAAGTGTTTTAGACGCACTCGTGTCTACAGGACCAGAAGTTTTCTCCTTCCATCCCCTATTCCTGTATGTAAAAGTCTCCACCATTTGTGGTCTCTGGTGTCCACCCGTGTCTCAGAAAAATAATGTGCTCTTTACCTGCTCTGTAGGGGAAGACGGGGTAAAAAGCGCATGGGCGGGGTAAGAAGCCCACCCCAATTATCTCACGAAATAAAGAAAATTTCAGTCAAATTTGCCCATGAGACGAATGCTAGACGTTAACGCTCGTCTCATGGGCTTTTTACCCCGTCTTCCCCTAACTACGCCCATCAGTGCAAGTGTGTATGTGTGCGTGCGTGCGTGCGTGTGTGTGTGTGTGTGTGTGTGTGTGTGTGTGTGTGTGTGTGTGTGTGTGTGTGTGTGTGTGTGTGAGCGCATGCGTGAGTGCGTATGTCTTCTTCTTCGCCATAGGCAGCCAACTTCATCACGTTGAAGATTCTGCTGCACTTTAGGGGGTAGGGTAGTACGAAAAAGAAAGAAAATGAGTTCAGCAAGGACACTATAGAAAGTGAACTGATGAGATATTACGGGGAGAAGATAAATCCCCATAATATGTGTGTGTTAATGTCTGCATGCACGTGTGTGCCCTTATACTGAAGCTAAGCAGAATGTGTCTCATTGTCGAGAGAGATGTATAATCTGGCTCTTGTTACTCTAGGGCGAATCATACAAATTACTATAGGAATACTTCCCTTTTTGGTACGGTACGATGGTACGAAAATTTGAAGGCAAATGTTTTGCAAGATAATCTATTTTAGAGGATGACACACGCTGTTCGACGATGTGTCCGTTGTTAAAGGTGGGCCCTGACGGATGGTTTTTTTTTGCGAGAAACACGTCGAGATCACCTGAAAGACAGCCTTTTCGAGAAATGGGAACACTCACTTTGCTCTGGTTTCCTAGAAATCAAACCGTCAAAACGGCGATTCCTCCTTGGCGGAGATGCTGGAGAGATAAGCCATTTTGGATGGGGTGGGTGAAGGCCACTCATTGTGGTTGAAGCTTTTTCTTTTTTGTAGTGCAGTAAAAAAAAGAATGGAGCTATTTCTTTGTTGTGAACGAAACTCCTTTACGTAAACTGTATAAGATAAAAAATAAAATAAAAAGGCTTGTATTGTGACAATTTCGTGCAGACGATTTGGTCTAAACTCAGGTGGCCATTAGAAGGCACATGCCTTCTCTTTCACTGAAATAATTTAACTTCCAGCACCTCCGCCAAGGAGGAATTGCCGATTTGACGGTTTGATTTATAGGAAACGAAAGCAAAGTGAGTGTTGCGATCTCTGTCTGCAAAGGGTGTTTTCCTGGTGATCTCGACGTGTTTCTTGCAAACAAAAACTCATCCGTCAGGGTGCCCTTTTAAACTAACTCAAAAGTAGAGAACTCTATGAGAAGTCGAAAGAATCTCAAACAGATTGCTCAATCACCTTTCGACCCATATAGATTCAGAAGCACGTCCAATAAAAAATTTCTTTCTCAAACAAAATTATAAATAGAAAGCCAATGGAAAACATAGGCACAGACACACCTTCAGGGAGAATGACACAATGGCAGCCAAACGTTTCAGTCGAGAAATTTGTGGGTTACTGACCGATGTGCTTGATATGAGGTGGAATAACAAGAACAAGGAATGTGCAGATCATTTTAACCCGAGAACAAACGCCAATCGATTATGACGCATGCAAAAAATAAGAGGCACTCATTTCAATTGAAGTTCTCCGTGTAGACTACGCTCTCTCTCTCTCTCTCTCTCTCTCTCTCTCTCCTCTCTCTCTCTCTCTCTCTGTCTCCACGCACGCGACCCACGAGGCATGCACGCGACGCTGGAATTTTATTGGTCAACCTCGTGAACCAGCTATCCGCCGTCTCCCTTCACGATCTTATATACAGTCCGTTATTTTTAGTCCCCGAGCCGAAGGTTCGGGGAGCTATTGTTTTTGTCTGGTCCGTCCGGTGTCCGTCCGGCGTGCCTCCGTCCGTCCGGCTATTCGTCCGTTTTTCTCAAAAACTATTCAGTCTATCATCATCAAATTTGTCTATCATCATACTAGTTTGCCAAGATGCAAGCTATCCACTGATGTATTTAGTTTTACATTAAGGTCAAGGTCGCGCCAGTTACGGGGTTCAAACCCCGAAACACATAATCGCTATTATCTCGCGAAGTTTTGCATGTATTTCAATGCAGTTTTTTTTCACAACATTTCTTGATGAATGGTCTATAACACAGTTGTCATGAATTGTTCTGTGCGCGCATGTGCGCATGATCGCGCGCGCTCAAATCACGGGTCCGAACCCCAAGGCTATGTATAAAAAACTATTCAGTTACGTGCTGTTTTCATACGTTTTTATGTAGTTACGTGCTGTTTTTATGCGTTTTTATGTATGTGTACAGCCGACACATTCCGATTTCGGAGTAGCTAGCGATGCTGCGAGGGGACTTTGCAGCCGCTCGACGTTGCACTTGTTTTAAATTATTTTAACAAGGGAAACAGCGCGGAACTGCGTGTATCAACCTCTAAATTAAAAGGACAGTTCACAAAACATTCGCCTTCAAATTTTCAGAACATCGTACCAAAAGGGAAGTATGATTTCAATTTCGCCCTAGAGGATGTCTAGAGCACGGATTAGCCTACTTTAATTGAATTCTAAAAATAGATTTCGACGCTCGACGTGAGCTTTTTTTTTCTTTTTAAAAAAATTCAACAATGGCTTAACCAATCAGAGAAAAAGTTGTCAGCTCGAGGCGAGAAGCGCGGCCATTTTAAGACTATCAAGCAAAACCAAAAGGTGGGTGAGTTATTTCTGTTTCTGATTCCACATGGTTGTTTTCATTTTGTATGGTTTGGGGAACTGAAATAACAACTGTGTCGGCATTTTGAAAACACTGTTCTCATTCTACAAGGTAGAGTATCCAGCTTTATTTTGTTCTACGCATAAAATTGTTTCATGTCTGGAGTAGAGGTGCAATCACACGTGTCACGTGCTTTGCCTTTCTGTCTAGACAAAAATGCAATTTTGCTAAACGCCTCGGCACCCCACACTAAAGGAAAAAAACCCATTTTGCTGTGCTTAGGATAATAATAGGATAATAGTTTTAGACAAAGATTAGGCTTCTTTCGGTCATAATAATAACGGTGGGGGTAAAATTTGCCTGGGGGAAATTCGTCAGAGGAAAATTCGTCAAAGGAAAATTATCTTTGGGAAAATTCGTCAGAGGAATATTCATCAGAGGAAAAAAAGAGGGCTGTAAAGGGCTGCTCTTGTGTCGGTAGGGTAGGTGGTATTGGTGAAGGGCTGCTCTTGTGTTAGTATGGTAGGTGGGGTTGGTGAAGGGCTGCTCTTGTGTTGGTAGGGTAGGGGCCTAGTGGGTGGTGTAGCCAGCACTGTGTGGCTGCTCTTAGTTGGTAGAGCTGGTGATATGAACGGTTGCTCTTGTGTTGGTAGGGTAGGGGCCTTGTGGGTGGTGTAGCCAGCACTGTAGGGCTGCTCTTAGTTGGTAGGGCAGGTGGGGCTGGTGATATGAACGGTTGCTCTTGTGTTGGTAGGGTAGGGGCCTAGTGGGTGGTGTAGCCAGCACTGTAGGGCTGCTCTTAGTTGGTAGGGCAGGTGGGGCTGGTGATATGAACGGTTGCTCTTGTGTTGGTAGGGTAGGGGCCTAGTGGGTGGTGTAGCCAGCACTGTAGGGCTGCTCTTAGTAGGTGGGGCTGGTGATATGAACGGTTACTCTTGTGTTGGTAGGGTAGGGGCCTAGTGGGTGGTGTAGCCAGCACTGTAGGGCTGCTCTTAGTTGGTAGGGCAGGTGGGGCTGGTGATATGAACGGTTGCTCTTGTGTTGGTAGGGTAGGGGCATAGTGGGTGGTGTAGCCAGCACTGTAGGGCTGCTCTTAGTAGGTGGGGCTGGTGATATGAACGGTTGCTCTTGTGTTGGTAGGGTAGGGGCCTAGTGGGTGGTGTAGCCAGCACTGTAGGGCTGCTCTTAGTTGGTAGGGCAGGTGGGGCTGGTGATATGAACGGTTACTCTTGTGTTGGTAGGGTAGGGGCCTAGTGGGTGGTGTAGCCAGCACTGTAGGGCTGCTCTTAGTTGGTAGGGCAGGTGGGGCTGGTGATATGAACGATTGCTCTTGTGTTGGTAGGGTAGGGGCCTAGTGGGTGGTGTAGCCAGCACTGTAGGGCTGCTCTTAGTTGGTAGGGCAGGTGGGGCTGGTGATATGAACGATTGCTCTTGTGTTGGTAGGGTAGGGGCCTAGTGGGTGGTGTAGCCAGCACTGTAGGGCTGCTCTTAGTTGGTAGGGCAGGTGGGGCTGGTGATATGAACGGTTGCTCTTGTGTTGGTAGGGTAGGGGCCTAGTGGGTGGTGTAGCCAGCACTGTAGGGCTGCTCTTAGTTGGTAGGGCAGGTTGGGCTAGTGCGTCACTCTGCATGCCGCACAGGCAGGGCTGGGCTCCCAATCGTCCTGCAAAACAAGGGGTCCAAGGGACTCCTTCACTTACAGTATAGAGGGTCCTAGAAGGCGGGATAGAGGGTCCCAGTGGCATTGCGAATGCTAAACATATTTTTTTTCTAGTGCATCCCTGGGACCCCCTGCACATTCTTTTAAATGTCCTCTAGAATTCTAGTACTTCATAGACCCCCAAATGGGTGTCCCTGGG
>CM065684.1:15612940-15755440 GCA_017654935.2 Phymorhynchus buccinoides
ACGCCCTGAAAGTAAAGAAGCATAGGAAAGTATTGTTACTTTAAATATGGAAATGACTGAACTCTGCCCTTGTATACTCCTCACAAAAAGTCAAGCAACAAAACTTCTCACTGCAAATCCATTTTAATCATAAATCGTAGGTAATTTTTTACTGTTGCGATTTCATCTTCAACATTTCATTAAGTGAAACTGAGTAAATCACATAACAGATTCATCTCAATTTCAGGATACTGAGCAACAAAAGAAATGGGTGTCAAAAACAGGGGTGAAATAAAGCCAACTGCCAATTTCAAATTCAAAGATAGCAGAGCGCAAACAGTTCATAACGTCATTAATAGCGAGTGTGACCTCCGTGGGCATGAATACAGGCTTGGATGTGGCGTGGCATTGAGGCAATGAGTCCGTCCAGATGGTTCTGTGGGATGGCTCCTCACTCCCTAACCAGGTCTGCTTTCAAGGCATCCAGTGTCTGGGGATTGGCGGGCATGCCGTAATCAGCTCACCTAAGCATGTCCCATTCCTTGTTCAATCGGGTTGAGGTCAGGGAACTGGTGTGGCCAGTCAAGATGGGCGATGTTGTGGGTGTTCACTAGTTGCTGATGACATGAGCCCTGTGACATGGCGCGTTGTCGTCCACAAAAACAAAGCTAGCATCATGTTATTTCATCAGGGGGATCACTTGAGGTCTGATGATGTCATTCAAGTAGTGTGTAACGTTCACTGTGCCCCTCCGGATGACCCCTAGGTCGATACGTCCTCCAGTCCAAATGCTGCCCAGACCATCAGATTGCCACCTCCATAACGGGCATGCTCAGCAACAGCGAAGGCCAAACATCTCCCCCCAGGCCGTCTTCACACTTGCTGACGCCCATCATTAAAATCCAAACGCATCGTTTCACATTAAAAGCTAGCCCGTGCATTTTCAAAGGGTGACTAAACACCAATTTGATTTTGTTGCTTGACTTTTTGTGTGAGTAGTATATTGTTCAGTAGAAAAAGGAACGGTTGTTTATATTTACTAAAAGACCCACTGACCCAGCAAGATTAAAGTCCCTTGGTTTTTTTCTGGGTAGCTGTGACCCATATACAAATGCCCCCAACTTCAAATTGAGGCTGCTCTTTAAAGTCTGTCTCGTTTTCAATTTGGGGGCATTTTGTATGGGAGTCAAACCTGGTCAAAACAAGATTTCTTACCAGCCGAGAGAGGGAAAACACGTGAAACCCGTGATTTTCACTCATGGATCTGGTGGGTCTTTATGTTACACTGGTTGGAGGCAGCGTACAATGCTGCCTGCATTGTCTCATTTGATGTGTCTGTGCAGAGAAAGAAATGGGGCAGGGGGGAGGGGGGTTGAAGATAAATTTGACTTCCAGTGACGTTGCATAAGTGTACTTGATTTTGTGTTTGTGTGTGTTTAAAACCCCCACAACGAACTGTCTTGTCAGAATGAGAAAAAAAAAAAAAGAAAGAAAAGGAAAAAAAAAAGGACAAACGGGTCCCCTAAAATAAAGAACAAAAAGGGGACGTACAAAAAAGAAGGAAAAAAGGGGGAGTGTGGGGGGAGGGAGGGGGGTCACTCACGCACGGACGACTTTAAGGACTCAGAGAGCGAGAGATGCATGAATGTTGTTTTTTGTTTAATGTCTGTCTGTACTCTCTCTCTCTCTCTCTCTCTCTCTCTCTCTCTCTCTCTCTCTCTCTCTCTCTCTCTCTCTCTCCTCTCTCTCTCTCTCTCTCTGCTCTCTCTCTCTCTCTCTCTCTCTCTGCTGCTCTGCCTCAATTAATCTCTGTTTCTGTATTTTTGGTATGTCTGTGTGTTTGTCTCAATGTGTCAAATTATCTGGGGTTTCTCTCTCTCTCTCTCTCTCTCTCTCTCTCTCTCTCTCTCTCTCTCTCTCTCTCTCTCTCTCTCTCTCTCTCTCTCTTTACTTTCATTCATCTCTTACGATCTGTCTTTTTTGACATTCACACAGAGAAATACATTCTTCTTGTTTCACGTCTTAAACACATAATGATCGTTCAAACTGTAAATACAAATTTGTAATAAAAAATAGTTCTAATAATCATTCAGCTTACAACAGTCTGATCAGGACGAGGTAATAAAACGTTAAGAATCACAAAGTCTGTTGTAAATGATCAAGTTGACAATGATGAAATTGCAAAGCTGCTGGACAACGGCGCAAAAGCAAAGATGGCCACGTCGTATGCGTTGCTGAGTAGATTTGAAAATGTAAGTTTAATAAATACCCCGAAGACGGAATGGGACTGCTTGTATGGTGGGGTAATCAAAAACGGTCACACGCTTAATGTTCTCATCCCTAGCTGATGCACTTGTACCATAGTGTTCAAGCGTTTCCGCTGTTGGGATGATCCCGCCGTGGAGTCTTTTAGCCAGGGTAAGCCAACCAACAAGTTTACAAATTCAGAAATGTGCCACGACCACCCAAAATGGTGACGTTAACCCTTCACATGCTGGCTATAATTTAGGACAACCTATTATTTAAAGCCGGTTTTAATTGTCACACCACAAGCGTTATTCTTTAGGCCTACATATTGCTTACTAAGCAGGGACGGTATTCACGTTGAGATAGCATGATGCTAACTTAGAAGCTCTTCCAATGTCCTATAGGATTTAATAGGACTTTTGGAAGGGCTTCTAAGTTAGCATCATGCTAAGTCTCATGCTATCTCGACATGAATACCGTCCCAGGGGTAGACCCAAAGGAGCACCATATTCGTGGGGGGGGGGAGGGGGGAGGTCCAGGGAGCTGCATAGGTCCTCCAAATTCGGGTTAAGGTGTAGTGGTCTTGTGGGGGCCCAGGGGGCTAAGCCCCGTGGAAATTGTGCAATTTAGTCAGTCATTTCTTGCTTTTTATCCTTGTATAAGGTAGGCTTACGTGCTTGGGGCAAATCCGCCCCTGCTAAGTTGAGAAATGTGTTTGAAATGTTAATAATGAATAACCCCAATGCCACAGCTGTTACGTTACAGACAATGCCTCATGAGATGGGAATGTGTAAAACACAAACATGATAATGTCCCCCGTCTTCTTCGATCTCTCAGTTTCCCGTCGTATAAACGCAGACGTAAAATCTAAATTACTACATAAACGCAAATGGGTTATGCTCCTAAGAAATAGGCCCAGCATGTCCGTCTTCGGCTGCAGAAAATCTTTGTGTTCCTTAAAAAAAACAAAAACAGAATGGACGAATAAGACAGAAAGAGTGTAAAATAAAGTCCGCAAAAGGGAAAAGGCAGAGCCAAAGAATGACAGGGAGGAAGTTACAAGCACAGAAGGTGGGGGAACTATTTGTACAAAAGACCTACCATTTTGTTTACTTTGAATCATCGTAAAATTAACCAAATATTTGAGGGTGGGGTGATTTTATTTAACCACCAGAAAGGCCCAAATTAGGTTCTGGTTGAAATAACATTTGGTTCAGGTGTTCACTTTGAGCCGTCTTATGACAATCTTCAATCAGATTTGTTGTATCCTAATTTGAACCTACCTTTTTTGTTTGTTCCACCGGTGACCCATTGGGCCTTAGGGGTAAAATATCACTCTATCCTACTTGTAAAAAAAATAGTCTGCATAATTTCTATTCTCAAAATGGCCCTTTTCATAATGTAATTTAAGATGCAGAATGCATCCCACACTCGTACACCTACAAACAACATGCACATACATGTGCGTACACACATGCATGCACGCGTGCACACAAACACAAATATGCACACAATTACACAAAAACTTGCATACAGTTTCTCTTACCCTCATACTATCACATAAAAACAAATACACACAAAAACAGACACACGCACACGCAGTAACACATATAAATTATATAGACATGCACTTAAAAAGAAGAAAACGTAGACCATGAAGGCCCGTTGGGTCACCCATGACCCATCACTTTTCTAAAAGGCAGGAAATGTAACAAAACCTGTATCTTCCTACTATTTAACTCATTTTATTATTAATTAAGCGTGTTTTGAATACAACTGTGACATGGCATGCTTGGGTCTTATCTAACAAGGAATCTGTGGCCGTTTGAAGTTGGTTAGAGGGTATGTCAAAGAGGGTATCTTCATTCAAAGGGAGAGAAATCTAGAGCATTGGCTAAAAAAACCCACTAGTTGCATGTATAAGGCTGTGTGAAGACTCTCTCTCTCTCTCTCTCTCTCTCTCTCTCTCTCTCTCTCTCTCTCTCTCTCTCTCTCTCTCTCTCTCTCTCCCTGAACTCGATACTTTGTTGTATTTTTGTAACCACTAACAATGGCATGGGCCGACGGCCTAATCATTAAACCATTTCAGTGTTCAGTGTCATGAACTTGATAGTTTTAGTTTCCAGTCGTGGAACTTGATAGTTTTAGTTTCCAGTCGTTTCTCCTCACACAGACAGACGCACACGCGCACACCACCCCACCCCACTTTAACGCATCTGTTAAATGGTTAAACCAAAATCTATTGCAAGCATCACCACGATATAATTATAGGGGAAGACGGGGTAAAAAGCGCATGGGCGGGTAAGAAGCCCACCCAACAATTATCTCATGAAATGAAGCAAATTTCAGTCTCATTTTGCCCATGAGACGAGCGTTAATGTCTAGCATTCGTCTCATGGGCAAATTTGACTGAAAATTTCTTTATTTCATGAGATAATTGGGGTGGGCTTCTTACCCGCCCATGCGCTTTTTACCCCGTCTTCCCCTAGTGCAGGCAGTACAGACACAACGGATAAGTACATCCTCTGAGCTGCTTACCTTCATGACAAAGATTAACTCACTGTGATAAGTTCAAACAAGCCCATGTTGCCTTGGGAAGGTTTTCAGAGATCTTTAAGAATATTTAAAAGGATCTGTTGTGGATTTTTGTTTGTAAACGGTTTTACCACCCATCATAAGAACGACAAACATATCTCAAAACAATAATAATAATAAAAAGACTTTCGCAGTATGTTGCCAAACATCGCATGCTATGTCAATCATTAAAAGTTTGAGGACAAGCACGGGAAGACAAACACACACACGCATCCATACGCAAAAATGCAATGAGACGGATACACAATAATGCACATGCACGTACGTGCACTTTCACATATTCATTCCCTGTCTTTTACAGGCATACACATTATACGGGCAATCTCTCAATTACCTCCCTGATATGATTGCCAATCGGTGACCGGTGCAACGTGACAAAACACAACGCCTGCTGATCGAATGCGTCACGTAAAAACAACGGCAACAACAACAAAACGTAACGCAACACTAGTACGCCACCTTACGCCACATTACAACCCGTTCCAGCACCAGCAAAACACGCACGCCCTTCACCTGTCCCCGGAGCCGTGGAATGCGAAGGAGAGGTCCAGGGTGCCCAGCAGCGTGGTGACACAGCCCCCGGCCCCCGCCATCACCAGAGCCACCACCAGCAGCGAGGCGTGCTCCTCCACGCCGCTGCAGGACACCAGGCAGGAGCGGGAGCCGGCCGAGTTGAGGTCATAGCCCAGGTCCACGAGAGAGAGCCCCAGCAGGCCCAGCAACCCGGGCAAGGGCAGAGAGAACAGGTCCGCCACAACTCCTGCGCCTTCTTCTTTTTCCTCGCTTTCAGACATAGTCCCTGCACTGCCGTAGACTGCCGTCCTTGAATCTCCAGACGACGTTGTCGTCGCCGCCTCTTCGTCTTTAGCTATGGCCCCTGCACTGCCGTGGACTGCTGTCCTTGAATCGTCAGACGTCGTTGTCTCCTCCTCTTCGTTTTTAGCTATGGCCCCTGCACTGCAGTGGACTGCTGTCCTTGAATCGTCAGACGTCGTCGTCGCCTCCTCCTCTTCGTTTTTAGCTATGGCCCCTGCACTGCCGTGGACTGCTGTCCTTGAATCTCCAGACGACGTTGTCGTCGCCTCCTCTTCGTCTTTAGCTATGGCCCCTGCACTGCCGTGGACTGCCGTCCTTGAATCGTCAGACGTCGTTGTCGCCGCCGCCGCCGCCTCTTCGTTTTTAGCTATGGCTCCTGCACTGACGTCTGTCCGCCATGAACCGCCAGAAGTGGGACACGACAAGGCGACTTTCGGACTGATCTGGTAGAAGCTTTCCCAATGAGAAACGTTCGTCACGTTGACTCCGCTCAGTTCCGTGAAGGGATTCGCGCCTCGGGACAGCACCAGCCGGTTGGCCAGAATCAAAGATACCAAACCGGACAGAGTGACGGCAGAGTTGAACACGAGCATGGCCAGTTTCTTTTGGCGATGGAAGCGACCCTTGTCGCTGAAGCGGCCCAGGAGGTTTATGAGCAGAATGGCCAGGGGCCCAGAGACGATGGGGGTGAGGGACACATAGGTGATGGGCACTCCAAGGACCTGCAGCACGGGCACGTGGTACAGCTGCAAGAAGGCCACGCAGGCGTCATTGCCCATCAGCACGGCGCTCAGGAACAGCTTGCGGTACAGCGGCATTGGACTGCGTTCCCCGGAGGACTCTGGCCCCAGGTGGGGGTCAGCCTCTGTGGTGCACATTCTGCCTGGATCGCTGAACTGGTGGTCTGGTAGCAATCTGGAGTTTGTTACACTGATGGATGTAATAGCAATCTGGAGTTTGTTACACGGGTGGCTTTAACAGCAAATAGCAATCTGGAGTTTGTTACACGGGCGGTTTTAACAGCGAATAGCAATCTGGAGTCTGTTACACGGGTGGCTTTAACAGCAAAACATAGGTCAAGATTCGCTGACTTTCTTCTGAATACACCTATTTTGATAACATGCGATCGCCAGAGCACATAGTGCACACGAAGCAGGAAAAAGCTATACAAAAAGCAAGTCAATGCTATGTCTCTTCTTGCTAGTCTAGAAGATGTGAGAACATGCGACCAGGGTGTAGAATAATAACATAAGATTTTTTTGATTTTTTATAGTAAAACGCACAATACCCAAGAGAACATGGCAGTTACAAGCCCAATGTACTGAAACGAAAGGCTAAATAAAGTACGGAATGGTAAATTGCATTGTAAGCCTATAAGTTATAGCATAACCTAATGCGCTCAGGCTGAACAGGGGGGGGGGGGGGAGGATAAAAGAAAAACCAAAACCAACCAAGTAGGCCTATGTAAGTCATTCATGCAACATAAAGACAAGTCTTTAATCTGTTAATAATCCCACATATCAACATTTAGGGATAATTACCCCAGCACCTGGGTACCTTTGAAATTGTACATCCAGTCACCGTTTCTGCCTGACTCGGATAGAAACCAAGGGTGTCGCCCAGCGCCAGACATGTACCCGTTTCGTCACCCACGCTCGGCACCATATTCTAGTCTCCCACGTCCCCCACCCTCATCATCTCCCCTCTACTCTCCAACGTTTAACGAGATTAGGGGAAGACGGGGTAAAAAGCGCATGGGCGGGTAAGAAGCCCACCCCAATTATCTCATGAAATTAAAGAAAATTTCAGTCAAATTTGCCCATGAGACGAATGCTAGACATTAACGCTCGTCTCATGGGCAAAATGAGACTGAAATTTGCTTCATTTCATGAGATAATGGCATGGGCTTCTTACCCGCCCATGCGCTTTTTACCCCGTCTTCCCCTAATAGAGCATTACTGTCTTGCCATGGGAAAAGAGTTAAAGCCAACACGTGCATTTCGACCTTAGCATAGGTGAAAACGTCCATGCCCATGGGCGGGTAATCAGCCCATGCCAATTATCTCATGAAATAAGGCAAATTTCAGTCACATTTTGCCCATGAGACGAGTGTTAGATGTTTAACATTCGTCTCATGGGCAAAACGTTAACTCTCGTCTCATGGGCAAAATGTGACTGAAATTTGCTTTATTTCATGAGATATAATTGGCATGGGCTTCTTACCCGCCCATGGGCTTTTTACCCCGTCTTCCTTACTCGGCGACACTTCCAAAGTATAAGAAGAAATAATGTTTTACGCCCTCTTTGGCCTTTCGGCCATGTGGGGCAAAAGGTTCCAAAGTATAATTTGGCAAACGGATGTCTTCTACTCCAGGGGCGAGTTTCACGAGAGATCGTTCTGTGCTTGCAGAACGGGTTTTTTGTCTAAAAAGGGGTATAAGAAACGACTTTGCGAAACGTTAGAAAACAAGCGCGAAATCGCAATAGTTTGTGGCACGCGGTCTATTTTTACCACTCCAATCATGAGTCACCTCCCCTGGCTTTTCAATAATTTTAATCTGTAAACCAGAATGTTATCTCTGCACCATTTCCTTTTTATATCTTTTGGAAAACATTTAAAACTATGTCACCTACTTATACTCATCTGAAGCACCCATACTCGTCGTGTCTGTATTACGTATGTCATTATTTTGTACGCTTTAACTACATCATTTTAAAGAGCGGCCACAATTTAAAGTGTAACCTTCAAAAATCCTAGTGTTTATACTAACTTGTGGCGGTGCCATAGTCGATGAGGTTTAACCGAGGCGTGGTCACCTTTACAGCTATCTGTATTAATACAAAATCGGGACTTTACTGGTTTCATACTGCCTCCGGGCATTGCCTCCAGATTGTTCCCTATTTGTATTTACAAATGTCCCATATGTGTCTGTCATAGTCAGAGGACGTAAAACTTCATTTTCGTCGACCTTTAAAAATCACCTATCTATATTGTTAAAAACTCGGGACTTAACTGGTGTTGCACTGCCTCCGGGCAGTGCAGCCAGTATTGTTCCCACCATCTTTGTATTTACAAATGTCCCATATGTGTCTATGACCGAGAGGACGTAAAACACCATTTGTCATTCATTCATTCACCTCGATTTGAAGTGCGACAATTTTGGACAGACAGACCGACCGACAAAGTGAGTTATAGGTTTGTGGCTTGAGCCACAAACAAAAACCCACCAAAACATTGCAAGCACTTGTCTGATTGATCCACAAAAAATATCATTTTAACCAAACCTTAATAGGCCACCAATCAACAACAAGAACTACTTTGAACCCGTGCTGCCATTTATCAATCTCGTTCTTGCGAGACTAAAAAAAAACCTTGTGAGGAAAAGGCAAGTCAAGTGTTGGTAGGTTTCAGCTCGTGCAAGCTTTGAAAGAGAATCGGAGCGCTCGCAAAACTATCGGCAAACAATGATGTTTCTTAGGACAGTTTTTGCCAAATTGCATGTTATAAGCGCCTGCTCTTGTGAAACGGACCGTTGTTCGTAGGGTCAGACGGGGTAAGAAGCCCATGCCAAATATCTCATGAAACAAAGCAAATTTCAGTCACATTTTGCCCATGAGACTAGTGTTAATGTTTAGCATTCGTCTCATGGGCATTTGACTGAAATTTTCTTTATTTCATGAGATTATTGGCATGGGCTTTTACCCCGTCTTACCCTACTCCCACACAGATTTTGAAGTGAATCTGTACAGCGGGTCACCAAGATATCCTTGCTATGGATGGATATCGGTGGTTGTCATTTTCCCTTGTCAAGCAATGACCTAAGAGGCTCCCAGCCGCCATCTTGGGATAACGATGGCGTCGCATCCAACTAGTTCGATAGTTAGATGAACCCCAAGATGGCGGCTAAGACGACAACTGGTCCCCAGCTATAGGTCTGGTAGGCTGGAAAGGGAAATGCAGCAGTTTGGAAACGGTTTTATTTGAGCTTTGGCCCCAGGGGGGCTTTTAAGCTAATACATAGATAACAACAAACACAATGGCAGACACTGGTGAGTCAAAAAGAAGAAAAAAGTGACCAATAAGAAAACATACATTCAAATATGAATAACAACAAAAAGACTTAATGATCTAGGAAATAAAATTCAACACTAAAAGTATCCCATAAAACTACCTACTATTTTTCAAAAAAAGACAAAAAGAGTAACAAAGACATTGGTTACAGAGCAGTGGCTTAAACTACAAAAACAAGCAAGTAGGTTTCACATTTGTTTTTGTTCTACGCGCATTTATGTGTTTCTTAAAGTTTTTAGAAAAACAAAGTTACAAGTATATGGATAAACGAAATTGAACAAAGGGCGTAATTACTCTTTCGTAATTAACTCCCCTCCACTAAAGTTGATCTACGATACCATTCACCTAGCAGTGCGTGGGTCAGAACCAAAGTGAGACAAGCAAAGCTCATTCTTAAAAAAGAATGTGCCAAGCTCGCCTTTATGACCCTCACCCACACTCCTATGCCACTCTTGGACATGTGTTGATTTGTTTGTATGTTGTCCTCTCCACCATTGGGTGTGAGGGTCATAAAGGCGAGCTTGGCACATTCTTTTTAAGAATGATGCTTTGCTTGTCTCACTTTGGTTCTGACCCACGCACTGCTAGGTGAATGGTATCGTAATCAACTTTGGTGGAGGGGAGTTAATTAGAAAAAGAGAGTAATTACCCTTTGTTCAATTTCGTTATCTCCTCTCTTGGCCTCACTATTTCATTCTTCTATATGGATAAACTTTGCGAGTTTGACAAGTTTAGATTTCCTGCGGGTATTCATTAAAGTACTAAATTTAATAACATTGGGGTGACGCTGAAAACAGCAGCTGCTTCCGTTGCTATGTGGCAGTCATAGTCACAAACGACTGCTCCCTTTCTATATGTGGCTCATAGTCACAAACGGCTCCCTTTCTAGTCAGTCATCACAAACGACTGCTCCCTTTCTATATGTGGCAGTCATCGTCACAAACAACTGCTCCCTTTGCTATGTGGCAGTCATAGTCACAAACGACTGCTCCCTTTCTAGTCAGTCATAGTCACAAACAACTGCTCCCTTTGCTATGTGGCAGTCATTGTCACAAACGACTGCTCCCTTTGCTATGTGGCAGTCATAGTCACAAACGACTGCTCCCTTTCTATCTGATCTGGCAGTCATAGTCACAAACGACTGCTCCCTTTGCTATGTGGCAGTCATAGTCACAAACGACTGCTCCCTTTGCTATGTGGCAGTCATAGTCACAAACGATTGCTCCCTTTGCTATGTGGCAGTCATTGTCACAAACTACAGCCTGGCATTATGTTACGCCTAATCCGTGAAATTGCCCATTTCGTGAAATAGCTCATTTAAAACTTGCTATTTAGAAAAGCACTGTGAATGAAAAAATGTTTCGTTCATAAACACACAGATATGAAGAATTGGTTCATACGAATGAGAAATCACACATGTAGATGAATTTAACGGGTTTTTTAACATTCAGACTTAATTTGATAAAACGTTTAATTAAACATGTGGCTATAGGGCATGCCCGAGAGTAGCATTTGGTATTGTTTGGGGGTTAGTGTGGGGGTGAAAAAACAATGTGCTACTGTTGAATCAACCTTGATCAATGCCTGTGTGGAAGATCAATTATATATGGGCTTAGACTGTCCATTTCTTGAATTGGGCAATCCTATTTCGTGAAATAGGCCATTTCACGGATTGGGGGTAGCACATGCATAAATAAGTTACATGCTGGTATACGTTTAACGGGAGTTTAAGCTAAGCGTTCGTTCCCCCTCTATGCTATGAGTTTGTAAGTCCTAAGCCTGACCAGATGTCAAAACAGAACTGCATTAGTAATAGCAAAGGCACTGTATCTAAGCTTTCTGGTAATAGGGAACTTTACAGCTGGGCAAATTGTGGTGCCACATTTGCACCCGCGAATGTTGAGGAACTTTTATTAAACCATCGGATCACTACCATTCGTAACAAGATCTCTCTCTCTCTCTCTCTCTCACTCTCTCTCTCTCTCTATCAGGCTCCTTTTTTATTTTTTCTATTCTTTACGGTGTCTCTATGAGCGTCTATGTCTCCATCTTTTTTTTCTTGTCCCCCCACCTCTTGCTCTCTCCCTTTATGATTGCATTTATATTTATAGTTTGTACATAATGTATTTGCTAGTCATGATTTATGTATGATTTGTTTTTGATATTTATTCATTGTGCTTTGGTTCCGTACGCCAATTTTCATTGTTGATCTTTACATTTTATTGATTCAGTATGTTTTTTTCTTCTCTTCTCTCTCTCTCTCTCTCTCTTCTCTCTCTCTCTCTCTCTCTATCTCTCTCTCTCTCTCTCTTCTCTCTCTCTCTCTCTCTCTCTCTCTCTCTCTCTCTCTCTCTCTCTCTCTCTCTCCTCTCTCTCTCTCTCTCTCTCTCTCTCTCTCTCTCTCTCTCTCTCTCTCTCTCTCTCTCTCTCTCTCTCTCTCTCTCTCTCTCTCTCTCTCTCTCTCTCTCTCTCTCTCTCACCATTACCATTAAGTTTGTACAAGGTCTTTGAAATTCGAAATAAAACTACACATATATGTAGACCAAGGTTAACAAGTCAATACTCGTATCACGACAACGCAATTATTGTTCTGCATGGCATTACACACAGGTGAAGCAGTAATTTTTGTATATCATTTTGTCCCCCCTCTGTTTATAGCCTAATAGTCCGTGACCTTCCTCAGGTTCAATGACAGGTGAAGGCTAATGCGTATAACAGGTTAATAAAAACAAAAAGTGGTTTTGTTTAGGCCTATTTGTTTGTTTTTGTGTTTTTTGCTCAGGGGCGGATCGGTGTGGGGGTCCTGCGTTTCCGGAACCCCCCCCCCCCCCCCCCCCCCCCCCCCCCCCCCCCCCTCCCGAAGTACCTTATACAAAGGTAAAAAGTAACACAATGGCTCAAGTTTTGCTTTAATAATAACTAAATTGCAAACATTTCCGGGGGCTTCACCTCCTGAGCCCCCGAATGGGTATTACTCCATTAACCCGGAACCTATGCAGCTCCCTTGGCGCCAGGCGACACACACACATACCCCCCGCCGCTCACTTGGTCCGCCCCTGGGGCTATCAAAACCGACCTCAAAACAGGGGCTATACGACCTCAAAACAGGGGCTATGACCTCAAAACAGGGGCTATGCGACCTCAAAACAGGGGCTATGCGACCTCAAAACAGCGGCTATCAGAACAGCGACCTCGAAACAGCGGCTATACGACCTCAAAACAGGGGCTATGTTACCTCAAAACAGGGGCTATCAGAACAGCGACCTCAAAACAGCGGCTATACGACCTCAAAACAGGGGCTATGTTACCTCAAAACAGGGGCTATCAGAACAGCGACCTCAAAACAGCGGCTATCAGAACAGCGACCTCAAAACAGCGGCTATCAGAACAGCGACCTCAAAACGGGCTATCAAACCAGTGAACTTTTATTAGTCACGTAAAATAATGTCGACCGCTATCGCATGACATTTTGCGTTAATGTTATATATTATTCGATCTGTGAATTTTTTTTTTTAATTTATCTTTTACGTGCTACCACAGTATGTATATCCTTTAATAGGACAATTAATGTGGTGTGACTTGTTACTTGTGCGACCATTCATACGTACACCAAAATGTAGTGGGTGCGCATTAAAGTAATAGCCTGGACTTAACATTTTTAACACAATGGTAACAAAATATGCTAACGATTGTCGGGGGTAGGTGGGTGCGGGGGTTCTTACGATGGGGAGGAGCAATATTCTCTCTAGAAAAAATGCAGACAAAGGGCAAACCCAACCAAACCGACACAAATGTAACCTTGGGGTTCAGAAGAAGGCGAACAAGAAACCAAGCCCACAAGAAGCCTAAAACCAGGCCCACAAAAGCCTGAAACCAGGCCCACAAAAAGCCTTAAACCAGGCCTACAAAAAGCCTGAAACCAGGCCCACAAAAAGCCTGAAACCAGGCCCACAAAAAGCCTGAAACCAGGCCCACAAAAAGCCTGAAACCAGCCCACAAAAAGCCTGAAACCAGGCCCACAAAAAGCCTGAAACCAGGCCCACAAAAAGCCTGAAACCAGGCCCACAAAAAGCCTTAAACCAGCCCTACAAAAAGCCTGAAACCAGGCCCACAAAAAGCCTTAAACCAGGCTCACGAAAAGCCTGAATCCAGGCCCACAAAAAGCCGGAAACCAGCCCTACAAAAAGCCTTAAACCAGGCCCACAAAAGCCGGAAGCCAGGCTCATAAAAAGCCGGAAACCAGGCCCACAAAAGCCTTAAACCAGCCCTACAAAAAGCCTGAAACCAGGCCCACAAAAAGCCTTAATCCAGACGAAAAGCCTGAATCCAGGCCCACAAAAAGCCTTAAACCAGGCCCACAAAAGCCGGAAACCAGGCTCATAAAAAGCCTGAAACCAGGTCCACAAAAAGCCTGAAACAAAGCCCACAAAAAGCCTGAAACCAGGCCCACAAAAAGCCTTTGTTAAGGCAAGAGAACGGGCCAATAAGGCAGAAACAAATGTAGATGAGCAAGAAGAGGAAAGACATGTTAGCCCCCCCCCCCTCCCCCCCCCCCCCAAAAAAAAAAGAAGACAAAAACTAGAAGAAACACACACACACACACACACACACACACACACACATCTGCGCATTTTACGCACTCATCCAGACATACAGTGAAAACCTCTCTCTCTCTCTCTCTCTCTCTCTCTCTCTCTCTCTCTCTCTCTCTCTCTCTCTCTCTCTCTCTCTCTCTCTCTCTCTCTCTCTGCCTCGCTCTCTGTCTCTATGTGTCTCTACAATTGGCATAGCGAAAACGTGACGAGTCCCTTGTTACAAAAACTGTACTAAGCCTACTTGCTAGTTGAATGGTCAACTTAGGACGCCCATTTCAATCCAACCAGTAGGGACTGAGTGCGTTGTATTCTTAGTTGGGGGAAGTGAGAAAGAGAGAGAGAGATGGGGGGGGGGGGGACTCATCTCCCCCTCTCTCTCTATCTCTCTCCCCCCAACTAAGAATATCATGCGCCAGGCCCCGACTGATTTGATTGCCACCTGGTGGTAAAATGGGCGTCCTAGGCTGCTCATTAATGACGGTACTGTACAATCTGACGTGATCACGGGTGTGCGCTTTTTAGGTGTTGAGATTCAGTGCCTGCACACTAGTCGTCGCATAAGCATAGGTGTTCCCACTGAGAGACTCTTTTGGGTGGTTTTGATGTTGTATAATCTTCTGCTTTTAGGCGGCCTTGCTCAACGGAGTTTCATTTCGTTTGTCACCAGGCTTTAGAGCAAAACGGTGTAGGCCTAGTTTGAAGAACAAAACACCACCAAGAAAATAAAGATAGCAAAACAAAACAAAAACAAAACAATACCACGAGAGACAACAGAAAAACATATTAAATTAAGTACGAACGCAAGAACCTCTTGAAAGACAGCCAAATGCAAGGAGCACAAGATTCAAGTTGGTCGGACCAGTCCTTGCCAATGCATCGCAAGCTACTCCTGACAGCCGCCATGATGGGCAACGAGATCGGTGTGTCCTTCCAGCAGCTGTACGAGGTTCCTCTGCTGCAGGTCCTAGGGGTGCCTGTGGCCTACGTGTCTCTCTTCCCCCTGGGCGCCGGGCCCATCGCCTTGCTTATCCTGGTCCTCTTCGGGTATTACGGGGACAGAGGCCCCAACCCTCGCGCCAGAAAGGCCCTCGTGGTGATGCTCGTCTCTGCAGTGACTTTACTCGGCATGGCTTTGGTCGTCACGGCCAACCTCTTGCTTCTTTCCTCCTCCACCAACACGTCCCCTTCAGGCACCGACTCCACCAACCGCAGTTCTTGTTTCGAGGAGCTGTCTGAAACACGTGGTTTGTTCGCTGGCGACGACGACGATGTCGACGACCCAACGCGTTTCGGACAAACCAACCCACCATGCAGCGACGACGTTTTAGAGAACAGCACGGCAGTGACAAATTCCAGCTCCTCTTCAACAGAAAAAGAAGAAGGCGCGCTCTCTCTGACTGCAGTTCTGGGGTTGTGTGGGTTCGGTTTGATGGACATTGGCTCCGACGTGAACCAGGCGGCCATCAGGGCCTGTGTGCTGGCCAGCAGTGGTCAGAATGACCACACCCTTCTCCTGCTGCTGTCCCTGGTCTTGGCGGCCCTGGGAGGATGCCTCAACAACGCCCTGGGGCTGCTGGACCTCCCTGCTCTCCTGGACATCGGGAACGAACAAGGGTAACGGACTGTGGGTCTGTCCAGCTCTGTCTCTCTGAGCGTTTGTTTGTTTTTCTGTGTCTGTCTTTCTCTCTCTGTCTCTCTCTCTCTCTCTCTCTCTCTCTCTCTCTCTCTCTCTCTCTCTCTCTCTGTCTCTCTCTCTGTCTTTTCTTTCTTTGTAAATGAATTAGCCATAGAAATATATTTAAAAAAAGGGAAACATTGGGTACAGTTTATTCCGGGTGCTATTTAATTCTTTTTACTACTTTTCGCTAACGACGTGATCCTTTCTTCTAACTCTGTGATAGGACTGCAACATCAGATAAATCTATTAAATCAGGAAGCAGATAGATTAGACTTAAAAGTTAATTTAGGAAAAACAAATGTTATGGTTTTTAGAAAGAGTGGGTATTTATGTGCACATGAGAAATGGCCGTATGGAGCAAATGAAATTACAGTTACAAATTCTTATAAATATCTGGGAATTATTTTTACTACCAAATTAAGCTTAAATATAGGTTGGTCAGAAATATGTCGAAAAGGAAAAAGGGGTGTAATAGAAATGTATCGTTGTGTGAGGAAGCTAAACTCCATTGAGCCTTCGTTGTTTAGGAAATTATTTGATACACAAATCCAGCCTATTCTAACATATGGTGCCGACATTTGGGGTATTTATGTAAATGAGCAAATGGAAAATGTACATCATTTTGCCATAAAGCGTTTTCTTAATGTGCCTCTACATGCATCTAATAAAATGTCGGGGTTGAGTCGTCTTTTCTAGCAGAATTTTAAGATAGACTGATTGCATCCCACATGCAAAATTGGCACAGTAATCTGGAAGAGAGTGATAAATATGAGTTCTACCATTCTTTTAAAGATCTTTTTCAAGCTGAACACTATCTTAAAATAATAACATGTAAGCTCCATAGAGATTTATTTTCTCGATTTCGAACTATGGGCCTCAAAGCCAATAAAAGATGGTTTCTAAACTCTGAAGTCGACTTGATTTGCCCGATGTGTTCCAAAGAACCTGAAGATGAACATCATTTTATATTTCGATGTCAAGAGTATAGTAAATTTAGAAATGATTGTGTTGTTTTTAATTCTCACTTTGGTCAAACCCATAATCTTACTGCTATTTTGTCGTGTGAGGGAGAAGATATTCTTACCTCATTTGCTAAATATGTGGCGGATGCATTTCATTGTAGAGAGAAAAAACTTAAAACCGTAACTTAAAATGCTATCGTGAAAATTATGTTTGATCAGAAAAATATTCATTTAACTGCAATTGTTTGATGGATGGTCACATTTCTTAGAAGTTTTCTAGATATGATTTGTTTTTGTGACCTTATTATGTACAATGTATTTACTTTTTGTGTGTTAACTCTATTATATTGTGTTTCTTAGTTTATCTAAGCTATCCACAAAAAGTTAAGGATCACTTGCAAACTAATTCATAACTTTCCAAATAAGAAAGCCAATGCGTTGAATTTTGGCCAACATTTAATTCAATGCTTTAGTGATAACGATACACAATTGCCTTCAATTTCGAGCAATCGTTTGGTCTGTACATTTGATCAAAGTGGGTACGTATCGAAATTTGATTTCCCAAAGTCATTGAAATCACAAGACAGGGCATTCTGATGCTCCCAAAAGTTCAGTAATGCGTGTATCCGCCATGGCTGTTCTGGCACTCGACGCAGCGAGTCCTCATGGAGTTGACCAGGGTGGTGAAGATCCTCTGTGGAAGCGCCTGCCACTCAGCCTGCAGCATCTGGTAGAGGTGCTGGGCATCCCTGGGAGGGGGGTGGTTGCTCCTCACTTTGCGATCCAGCTCATCCCAGAGGTTCTCAATCGGGTTGAGGTCGGGACTGCATGCTGGCCACTCCATTCTGTTGACTCCAGACTGCTGCAGGAAGTCGTTGACCACCCTTGCCCTGTGGGGGCGAGCGTTGTCATCCTGGTAGACAGCCGGCGGTCCCATCTGCTGCAGTGTAGGCACAGCCAGCGGTCGAAGGATCTCATCCCGGTATCGGAGGCCAGTCAGGTTACCCTGTACATGATACAAGGGTGTTCTGTGGTGAAGGCTGAAGGCCCCCCAGACCATTACAGAACCTCCACCAAAGGCCACCTTTTCTTGGACAGTGGCGTCAATAAAGCGTTCCCCTGGGCGCCTCCAGACCCTCAGTCGGCCGTCGTTGTGGTTCAGGGTGAAGCGTGATTCATCACTGAACAGGACCTGGGACCATTGCTGACGTGTCCACCTCACGTGACGTCTGCAGAAGGCGCGGCGTGCTGCCCTATGGGCTGGAGTTAAGCGTGGCCGTACAGCTGGGCGACGAGAACGGAGGTTAAACCCATGAAGGCGGTTCCGTATGGTCTGCTGGCTGATGTTGATGTTAGTAGCCACCCTCAGCTGCCTTCGAATGATGCTGGAAGAGGCTGTTCTTGTCTGCAGGGCTTGTCGTTCAATGAGACGATCTTCACGTGGAGTTGTCTTCTTCGGTCGACCAGATCTGCGTCTTTCATGGACCCTCCCAGTGGCTGTGAAGCGTTGAATCAGTCTGATAATGACCGAGATGGACACCTGAAGTCGCCTGGCCACTTCTCGCTTGGGAACACCATCTTGGAACCATGCAACAGCTCGTCCCCTATCCAACTCGCTCAATTTTCGTCGTGGAGGCATTGTCAAATCAGGCCTAATACTGGTGGTATGTCTTCTTATAAAGCCAAGCAAGAGACAGCATCTCACACATAAACAGCAGTGCTTGCACGTGCATAATGGTTTTTCCATCTGGCTTGTGCAATGTGTTCATGCAGAACGATCCAAAACAAGGTCCTTTTTCGCAAGTTTCCGCTTTTTCTTTTGCTGCCAAGCTCAGTAATAGAGAATCACGTGCAATGTTTCCACTAACACAACATCGCCCACTTACAGCTGAACAAGAATTCATAACAATTTGGCTTGACTGAGAAAAAAATAACAGGAGCGAACGGAGTTTATTGCGCACCTGTTTTCTCATAGTGATCCTTAACTTTTTGTGAGTAGTGTACAATATTGCGCATGTACCCCTTGGCATAAGGGTTGTATAACTATTGTCAATAAATAATTGTCATTTGTCATTGTCATTTGTCTCTGTCTCTCTCTCTGTCTCTCTCTGTCTGTCTGTCTCTCTCTGTGTCTCTCTTTCTCTCTCTCTCTCTCTCTCTCTCTCTGTCTGTCTCTCTCTCTCTCTCTCTCTCTCTCTCTCTCTCTCTCTCTCTCTCTCTCTCTCTCTCTCTCTCTCTCTCTCTCTCCACACTCGCATATAAGCACAATCATACAACCCCAGTTACAAAGCATGCACAGAGACAGATATAGGCCTGTTTAGAGAAAGAAGGGGGGGGGGGTGGAGAGAGGGAGAGAGAATGTTAGTGTGTGTTTCAAGTCAAATCAAGTCAAACGTTTTATTATCAGATGGTACATCGGATAAACATACATAATTGCTTTTTAACACCAAGCTATCTTTTTTTCAAAAGGTAATAAAGAACAAAAATGGAAAAAGATATGCGTGCATTCACTTCACATATGAACACACACGCGCGCGCACACACAAACACACGCGCGCACATGCACGCGCATATTACATATACATGCACTAAGGACACACATAGTACACATACATGCACTAAGGACACACATTTACATATACATGCACTAAGGACACACATATTACATATACAAGCACTAAGGACACACATATACATATACAAGCACTAAGGACACACATATACATATACATGCACTAAGGACACACATATACATATACATGCACTAAGGACACACATATACATATACATGCACTAAGGACACACATATACATATACATGCACTAAGGACACACATATACATATACATGCACTAAGGACACACATATACATATACATGCACTAAGGACACACATATACATATACATGCACTAAGGACACACATATTACATATACATGCACTAAGGACACACATATACATATGCAGTAGAAATGTGAACGAAGTACGATATGTTATTTCTGTTTATCTCATTTGGATGTATATGTGTTGCTGGTCAATTTAAAAAAAAGGTAAAATATTTAAACCAAATAGGCTACTGTATGCATATTAAGAATGGGGGCGGGGGGGTATTGTTGTAGTCGGTCGTTTTATGTTATTATTATCATTGTTGTTGCTGCTGCTGTTATTGTTTGGTGTTGTTTTATAGAAGCATGTCCTGAACATTACCGACCCTTCAATATAGCCGTTGGAATCCTGTCATCACTAAACCTATCCTGTTCTCCTTGACAGGTCGTTGGCAGTTCAGACCACGGCTCAGCTGGTCGTGTGCGCAGTGATTTTGGTGATCAGTGTAGCAAGCACCGTCACCACCAGCCTCTGCACCACCTCCAGCAACCAGCCCGGGGGATACACGGCCCTCCACGGGGACAGCCAGCCTCACCGTCCACAGTCCCCTGCTACGGGGCTTCCCTGTCCTGGGAACAAAGCCCGGTCCAACCAAACAATCATACGCAGGAAACAACACTTTCTACTGAAGAAGAAAGAACAGATGAACCGATAATCAATAACAACAGAAAGGTCGAAGATAACAGAGAGGGAATTCCAGGTGAAAGAATAATCTGCAAGCACAGAAAGGTCGAAGATAACAGAGAGGGAATTCCGGGTGAAAGAATAATCTGCAATCACAGAAAGGTCGAAGATAACGGAAAGGGAATTCCAGGTGAAAGAATAATCTGCAATCACAGAAAGGTCGAAGATAACGGAAAGGGAATTCCAGGTGAAAGAATAATCTGCAATCACAGAAAGGTCGAAGATAACGGAAAGGGAATTCCAGGTGAAAGAATAATCTGCAATCACAGAAAGGTCGAAGATAACAGAGAGGGAATTCCGGGTGAAAGAATAATCTGCAATCACAGAAAGGTCGAAGATAACAGAGAGGGAATTCCAGGTGAAAGAATAATCTGCAATCACAGAAAGGTCGAAGATAACAGAGAGGGAATTCCGGGTGAAAGATTAACCTACAATCATGGAAAGGTCGAAGATGACACAGAGAGAATTCCAATCGCATATAATGAGTCGCCAAGGACACTGCTATCATCCGGAGGTGAAGGAGACGGTTTGAAGTGGGCCATCTCTTCCTACATCTTCTCCTCCCCCGTTCCAGAAAGTGTGGACACAGCGGACAGTTCATCCAACGCCCGCTATCAGGGGGACTGCAGGGGATGGAGAGGACGACCCACGGTCAACTTCATCGCCACCTGTCTGGCTCTGTACTTCGGGACCTCGGTGATCTACGCTTACAATCTGTACGTGACTGATTTCCTGGGCAAGGCGGTCATGGGGGGAGACTCCTCAGCGCCCCAGGGCAGTGCCGAGCTGGAGGCTTACCAACAAGGTCTATGTCTAGGGGCGAAAGGACTGCTCACCTTCTTCTGCGCGTCCCTCTGTGTCAGCATCATGCACAACAAGCTGCTCAACCTGTGGGGTGAGTGTGGTACGTTGTTCACACAGATGCTGGTGAATGCGTCACCACAGGACCTAGCTGAGTCGGGATGGTAGGTGGTGAGAGTGTGGGGGTGGAGGGCCGTGATCGATAGGCCTAACAGTTACATCCTTCAGACCGATTCGTGCATGGAGGGAGATTGGTGAAAATCGCCCATAAAGCTTTAACTGTTTGTCCGATGGTGTTTCCTATTCGGAATAAAAGAACAATTGTGATTTCAATCTTTTAATTTTAATTCTATTTTCCTTCCATGCTTTTTTTTGTTGGTCTATTGTTGGTTGTATATACATTTCGTACCCCCTGAATGGCTCTCAGCATTGGTTGACATTAGCCTGTAGTAGGGGCCAACAGTAACATGAGAGCTGTACAATAGATGCTTTTCTACAGTAATTGGAAAATCATGGTACAGTTTAGTCTCTTGTGGAAGACTGTGACTCTCAACCGAGGGGGTCCTTGCACCGGCTCTGGTGCTGCAGCCAAAGGGATGGGCTGGCCTTTGGGGACCTTCTAGTAAAATATGATATTGTTTTGCTTTTGCTTTTTATTCCTTGTAATATTATGAACATTGTACATTCTTCACAAAATGAGGGGCGCGGGTCTACATGAATATACCATCCATCCATCCATCCATCCATCCATCCATCCATCATTCATTCATTCATCCATCCATCCATCCATCCATCTCTCTCCATCCATCCATCTCATCTCTCCATCTCCATCCATCCTCTCTCTCTCTCTCTCTCATTCTCTCTCTCTCTCTCTCTCTCAAAAAATGTATCTCTCTCAGAGCTCACTCTCTCTCTCTCTCTCTCTTCTCTCTCTCTCTCTCTCTCTCTCTCTCTCTCTCTCTCTCTCTCTCTCTCTCTCTCTCTCTCTCTCCCAGAGCTCTCTCTCTCTCTCCTCTCTCTCTCTTGCTCTCTCTCAAAATGTCTCTGTCCCCCAGAGCCAGTCACTGTCTCTCTCTCTCTCTCTCTCTCTCTCTCTCTCTCTCTCTCTCTCTCTCTCTCTCTCTCTCTCTCTCTCTCTCTCAATGTATCTGCTCACAGAGCCAATGATTACTAGCTCTCTTCATCTTTACATGCTTCTCTCATCCTCTCTCTCTCAAAACTTCGTATGTCTGCTCCCAGAGCCCGCCAGTGGCACTCTCTCGGCTTCCAGCGCTCTCCCTCTCTCCGTGCTCTCTCATCTCTCCACTCGCTCTCTCTTCTCCACTACTCTCTCTCTTTCTCTCTCAAAAACATGTATCTGCTCCAGACAGAGCCAGTCACTCTCTAGGCTCTCTCCACTCGCTCACAGACAGGTAGGCCTCTCCACTCTCACAGACAGGTCCTCTCTCCACTACGCTCACAGACAGGTCTCTTCTCCACTCTCTCAGGTAGGCCTCCTCTCTCTCTAGGCTCTTCTCTACGCTCTCAGACTCCTCTCTCTCTCTCTCTCTCTCTCCTCTTGTCCACTACGCTCACAGACTCTCTCTCTCTCCTCATATGCTTTCACTACGCTTGGCTCTTAAACAGACAGGTAGGCCTTTATCCAACTAATGATTCTCACTAGCAATATTTTCATATTTAGGCCTCTTGCATACAAAAAGGTGTCTCATCCTGCGATTTCAGGTCTGAAAGTGGACTTCGTCCTGTCGCACTTGCTGATGGCGGCGGCCATCTTGGCTCTGACGTTGTCCCGCCAGGTGGCGGTGTTCTACGTGTGCACAGTGTGCTCTTCTCCACTACGTACGGCTTCCAGCGCTCCGCCCTCTTCTCCGTGCCCTTCATCAGGTCGCCAACCACTACGCTCACAGACAGGTAGGCCTCTTCTCCACTACGCTCACAGACAGGTAGGCCTCTTCTCCACTACGCTCACAGACAGGTAGGCCTCTTCTCCACTACGCTCACAGACAGGTAGGCCTCTTCTCCACTACGCTCACAGACAGGTAGGCCTCTTCTCCACTACGCTCACAGACAGGTAGGCCTCTTCTCCACTACGCTCACAGACAGCTAGGCCTCTTCTCCACTACGCTCACAGACAGGTAGGCCTCTTCTCCACTACGCTCACAGACAGCTAGGCCTCTTCTCCACTACGCTCACAGACAGGTAGGCCTCTTCTCCACTACGCTCACAGACAGCTAGGCCTCTTCTCCTTCATCGCCAACCACTACGCTATTATAACAGAATGTATTTTATACAGGTACTAATTTCTCCTCTTCTTCGTCTTCTTCTGCCAATACATGTCCACCTGCCGTAACTGGCATTTACTGACATGTATTGGGATTTGAAGAAATTCACTGCACCGGACAAAAAAAGAGAGACAGAGAAAGAAAAGACAAAAAATACAAGCGAACATGTGCGATCAATAAGTATTAACTAGCCCTGGCTAAACCAAAGACATTCGGATGCCACATTTTTAAAAAAAAAGGACAGTGTGTGTTTTTATGCAGGTAGCTTCAGCACATTCGAGGTGAAGGAAGTGAGCGTGGGGGACTGGGTGATTTCTGAGGAAAGGGAGTTCCAGTCACAGATGGTTTTGGGGAAGAAGGAATTATTTTTCTGTAGTCTATTCTTGAGGGGAGTCTCTGGAACTGGAAGTTGTGATTGTGCCTTTTGCTGCTGGGGTGTAGATGTCGGAGGGAGCTACAGCTCACGCAGCCCAGTCCATCCGTGATTTTGTAGAACAGGGAGAGCTGGGATGCACAGTGGAGCTCAACCAGAGTGGACCACTGTAGTCGGAGGAGCATCGTGTCGACACTAGACGCATTCCTGTGTCTGTTCGGGACATACCTTGCTGCTCTGCGCTGTACTTTCTCTATCAGCCTGTCAGAGTGTGGGTCTCAAACCAAGCTCGCGCATTCTTTGACAGGTCTAACCATGGCCTAGTATGCGAGCTCCTCGGTAGTAATGGAGCACACCTTCAGCAAGGGTGTGGTCGTGGAGACTGTAGCTGGTAGTGGCGTTCAGAGGCTTCCTGCTTCTCGGCAAAGGCAGCTGCATGCTGCATTTGGCGGGGTGGAACTTCATGCCTCATTCTATTTCCCAGTCTTCCAGCTTCCTGAAGCGCTCTTGAAGGTTGGCCTGGTCATCATTGCGAATTAACGGGACGAGAATGAGATTAGAAGATAAGTCATTTATATAGGTAAGGAACAAGCACTGTCCCAGAACAGTCCCCTGCATGGGGGCACGCCTGAATAAAAGTGGGCTCCATTGACCACGACGGCTTGATTGCAATCTTTGGGGAAGTTTGCTATCTAGCTGTTGGTGGATTCTCGGATCCCGTACTTAGTGGTCTAGCTTGTTTGCGATCTGTGAGGAAGTTTGCTATCCAGCTGTTGGTGGATCCTCGGATTCTGTAGTGGTCTAGCTTGTTTGCGATCTGTGAGGAAGTTTGCTATCCAGTTGTTGGTGGATCCTCGGATTTCGTAGTGGTCTAGCTTGTTTGCGATCTGTGAGGAAGTTTGCTATCCAGTTATTGGTGGATCCTCGGATCCCGTAGTGGTCTAGCTTGTTTGCGATCTGTGAGGAAGTTTGCTATCCAGCTGTTAGCTCAAGGTTTTTATTTCCAAAAAAGCCCCTTGGGGGTACATGGAGGGTGGGGGTGGTGGATCCTCGGATTCTGTAGTGGTCTAGCTTGTTTGCGATCAGTGAGGAAGTTTGCTATCCAGCTGTTGGTGGATCTTCGGATCCCGTAGTGGTCTAGCTTGCGCGGTCGCAGGCTGTGGTGGTAGAAGGCTTTCTCGAAATCCATGATGACGTCAGTTGCAGTCCCATTCTCCATGGCTGCAAAGACTTCTCCAATGAACTCGAGCAGCTGGGTCAGAGAATTTATAATATTTTTTAAGGGTCTGTGGCTGGGTCTCATCAAGCGGTATTTGCAAAAAACATGTTGTGAGTGGATTCTTTTGTTGTTGCCTGCTTGGAATATCTTCAGACAACAGAAATCCATTATGAAGTGTACCTTAAATCCAAGTTTAGGACATAAGAATGATACTTTATTCTTATCTTTTTATTGCATGCATGATCAATTAGCAACTTAGGACGATGATTTGACCGCCAGGGGGCAATCAAACCAGTAGGGGCTTAGCGCGTGATATTCTTAGTTGGGCGTAGTGAGAGAGAGAGAGAGAGAGAGAGAGAGAGAGAGAGAGAGAGAGAGAGGGGGGGGGGGGGGGAGGGGACTCCTCCCTCATCTCCCTCTCTCTCTCTCTCTCTCTCTCTCTATCTCTCTCTCACTACGCCCAATCTTAGTTGGGCGCAGTGAGAGAGAGAGAGAGAGAGAGAGAGAGAGAGAGAGAGAGAGAGAGAGAGAGAGAGAGAGAGAGAGAGAAAGACTCATCTCTCTCCCTCTCTCTCTCACTACGCCCAACAAAGAATATCATGCGCTAAGACCCTACTGGTTTGATTGCCCCCTGCGGGCAAATCATCGTCCTAAGTTGACCATTGCGAAAAGGGATGTAAATCTTACACGAGTTAACTCTCTTGCGTCACCTTTCATTTGTTTCAGGAACAGTCCGGCCGCTCTGCCACGGGGAAAGCCTTAGCAGTCATGGGCTGCATGGTTCCTCTCAACTACTGCACACTCTTCCTAATCAGCGGCCCCCTGGTCGCCTTCACCCAGTATGACGGCGCCTCCCTTCTGTTGGGCGCCACCTCTGCTGGACTGGCCGCCCTGGTGTTCTTAGTATTCTACAAGTCTTGAAATGGTTGTGCTGAAAATGCTGAGTCTATCACGTTAATGCTCTAAACTTTGTACTAAATCATGGTCCGGTTTCAACAGAGACGACAATTCTTAGGTTTGCTCTACAGCATGGATTTGGCGCAAGTCAAGTTACGAAAGGGTTTGCCATGGATTCCTTGGGATCAAACACTATCACTGGAGTTATTGTTCTTTGCGTTTCCCAGAGTTTCTCCTGAGTATTTGGTTTGATTGTGTTTTTCCACAGAGTATATGCATAGCAACACTCGCAAGGGATCACAAAATAAAAGCAGTGTATACTCGATTATTACCACCCTACCCTCTTCTCCCTCCTCCAGTGTATGGCAGCCACACAGTCTGCATTGAAGGATTATTACCACCCTACCCTCTCCTCCCTCCTCCAGTGTATGGCAGCCACACAGTCTGCATTGAAGGATTATTACCACCCTTCCCCCTCCTCCAGTGTATGGCAGCCACACAGTCTGCATTGAAGGATTATTACCCCCCTCCCTCCTCCAGTGTATGGCAGCCACACAGTCTGCATTGAAGGATTATTACCCCCCTTCCCCCTCCTCCAGTGTATGGCAGCCACACAGTCTGCATTGAAGGATTATTACCCCCCTTCCCCCTCCTCCAGTGTATGGCAGCCACACAGTCTGCATTGAAGGATTATTACCCCCCTTCCCCCTCCTCCAGTGTATGGCAGCCACACAGTCTGCATTGAAGGATTATTACCCCCCTTCCCCCTCCTCCAGTGTATGGCAGCCACACAGTCTGCATTGAAGGATTATTACCCCCCTTCCCCCTCCTCCAGTGTATGGCAGCCACACAGTCTGCATTGAAGGATTATTACCCCCCTTCCCCCTCCTCCAGTGTATGGCAGCCACACAGTCTGCATTGAAGGATTATTACCCCCCTTCCCCTCCTCCAGTGTATGGCAGCCACACAGTCTGCATTGAAGGATTATTACCCCCCTTCCCCCTCCTCCAGTGTATGGCAGCCACACAGTCTGCATTGAAGGATTATTACCCCCCTTCCCCCTCCTCCAGTGTATGGCAGCCACACAGTCTGCATTGAAGGATTATTACCCCCCTTCCCCCTCCTCCAGTGTATGGCAGCCACACAGTCTGCATTGAAGGATTATTACCCCCCTTCCCCCTCCTCCAGTGTATGGCAGCCACACAGTCTGCATTGAAGGATTATTACCACCCAACCCTCTTCTCCCTCCTCCAGTGTATGGCAGCCACACAGTCTGCATTGAAGGATTATTACCACCCTTCCCTCCTTCTCCCTCCTCCAGTGTATGGCAGCCACACAGTCTGCATTGAAGGATTATTACCCCCCTTCCCCCTCCTCCAGTGTATGGCAGCCACACAGTCTGCATTGAAGGATTATTACCACCCAACCCTCCCCCTCCTCCAGTGTATGGCAGCCACACAGTCTGCATTGAAGGATTATTACCACCCTTCCCCCTCCTCCAGTGTATGGCAGCCACACAGTCTGCATTGAAGGATTATTACCCCCTTCCCCCTCCTCCAGTGTATGGCAGCCACACAGTCTGCATTGAAGGATTATTACCCCCCTTCCCCCTCCTCCAGTGTATGGCAGCCACACAGTCTGCATTGAAGGATTATTACCACCCCTTCCCCCTCCTCCAGTGTATGGCAGCCACACAGTCTGCATTGAAGGATTATTACCACCCTTCCCCCTCCTCCTCCAGTGTATGGCAGCCAGACAGTCTGCATTGAAGGATTATTACCACCCTTCCCCCTCCTCCTCCAGTGTATGGCAGCCACACAGTCTGCATTGAAGGATTATTACCACCCTTCCCCCTCCTCCTCCAGTGTATGGCAGCCACACAGTCTGCATTGAAGGATTATTACCCCCCTTCCCCCTCCTCCAGTGTATGGCAGCCACACAGTCTGCATTGAAGGATTATTACCACCCAACCCTCTTCTCCCTCCTCCAGTGTATGGCAGCCACACAGTCTGCATTGAAGGATTATTACCACCCTAACCCTCCCTCCCTCCTCCAGTGTATGGCAGCCAGACAGTCTGCATTGAAGGATTATTACCCCCCTTCCCCCTCCTCCAGTGTATGGCAGCCACACAGTCTGCATTGAAGGATTATTACCCCCCTTCCCCCTCCTCCTCCAGTGTATGGCAGCCACACAGTCTGCATTGAAGGATTATTACCCCCCTTCCCCCTCCTCCAGTGTATGGCAGCCAGACAGTCTGCATTGAAGGATTATTACCCCCTTCCCCCTCCTCCTCCAGTGTATGGCAGCCACACAGTCTGCATTGAAGGATTATTACCACCCTTCCCCCTCCTCCTCCAGTGTATGGCAGCCACACAGTCTGCATTGAAGGATTATTACCACCCTTCCCCCTCCTCCAGTGTATGGCAGCCACACAGTCTGCATTGAAGGATTATTACCCCCCTTCCCCCTCCTCCAGTGTATGGCAGCCACACAGTCTGCATTGAAGGATTATTACCACCCTTCCCCCTCCTCCCAGCCACACAGTCTGCATTGAAGGATTATTACCCCCTCCTCCAGTGTATGGCAGCCACACAGTCTGCATTGAAGGATTATTACCCCCCTTCCCCCCTCCTCCAGTGTATGGCAGCCACACAGTCTGCATTGAAGGATTATTACCACCCAACCCTCTCCTCCCTCCTCCAGTGTATGGCAGCCACACAGTCTGCATTGAAGGATTATTACCACCCTTCTTCCCCTCCTCCAGTGTATGGCAGCCACACAGTCTGCATTGAAGGATTATTACCACCCTTCCCCCTCCTCCTCCAGTGTATGGCAGCCACACAGTCTGCATTGAAGGATTATTACCACCCTTCCCCCTCCCTCCTCCAGTGTATGGCAGCCACACAGTCTGCATTGAAGGATTATTACCACCCTTCCCCCTCCTCCAGTGTATGGCAGCCACACAGTCTGCATTGAAGGATTATTACCACCCTTCCCTCTTCTCCCTCCTCCAGTGTATGGCAGCCACACAGTCTGCATTGAAGGATTATTACCACCCTTCCCCCTCCTCCAGTGTATGGCAGCCACACAGTCTGCATTGAAGGATTATTACCACCTCCCTCCTCCAGTGTATGGCCCACACAGTCTGCATTGAAGGATTATTACCCCCTCTCCTCCCTCCTCCAGTGTATGGCAGCCACACAGTCTGCATTGAAGGATTATTACCACCCTCTCCTCCCTCCTCCAGTGTATGGCAGCCACACAGTCTGCATTGAAGGATTATTACCACCCCATTGAAGGATTATTACCCCCTTCTCCCTCCTCCAGTGTATGGCAGCCACACAGTCTGCATTGAAGGATTATTACCCCCCTAACCCTTTCTCCCTCCTCCAGTGTATGGCAGCCACACAGTCTGCATTGAAGGATTATTACCACCCCACCCTCTTCTCCCTCCTCCAGTGTATGGCAGCCACACAGTCTGCATTGAAGGATTATTACCACCCTACCCTCTTCTCCCTCCTCCAGTGTATGGCAGCCACACAGTCTGCATTGAAGGATTATTACCCCCCTAACCCTTTCTCCCTCCTCCAGTGTATGGCAGCCACACAGTCTGCATTGAGGGGTTATTACAGCTGCGAAGAGAATGTGGAAAATGTTTTCAATGCTGTTTTGTTTGTTCGTGTGTGGCTGGCTGACTATGTTAACACGATAGCGTTTGAACGGAGGGGGCCTAGGATCCTAAAATTGTGCACGCGGATAGGTAGTTAGGATATCTAGGCCAAGTTCGAAAATGAAGGTCATTGATCAAAGGTCTAGGTCACTGGATACGGAAATGCTGCCGCAGAGTTGGTGATGTAGATAGCGTCTTAAACCTCTGCCTCTGCCAAGGAGGACGTTGTCTGTTTATCATCTGTCTATCCTCTTAATAATCACTATTAAATGGTTTTAATCCAATTTTGTAGAGGGGCCACAGAAATCATCTACAAATAGTTCCTTTCTTTTTGTTCTTCTGCGTTCCCAGGTGCAATATCGCCACAATGGGTGAACTACGTTTGTGTCCAATTTTCAATTATCTGGTCTAATATTTGTATTTTTTGGGAGGAGCTCGCAGGATAAATTTATATGGAAATTTTTTAAGGCAGGAGAATGAGCCAATAATAAGGCAGAATAACAATAGATGACAGTAAGAAAAAGAAAAGGCAGAGTCTAAAAGACTAATACATAGATTAGAGGAAGTTGCTAGCACAGAACTTCCAGAAGGCGGGGAATTATTTCTACGCTGATGTTTGTATGTGAATGCATGTGCGAGTGCATAAGCGCGTGCTCTGGCGTGTGTGTGGGGCTTGTTTTCTATGGGTGGGTGGCGGTGTATTTGTATGTGTGTGTGTGCGCGTGTGTAGGATTATGAGCTAGTGTTATCATATCATATGTATGCATGCACGTGCTTGTGTGTGTGTGTAAGACAAAGGGAGAGATAGTGAGAGAGAGAGAGAGAGAGAGAGAGAGAGAGAGAGAGAGAGAGAGAGGCGGAAAGAAAATACAAGGGAGGGGTCAACCTTAATGTAGCATATTGATGGGTGTGTTCTTGTTAATGCCTTTTTTGTTGTTGCAGTGTGTGTATATGCACTTACGCGTGTGCTCAATGTGCTGAACTGTGTGTGTTCACCCTGAATTTTTAATGTGCTTTAATCATATCGTCGCTGTCCGACGCTAACCGTGTATCCACACAATCAGCAGACCTGTTTACCACCCACACAAGTCTTGAGTAGTAATGAGTAGTTTTGGTGCAAAATGTGTAGTCATATCATTAAAACCATCAAACACTCGCTGAAAATCCGAATCAAGAATAAAGAGCCATTATCAATTTTGAAGAGTAGTGTACTACTACACAATCAGTGATTTTACAGGAGCATCAAAAAACATGTTGTCGTCTGCTACAATGCCAATTCCCCTTAACTCTTCTTCTTTACCGATGACTAAACATGTGACACAAAAGTTGCATTAACACCCAAAAGTTTTGTGATAATTCAGTTACACGGTTAGTGCATTGTTGTCACGATGGGAGATACGACAGCTGCCCGCAGTTACACGCTTAGCGTGACAGTTACACGCTTATCGCGTCAAAACCAGCGACAACCAGCCACATACACGATGATTTCCGCGGTATCATTGACAAATTTGAGCATTTTCCTTGGTCACAGACACCAGATATTTATAGAAGACCTGTGTGAGGTCACTGGAAGGGGTTTCAGTGAAAAATCTATTTTTGTCAAATTTTGTAGATACAAGGTTAGCGTCGAACAGCGATGATAAATAATGTAACAGGACTAATGTGAGGAAACTGCAGTGTGTGCTTCATTTAAATTTAATAATGTTCTTTTTCACTTTTTTGTGACTTTGCTTCTAACATCTAGACTAGATGATTTGTTTTATATCAATACTGTGTGTGTGTGTATTTTCCTTTGAAATCATGTAACATGTAAATATAATTTGACTGCCCGCCAGAGGGCAGTCAAACCGTTAGGGGCTTATCACGCGATATTCTTAGTTGGGCGTAGTGAGTGAGAGAGAGAGAGGGAGGGTGGGACTCATCTCCCTCTCTCTCTCACTACGCCCAACTAAGAATATCGCGTGATATACAGTCACTACGCCCAACTAAGAATATCGCGTGATAAGCCCCTACCGGTTTGACTGCCCTCTGGCGGTCAAATTATCGTCCTAAGCTGCCCATTGCAGTCATACCGTTATCCAACTGGGACCTCTGTGAGGCATGATTCTAGTGAAGTACTAGTCTAAATGAATCATGACAAGTCTTTTCATCCACTCTTATTTGTTGACCCTCAGACACGATATCTGGATTTGTTGATCAGACATTTTATCAGATTCTTCTATTGGGCTCTAAATGAAAATAGTGAGCAAAACTAGTTGGATTTCATCAGATGCATTAAGACAGTATTATTTTCATCAGAATCATGCCTCTCACACACACACACACACACACACACACACACACACACACACACACACACACAGAAAGGAGCATTTTTTAAGCTTTAATCACACAAAAGAGCAGTACATTAAACATTAATTATCAAAGTTGTCTGAAGTGCATCAGTTTTTAGACTGAAAAAAGCCACGACTTGAACAACAATATAACTGTATATTTTCTATATTATTTAACATGTACAAAAATGTTATCTTGCATTTTTTTTCCCCTTCGTTTCTTTATACCAAAGAATAAAAAGCAGAAAAGAACCATCACTACAAATCACAAAATTAAAAAAAGAAAAAGAAACACACACACACAAATTCTGAATAAATGACACAGTAACACCATTAAATATAATAATGAAGCCTTACATTTGATCAGAAGTGGAAGCAAAACTGAGGTCGATATGACACCAAGAGTGATTTGAATTGGACACAGATGTGTGAGCATAAATACGCAGAACAAATGCATGTCATTTTCCCCAAGAATTAAATGCTACACAAGTGAAGCCACACCAAGTTTGTCACTCACTCATGTTCACAATGAACACACAAAAAAGCGTGGGAAATGATCTAAACATGAATGGATGTTAAGAACAAATTTCAGGTCTTTGAAAGCGAGACAGCTGCTTATTATGGCACAGCTATTCCTAGTTTGTTAGCCTTTTTTGGGGGTGATGTCGAGAGAATCACATTTTCAAAATGAATAAAATGTAAGCAATCAAAATGTTCAATGTCAATTTCAAACACAAGCTATTACTTTTACTTTGCAATGTTTGCTACAGATTCATTTTACAAGTCATTCTAGCAAACCTGGTTGAACATTTAGCTTTGGTTACTACGTCAAATACACAATTATCCTCCTCAGCACTTCCCTTTACCTTGCAAGGGAGTATGGAGAGACACCAATGTGAGCTAAAAAAAACAACCCAGGTTTAACAAACTCAAGAAAAATAGGACAAACCGTTTTGTGGAAGAAAGACAATAAAAATAAGTTTTGATTCGCATGTTTAACATCATTATCTCAACTTTGCAGACTTAGACATACTTGTGGTGATTTTTCAAAACATGATTTCAGAAGCTTGCAAAGTAATACATTTCATTTATTTGAAAGATGGCTCAATATGAAAAGTGAACGCCGAAAGTTTTATGTTGTATGCCGAGGTTCAATACAAAAAGGAAATGGATGCCAGACAATAAAACAAACTGTTTAATAATTCAGCCATTGCTGCAGGTTCGTGAAATCAAATGCAATATCTTTTTAAATTTAATTAACAAAATAACAACTGTTTTCAATTTTTATTCAGCTTATTGACACTAGCAACACTCAAAAACAGAATCACTGAGGACAAGGGTATGTTTAGACTTCATTAAAGGCAAGGATACTCAATACTTTGGTCAATAGTTGCATTGCTTGCTCCCAAAATACATTTCCTACGATTTATTTCTAAGATCAGATGACAATTTGTTTTTAATGAAAACAGAATGGTTACCTGAAAACTGGTTTTTGTTGGATATAAATAGGCTAGATCTCAAAGATATGTAGTCAATTTTAAAATGAAAAAAATTATTTAAAAGTCATGGACCATTTTCCATACTAATAATAAATGAATGGGGGAAAAGTCCTTATAACGGTTAATTATAATCAGCCGCCGTGGTGTAGTGGTTAGCGTCGCGGACTACTGGCTGGGAGGTCTAGGGTTCGAGTCCCATCAGAGGCGAGGGTTTTTCCGGTCCTGGACTGACTCCTACCCAGAGTGAGTGGCTATGGGCTCAATGGGAAGACTGAAACCACACAGTCGAGTTTCATCCGCTTAACGGATGCGATTCTGAGAGTGTTGCTCTAATTGCAAGACCAACACTGCAGGTGTCTGTAGTTCTCGGGCCTGGTTAACGCCGGGATATCATTATGAAAGGAAGCGTAGAATACAGCCCTGCCATGCAGACTCAGACCGATGCGGAACTCCATAGCATCATCATCATCGTTATCATCGGCCTCATTTTCCATCAATCATAAAATTTTTAAAATGTCTCAAATTCTGTGGCTTTGCATGCCCTGCTCTCATGGTGACCTCAGATTCGGTTTCCAATCCAGTCTATGCCTTGGTGCATTCGGGTCAAAGTCATGGGGATCAGTGTGTTCTGGGGAGCTGTCGGTGGACGGTCGTGGTGGCGCCCTCGGAGGAGGACCTCACTCACGCTGGCTCCGCGACTAAAAGAATAGTGTCGTCAGTAGGGGGCTTAGTAGGTGGTGTCCTGAACAGGCTCCACTGAACTCCACCGAAGTGACTCAGCAGAAGTGCAGTGTCTCCTCGGTTGCTTGCCTCCTGATGGCCTAACATAGATTCGCTCCCTTTGGACTGCTGGTCTCGGATTCTGCGACTTGAACAAACCGGGGTGTAGCTGCGAATTGGGATTCGGAACGAGCGGCATGGGAGCAACGCCACTGTACGGCCCAGAAGATGGGACAGCAACAAAAAAAATCCCCCCCCCAAAAAAAAAAATGAATGGGGGAAAAGTCCTTATAACGGTTAATTATAATCATAAACCTTGAAGAATGAAGAACCCTTGAACATTTTAAAAATGAAACTAAATAAATTTTCTTGAAGGCAAATCTGTACAAATGGAGAATCATTTACTAAACAAACAACAACAAAAGAAGAGCTGTAAAGGTTAGGATAGTGGGATTATTCCTAGGAAACAAAGATAGATTTTAGTGTCGTTATCTAACGCTGACTCCACGAGTCACACGGCTATTTTAAACAAAAACAACAACACACACCACCACAGAGACAAAGGGAAGTAATGAATATTAGCGAGAACAGGAAATGGCAAGTATTTTCTAAGCTTGTAACGCATCCAGGCATGGGAATTAGAGAAGACAAAAAAGACTGAAAACTGGGGTCTGGAAGCAGGCATAGGAACAAGGAATAAAAAACAACAACTGAAAACCGTGTGTGTTGGGATACAGACCCCAGAAAATGAAGCTTCTTCTGTTATCTAAGCCTTAAAAACAGTATTAGAGATAAGACTGATATATTTAGTTCATTGGGCTTCTTTTTTTATCTCATAAATGTCCTCTTGGACCATCGAAAAAGCTGAAATTTGCCAAAAAAGACTGAAGAGGACCATCAAAAAAGCTGAAATCAGCCAAAAGACTGACAATTCCCATGCCTGGCATCATTTGGTGTTGATTCTGACACACCAGACGTACAAATCTCCCATCTGATGCATTGGATTTCAGGCCAGCGAGTCACAAAGCACAGCAAATCATCACCTGACGCAATTTGTCTTTCAAACAAATGTTAAAAGATTACGCTGAGACCCCTTCAAATATCCAGGTGACCCTCTAAAGATTTAGAGGCATACAGAGAAAATCGCCTAAATCAAAAATGGAGGGACTGAAATTTTATTTTGAGATAGCCAATATTTTGAGTTTAAAAGACCTTTTAGCATAAAGATTGCTAAATATACACCAGAACAAATTAAAACAGTCGAAATTGAATTGAATTGAATTGAATATATTGTGGGTTATCCAGTGTTTTGGGGTTAGCAGGAATCCACTGTATTTTGTGCACCGATTCTGACCCCCTGATTTTGAGCATGGAATTAGCACTGTACACTTACTTGCTGATCTTCCTAAAGCTGATCAAACTGTGCCAGGCATCAGACATATTTCCTTAAAAATCTCACCCCACATACTCTTGTGTCATGGGCAAATATAGAACCACAAACGGGGTACTTACTCTTAAAGTGGAACAAAATTCAAGGAGTTTTCAAGTTTTCAAGGGGGTATTTGAATTTTTAAAGGGTCCCCGAAGTTGATAAAATGAGCAACATTATGCAAAATAACTTCACCTCCAAACTCAACATTTTCTCTCAAAACAAGCACTGAAACAGAAAAATGCTAAGTCCTTAACTGTCTCTTTTCCAAAAGCTATGCAACAATGCGCATGTGCATGAGCGAAAACAGACGACCGAATGAAGAGTGCTGACCACATGAAAGCACCGTGATCTCATCTTTTTTTAAATTTTAAGTTTGTGAACAAAGTCAGCCCCCCAAATGGTTTCTACCTACTGACAGATTTTCAAGGGGTTATTAAAATTTCGCTCATTTTAAAAGGTTTTCAAGCACCTTTTTGACCACATTCAAATTTGAAGGGGGTTGAAGAGTTCTCAAGGGGTGTGTGTGGAGATTTCTCTACAGAAGCCGCTTTTTGCTTTTAAGAGCTAAAATTGCAGTTCTGGTGTGATGACAGTGCATGTACCCTCCACTGGCTCCTGATTATTGGTTCAAATCATTTGTTAAATTGGCCACAATTGTATTATCTGGTTTGAAGAGTTTGCATTTGGTGGAAACTACTGCATTTTACGGACTATAAGGCGATACTTTTTTCCCCAGACTAAGACCCCTGCGCCTTATAATGTGATGGAAAATATAGTAAGAAAATAGAGTAACAAAATCTGAATTTAGTAATAATGTGACTGAAATATGAAGAAAATAGAGTAACAAAATCTGAATTTAGTAATAAATTTGGGGGGTGCGCCTTATAATCAAGTGCGCAATGTAGTCCGTAAAATGGTTTGTTTGTTTTAATCTGCGAATGCCACATTGTAAGTCTAAAAAGCTCATTCAATAATTTGAGCTCTGTGTGTGTGCGAGTGTGTATGTGTGTGCGCGTGCGAGTGTGTATGTGTGTTTGTGCATATGCAACCTTGACAAGAATGCAAGATCAAAGAATATTATGAACACTGGCAATCTCAGTCCCTTTTTTCTTCTTCCAAGGAGCAAGACAAAACCAACCACCAAGAACAAGTAGTCAAAATGAAGAGGAACAACACAACCTGCATAGATGAACATTGTGGATAGGTTTACGCGACAGAGACAGGAGGTCACAATGGCAACACAAACTCCGACGGGACACGGAACCTTACAATACACCAACCACACAGCCTTCAACACACTGAAACCATTACGAGTCCAGAGAAGCACCCTGAAGCAGCAATGAGCACAGGCTGTCACTGCAAGTACTGTACGAAGAAGTATAGATTGATTATCCATCCAAACACTGACCCGTTCACAAATCCTTCCATATTCAACGATAACACTGTTCAGTTCATAGAGTTATGAATAAGCCAAGATTAGAATCAACCTGCAAGAGGACGCTGCTATTTAGAAGATGCACCCCAAGCAAAGTGTAAACACAACCTGTCAACAAGATAGTGTACAAGTTGTGTGTGTGTGTGTGTGTGTGTGTGTGTGTTCTGTCAACAAGATAGTGTACAAGTTTTGTGTGTGTGTTTTGTGTGTGTGTGTTGTTGTGTGTCGTGTGTGTGTGTGTGTGTGTGTGTGCATGTGCATGTGCGAACAGTATCATTAATGAATAGTTTCATAAATGAACATACATGTATAAACAAAGACTGCAGAAGTACATCTACAGCAAACATCTATCCCCAACAGAGTCAAGGCACTTTTCAAAGTGTCTGCACTAATTGTGGTTTACAACAAGTATTTGTCTCTTTCTGTCTGCTATCAGATAAGTGTTCGCCTTTTTCTGTTCATTTTCTTAAAACAGCATGAGGCAAGCTTGTATAGCTCAAAACCAAAGCACAAAGACAGTTGTGAACTACAAGGTATAAAATGGACTATCTTTCAGACAATAAGGCGATACTTTTCTTTCTCAGACCTGATAATGTGACTAGTAATATGTAAGAAACTATTATAGCAAAATCTGAATTTTATGCCAAATTTGGAGGGTGCGCCTTATAGTCCAAAAAATGCGGGAAAAAGCCCCCACAAAAAAAAGCAAGAATGTGTCAGATCCTCTAAGGATGTGTAAACAATTTCAAAGCTTGAGGAAAATGAAACAGACCATGATGCATTTTATGTCACACAAAAAACCCTGTGCATAATCCACTCAAACCAGAGCATTGGAAACTTTTTCGCCATTTGTGTTCCAATCAAATGCACATCTGGAATTTCACATATGACATTTTGTTTGCTGTGTCACCTTGGTCGTTTCATTATATATAAATAAAGCAGCAGCTCTTCGGTGTCGATATTGTTTTCATAAATATCATCTAAAAATGATAGTTGAAATTTCTGCAGATTGCGTGGAAAAAACCTGATAGAGATCATGTTTTTAAAGATGTTCTTTTTTTGTTTGTTATGTGGCCAAAACTCTGATTCAAATTATTCAACTTTTATGACATTTCTTTCAATAGTCACAATTCAGTACCTTTTCTTTGTCATTTATCATTATGTATGATTTCATTAATTTTATCATAACCTGCATAAAGTCATTTAACTTGTTATCATCAATTTAAGTATCATTTTGTTAACATTAATACAGAATAGTTGTGTCCTTGAAAGATCTCACCAATAAACTTCAACAGCAACGAACTAATTCTTTCTTAAACATGCAATCTCCAGGCAATGTGGCGAATAACTTTCGTTCAAACTGTGGGTTCTTAACAAGAATGGAATGCTTGCTAACAAGGTCACATTTGATTTTGAGCAGAGCACTTGAATAAGAATGCATTTTGAATCAGCACAACGCGAGAATGGACGAGAAGGTACCGGAACAATGACGCTCACCACTGGCACACCACTACGTTGTTGTCGATATGACTTTCCTATTCTAGCCAGCCTTTCATTACGTAAGCAAACGCTCTGCCACATGTTTTGACACCGACTTTGCCCTGCTGAGAGACTGCGGGATGCAGGCATGGAACAAAATCTATTCCCACATATATTCCGATGAGCTAAATGGAAATGTGAATACACTTTGGGCAAAGCATTCTTTCACCGTTGCAAGTATAAAGAAGTATCTGAACAAGTTCAGATTTACAATAATTATGAAAGCCGGTTTTTGCATTTGATAAGGCTGCATCCCAGAATACTGTGTCCCTGGCTCTCTTAGGTCGAAGATGAAAAAGATAAGCTTTTATAAATAGACATGTTTATTGCAAGACGATACATTTTATTATAGAATACTGAAGTGATACGGACCGCAACATCCCATCTCACATCTCTACCCCCCCCCCCCCCCCCCCCCTCCTAACATAGTTTTTCTCCACCCTCCATTTCCTCTCTGGTCACAGCTTTTATTTTTCCACAATGGTCCGACTTACTCCATTTGAGGGCCAGCCACGCGTCAGCTAAAATCGCACGACTGTACGATACGATTCGATCACGTCATATCGAAGCGCGAATCACATTTGTTATAGGAGACCATGAGATCGAATCGTATCGTACAGTCACGCGATTTTAGCTGACGTGTGGCTGACCCTTTACTTCACTGCCTTTGCAAACCGCGCATTACTACACAGTACACTCCCTTTGTGTTCTGATTCCCACCACCTGCACCTCCTCCCCTCCCCACCCAACATTCTGACCATCAGTCTCGCTGCGCTTTCAACTTATTATTCCACCTGGGTGATACAATTCCACACAATTTCTCTGATGGTTTTCTTGACATCTGTGCCATAAAAACCTTACATGTTTTAATCTTTAAGTAGGGCTTTAACTGCTAGGATCTCATCTCCAACAAGTTGAGCCATACTGGTAAGTAAGCCATCTCTTCAATGGGGGGGGGGTTTCCCATACAAACTCTTCTTGCGTCGAACATGGTCACAACATACAGTGAACCTAGATTTTGCATTATTAGTTTTGAATAATTTGTCTTGATCTAATGAAACTATATATACTTCATGAAAATTGTTTTGCCTTCCTTTTTTTGTTTTGAAAAAAACATGAAACGTTGCTTGATTCGTATTAAGTGGTTCAGGATTAGTGTTAGAGGGCTCTTAAGTGAACACTGTTTATTTAATAAAAAGGTGATGACAATTACTTTTGCCAGCAATAACCACTTAACCATGTAAATCAAGCAATTCTTTACCATTATTAAAACAAAACGCTATGCAAAGTAATAAAGTAGCTAGCTGTACATACTTGCTTATATAATAAACCTCAGGAAATGACATTCTAGGGCATGAGAAACATAAACTTAAAAACACAGATTTTCTGCAAATCAAAAGAATTCGTTGAAAAGTGTTTTTTTCTTCCAGTTATCAAATTAAGAAACACTGATTTCCCACGACTACATAATTTACTGCGCAAAAGCAGTGGACTAGAAAATATAAGCATCACACGATTCACAGAAAATCACAGTCACGAATTATACGAAATATACAATTGGGAAGATGGTTGCAATGGGACGAAAACCTAACTTTCCTACAAGGAAGAAACGCAGAAAATGTCACAATATGAATATAGGTGCTGTATCAATCTACAAGGAACAAGCCTGGGTTTTTTCTCCGTGCTAGTCTATGTCTTGTGCACAAGTACAGATGGACAGGACTTTGACAATCATCCGTAAACACGCCATTGTAAAAGAGAAATCTGGGGCCCACTAAAACAGTCCGTATTTTCTTCACGATTCGTCAACACCTTTACCCATCCACAAATGTCATTATTTCGGTCATTGTGTTTGCATAAATTAGTATGCTTTAGGGTTTTTTAGACATGTAAAACCCCCAAAAAAACACCTTTAAGTATGAATTTGGAGGGGGGGGGAGGGGGGGGAGGAGGGGAAGAGAGTTCTTTATCATTCCTACAACTGACTAGCCTTTGTGCAATCAAGGATATCATTTCGGTTCATATTGTTGTTTTCAGTCATTGAAATGCACCACACCACCAGTTAGTTCCCAGTACTCAATAAGTCTCTCTTTTCTTTGAAAGCTATCCAATGAAGACAACATCTGAGATGTTTAGGGAAGAAATTTGAAGATTATCAATCTTGAAAACACTGGAGAGAAAACATACCATTTTTTTAATAAATAGAAGAAAAGCAATCAACAAGTAAAAAATCAAAAAGAAATTTAAAAAAAAAAAAGTTACAAAAATATACAACTTTAAAAAAAAGGACAATTCACTTTTTTTTTAAACATCACAAATGAATGAAAAAGTGTTTAGTTTACTGGACAAAATGTTTCATGATGTGTATCTGCACAAACGACAGACTCGCACCTACAAGTACAGAGCACAACCATATAAATGAGCAACATAGCACAGGATCAAGACGTCTGCACACACACACACGACAACAGAAGATGACTGGTTTTAACACTGAAACCAACACATCAATACCACCACAATGAAACACACGCAGGACAGATGATGATGCCAACAACTTTCCTCGCACTCATTTCCATACAACCGTGAGACACGAAACGGACCGATGAGGACACCAAAATGGCACGATGATCATTATCCACACTTATTATTTAGACCCAGTTCTGTACACTCACAGTTGGATTGAACATCAAAGAGGAACGCCGATGCGAGTTCCCTCACAATTGCACACTAGGCTCCCATTCTGAGTAGGGAAGATTATGCTAACAGGGAGCCCAACAAGAAAGAACCGAAGCGCAATGCTTTGCTAGAAGGCACGCTTATGTACAGCACAAGTCTCCTCCTGTCAACTTCACCCCCCCCTTAACAGACCGTTTGCTGCGATAGACACCACCGCCTCAACAACCAACCAACTCTTTGTCAACACTGACCAGATCACGGCCACAACATCCACACCAACCATTTTGGAAGCAAAACACCAACACGGGTTAGAATTACAGAGAAAATCGGCACAACACTAAAGTCCTACAAATCCAAATATCATTTGCTTCACTGGACAAAATTATCTTCTACAGTCGAAACTGAATGTGTGCAAATAAGAACTAAACCTACACATTAAAAGTTGCTTCTTGTATCATTTTTGACTGGTGCAAAAGGATTCGTAAGCAACTGGTATTAAAAAAAGCAAAACATATTTTGAAGCACAATAATGGAGTTAATAAAAGAGATGTTTGGAGGAAACTTTAAACTACATGTACATCAGTTATGTAAGTCTAATACCTTTCAAATGTCTATTAACAAAGTATGTACAAGTAAGCATTAATAGAACATAGAATAGATACCTGAAAAGAAAAAGAAAAACCTTGTAGCTGCCATTAGTTGGTTACCCAAAGTTGATTACTTACAACAGTAAACCTGATATCTATCATCAATTTTTATAAAAGACATATTTGGTACTTAGTTAAACACACAAAAATCATCCAGGAAAACTACTCAAAACTACTGTTTCAAAACAACACAATATTAGCACATCTTTACTACCTTACTTCAAATGACATACAGATCTTGACATAATGCACATGTATATGTAATAAGCTGACCAACAGCTGCAACCCATGTCTTCTCTAGACTAATCAGGCTTTCCAAAGTGGCCTATATTTTTGCAAATAATCGTTGGTGCTCTGGCATTTTATGTCAAGTCAAGACAGTTTTTTGTTTTTTAAGGAAAAAAAAGAGCTGCCATGCTTTATCTTTAAACTTTCATTTCAAACCTTTAGGGAATAACTTTTAAGAGTCGGTATCAGCTTGAAAGGACTGTTTTCATTACGACTTAATCTTTGTACATGCATCACTTGAATACTTTCAAAATGTTCCACAAAACGCTTCATTGTTTTAAAAAGTCAGTAATAAAAAATGTAAAAAAAAGAAGAAAGAAAAGCAAATTAGAGAAGAAGAGACCCATGAGCCTCTTCACCAGACATGCTTTTACTGGCATATTTTACATGGTAAGCCTACAGCTGCATCACAATTTCTTTGTACATGACTATAAGTATAAACCAGTTTCCGACAAATCCTAATCACTATAAACATACGCTGCGCAATGAAGCCTCCTCTTGGTGATTTCTGCACCGCACAGGTTTTAACTACGCACAACCCAAGCCATTTCGAAAAGTAAATGCAACCACAAACACACATAAACAAAGCCTTCAATGTACAAGCATTTAAGCGCAACTTTCTACGGAAATCAACGCGTACGTCCAAGCGAGTTTCATAGGTTCAATCACATGAATCCCAGGCACACAGGCCTGTATGAGCAAAAGGGCCAGCAAGAAGCTGATTTTCTGTGCACCCAGAGTTTCTGGTTCGAATGGCCGATCCATTCCAACCACAAGCTGCCTAGATTGCCGCTGCCAAGCTGCAGCGGGCAGTATTTTGACACCATGGAGCAACGGGAGTAAAGGGCCGGAGGGGAATACGCACCACTCGCACCGAAGCAGACAAGCCACGAGTTAAACGACATCAGTCAAAACCACGCTCACTCTCCTTGGCCGCTGCACTATATTCCCTCACATTCCAGCATATGGTAGTAGTACACACATCCATGGATTCAGTGGGGGGTTTTCCTTTCCCTTTGTTCATAGTTCTTGGTTTTCCAACCTTTCCTTTAAAGGGTGGAGTCATCAAACGAGGACTTTCAAGCATCTCGGCAAGCTGAACATGGAGGAGAAAAATCGTAGCTAACACAATAGTCAATCAAACTGGGAGCGGTTATGAAAGAGAGGCTCGTCTTCAACAGGATAAACTCAATATGAAAAGAAAAGAAAAAAAGATTACTAAACATTGAGTACAGATAATAGAGTTCAGAAACTAATCAATATATTTCACAATTCACACCATTATGTGTGGTCAGTGTCCAAACAGCAATGTTCAACACTGTGTGGCCAGATCCTTTGCACTTCAATGAACTACCATTTCTCACACAATTTGACTAGGCTTCACTCCATCCTTCCGTTGGCACATGGCTAGTGAACAGTTTCTCCCTACCAGAAATGGATTAAACCATCTCAGTTTTTGTTTACCATTTATTCACCAGTTCAAAAACCACATGGAAAAAAAGTTTTCAATATTCATTGAATAAGTGATTAGAAGACTAAAATAAATTTAAAAAATCCAAACTACATGTACTCAATAAAGGCCAATTTACTAAGGCCATATATTAAACACAGAAAATCTTTACTAGGGACATAAGAAAACCAAAGTGCCATTCACTAACACATTAGTGCATTATACCCTAAATGCATTATACCCTAAATATCTATTTTGTGATCAAACTGATCTCCCGCATTTTCACATTATGTACCCACCAGCCTCCACCATCAATCAGTAAATGTACTTACCTATTATAATAACAGCTCAACATGAGCAAAATCGAAAGAAGAATAACATGCGGTGGGATCTCTAACAATAAAATAAGTTTAAAAAAAATTCTTTTGAACAGAAACAACTTTAAAAAAAATGAAATCTGGTTGTTTAAGATCAAGCTAAACATTACGCTTGACCTGTATAATATTGTAAACAAATGCTGACCATAGCTAAATTGCTTAATTTCACATTCAACTAATCCCTAGTAAGATCCAAATTTTGAATTCAGCTTGTAGAAAATTAGAAATATAAAGCTATCAATAGCTAATTTTTTTTACAGGAAATTAGAAATATAAAGCTATCAATAGCTAATTATTTTTACAGGAAACTGCCCAAGGCCAAAATGTGTATTGGGGATGGGGTGACTTGCAGCAGCAACTTCAATGTTTCCAAACTGATACTTTCATTAAAATAAGGTGTTTAAGTGCCTAACATTAAACAACAACAAAAACACTTGAGTAAAGCTTAGGAGTTTTCCTATGTGAGCAAAATTCTCATTTCTTTGGGGACAAAAAGAACAATCTGTACAATCTAGCTGATGACTAACCCATGTGGAAAGAAACTAGAGGTACACTGTCCAATTGGATCTCATCAACGGAACGATGCCCATTCTTCAGATTGCACGTGACACAGGCTCCTCTTTCACACACATGTACAAGAATGGAAAACACCGCACAGTAAAATGTCAATGGAGAAAAATATAACAACAGCAACAACAACAAAACTCAATCAAGTCTTCTTGCCTTATCTTGATCAAGTTATAAAGTACATACATTTTTAAACAAGAGCAAAAGTCATGATGGGGAAAACTATACTTCAGACACATTCCAGATCATCAACACTCTGTTCAGAGTTTGGTGGGGGGTTGGGGAGTGTGAATGCTGATGGTGTGCATTGGTGGAGGTCAGGGGTCGTTTTGTACACTTTATCAACCTGCAATCACAATAACCTGGAGCTTCCATAGCGCCTCTAGTCTAACGCTGCCTCTAAAGCCCTCATCAAATGCAGGATTCCAGTCATTTCTTCCACACTCGCCATTATACTTTATCATGATTAATATCAGCATCTGTAAACTACAAGGTCCAAGACTAATTGACTCTACGTCCAAGACTTAACAGGCTCTCATGGTTCACATGTGTCCATGTAATCAAGTGCAAACATCTCATAGGACAGACATGAGAAAGATGTTAGTCAAATTGATTTTTTTTTTAATCAAATGAAATATTGAAAAAAAAAAAAAAGAGATAATGAGAGAGAAAAAGAATATCAATTGACCAACAAAAGAAAAACACCACAATATAGCACCAAAAGACATGACGTCAGTCACAAAATCAGTGCATGAGCATGTACATTTTAAACAATCTTTCTCTCACATTCACCTTTTTCGCAAGGCATGACCAAAAAGCACAGAAATATCACATCATAACAATATCCAGTAGCAGTCACAGAGGAAAAGAAAAAGAAAGGGAAAGGACAGAAAGAGACATGGCATCATCAGTAATAAGGAGCACAAGTCAGAGAGGTCAGTATGTAATGACGACAGTTGTGAAGAGAAAAAACATGGATGGCACATGGAACAAGCAACGTCATCAAAAAACACAACAAACAACAGCTGGAGAGAAAAACAACAACAAAACAAACCCATACACATAGACCGACAGAGGACAACACGGAAGCAGCACACTGCACACACCAATACACAGCTGGGCCTAGCACCGAACGGGTGCATAGAATGGTTGTTCAGTCTGGTTTTGATGTTGTCGCACTTTCCGGGACAGCTCACTGCAGGCTAAAAAGATCAGTTCTCACATTGAACGTCCGATGGGTTTTCGTCCGTTGCATACTACTCCTGCGCTCTCGTGACACTGCTTAGCAGCGACTTTTGATGTCTCGGCTAAAACTGTTACGCAGTTATGTTAAAGCAACTTGCTGCCAAATAACTTCAGAGATCTAAAATAGGAGAGAAAAAAATGCTAACAAAGCACTCAGCCAGAAAATATGAAACATTCATGTTTGGTTTTGTGGCGTAAAAAAAGAGAGCCCCTCTCCTTCAAACAAAACAGGTGACTTTGGTGATGCAGCACGCAAGACCAAACGCAGACCAGCATCGTTAGCGTTGCATCAATTTTGTTCTGATTGCCTTTCACAAGTCACTCATGGGACTGGACGCAGCGGAGGATAACAGACCGGCAGAGATGGTGGATGCTTTCTTGTCGGGCTCGGCCACTCGGTGACTCTTCATGTGTGCGCTTCGAGATTTGACTTTGCTGAACACCCTGTAACAGTAGGCCATGTTGCGTCAGAAGCAGAATTAAGGGCTAATTAAAGCCACAAGCACAAACACTCATTCTTCACTCACACACGCACTGTATTAACAGTTTAAGGATACATGAAGTTATGAAACCAATTTTTCACATGAACCTACTATGACCTGCCAGGTTTGTTCCATATATACATAACAGCAGAAAAAGAACAACATATGTTCTTAGGAGGCGCCGTGGCTCAGTTGGTTAGTCGCCGGGTCGTAATCCAACAGGTTTGCGAGTGCGGGGGTTCGAACCCAGCTCTGTCCGCAGTGGTGTGTGTCCTTGGAAAAGACACTTCACTATTTCCTAGACCTTCGGATGAGACTTAAAACCGGTTCCATGTGCGAACGCATGCACATGATCTTGCGCACACGTTAACGCCCATTCCACTATTCGATAGTAGTAGGCCGTGTTGTGCCGGTGGGATGGATGACACAAACTCACAAAGCATGTAAAAATGGGTGGTGCTGCACTAGAGGTGACACGCTCTCCTGGTAGGAGAAACACGAATTTCAGTCTCCATGACCAGAAAATACCACCCCGAAAATTAAATAAATAACCACATATTTTCAGCAAGCTAATACAAAAATAAAGCAGGCAGGACAAGTAAGGTGGTGAAGACTTGAGTAAGAAACCTGGAAAGCCTGGACTGACCTGTCACACAGTTTACAGGGGAAGATCTCCTCGCCGTTCTGGTCGTAGACGGGCGATTTGCTGGGTGTGGAAGGGCGAGGCTTGCGTGGAGCAGGGGTCGAGTAGGGAGGACTGTCCCCTTTCTTTTCCTTCAGATGTTTGCGCATGTGGCGGTTCAGACTTTGCTTGCTTGTCAGAACCTGCAAGCCAAGCAATGATTGAGTGTGTGTGTAAAATATGTGCGCATTCTATGCACATAAACAATATTATTTCTTCTTTCTTTTAAAAAAAAATCATATTTTGGTCTTGTTTGCAATGCTAAAGAATCAAATGTGTAAGGAGAAGCATCTAACACCATAGAGGCAAAGATATGCCATGCTTGTTGAGCATTTGTAAACTGCAACTGTATGCGAGTACACCAGACTGTTTTTCACAAAATCAGATCTTGTCTTCATGAAGTCCAATGAAACCATACATTAAGAACAATACAGACCTGAGTAACCCTCACTTCTGCTCAGGGACATATAGAGTGCTGAGCATGAGAGCAAAATAAAAGTAGTTTCAAAACTTATGATCCAAAATGTTCACCGTTTTATATGGTTGTTTTAAAACCAGATTTTAACAAACACATTTTATTCTCAATTTCAAAAGTGCTACTTTGACTTTGAGGATTATTTATTGCTGTCTTTTAGCTTTACAGACTACAAGGTGATATTTTTTTCCCCACACTGAGACATCCAGCCTTATAATATGACTAAAATTACAATACAGTAGGATATCGGGCCAAGTACAAAAAAAAATCAAAATTTTGTGTAAACTTGGGGTGTTTTGTGTGCTCATATGATGAGCCTTATAGTCAATCAAATATTGTAGTTCTCGCCTTAATTTGCTTATTAAAAAAAAAAATTTAGAATAAAAAGAAAACATTTAATCTCTCACTTTCACCAGACACATTTCATAGTATTTATTAAATGTGCATATAATTTAATTCAGTATTTCAAAACCAAGAAGAGATGGAGAAAAAAAAAAGATATTAAAAAAAAGAAAAGAAAGATAAATGCTTAAAATAGATTTTCGGTCAGTACTAGGGACCTATATTCCTGTCTTAAAAAAAGGACATTGAGAACGGAAAAAAACAACGAAAAGAATCTAAAAGAAACAGATAATTTACAAGACAACGGATCAGTCAGGATTACCATGACGGAGGACCAAACACTCTACGACCACTTCACAAACACCACTTACGGCATTGCAGACATACCAAACACTCTACGACCACTTCACAAACACCACTTACGGCATTGCAGACATACCAAACACTCTACGACCACTTCACAAACACCACTTACGGCATTGCAGACATACCAAACACTCTACGACCACTTCACAAACACCACTTACGGCATTGCAGACATACCAAACACTCTACGACCACTTCACAAACACCACTTACGGCATTGCAGACATACCAAACACTCTACGACCACTTCACAAACACCACTTACGGCATTGCAGACATACCAAACACTCTACGACCACTTCACAAACACCACTTACGGCATTGCAGACATACCAAACACTCTACGACCACTTCACAAACACCACTTACGGCATTGCAGACATACCAAACACTCTACGACCACTTCACAAACACCACTTACGGCATTGCAGACATACCAAACACTCTACGACCACTTCACAAACACCACTTACGGCATTGCAGACATACCAAACACTCTACGACCATTTCACAAACACCACTTACGGCATTGCAGCCGGACCAAACATTCTACGACCACTTCACAAACACCACTTACGGCATTGCAGACATACCATACACTCTACGACCACTTCACAAACACCACTTACGGCATTGCAGACATACCAAACACTCTACGACCACTTCACAAACACCACTTACGGCATTGCAGCCGGACCAAACACTCTACAAAGCCGGACCAAACACTCTACGACCACTTCACAAACACCACTTACGGCATTGCAGCTGGACCAAACACTCTACAACCACTTCACAAACACCACTTACGGCATTGCAGCCGGACCAAACACTCTACAACCACTTCACAAACACCACTTACGGCATTGCAGCCGGACCAAACACTCTACAACCACTTCACAAACACCACTTACGGCATTGCAGCCGGACCAAACACTCTACAAAGCCGGACCAAACACTCTACGACCACGACACAAACACCACTTACGGCATTGCAGACATACCAAGCACTCTACGACCAAAAACACAAACACCACTTACGGCATTGCAGCCGGCAAAGTCGCAGGGAAAGGCCTGGGGCTGGGGCACATGAGGGGGCGTGGGACAGTGCTGCAGGCCGGAGGAGGAGGAGGAGGATGAGGATGAGGAGGCCAGCCCCGCCGCCACCGAGGTCATGACCGGGGAGGGGCTGGGCTGCAGGGAGTGAGACGGCGGGGTGGAGGACACCAGGGTCAGGGGGTTGAGGTCAGAGGTCATGAGGGCATGGTGGTGGTGGTGGTGGGAAGGAGGGGCGCTAGGGGAGGAGGCCACGGAGGACAGGTCCGCCTCCACCAGGGCCAGGTCCATCTGCATGCCTTCCCCCAGCATCTGACACACAAACACACCAGTCTCCAGGGTCACACACAATGAATATTAAGCGCTTGTATTCATTACATCCGTAATCTGCAAGTTCCGTACGGAAACGCCATACATTTATACAAGAAATAAACGGACGGGATTGCGCACGAGTTTCTGCGTGTAATGTACACACTTCTTCTTATTTCTTACTTCCTGATTTTTTGTGTGGACTGCGCATGGGTTTCCACACAGAACGTCCGTGTGTGTGTGTACGTGGATTAAAGCAATTGCAAAGCTTCTTCTTTCTCTTAACATCCTACTGACAGTGGTGAGGATGAATGTGAAAATGAAGATATTGAATGAAAACGAAGATCACAAAATATGAACAAGTGCAACGCCGAGTGGCTGCAAAGTTCCCTCGCAGCATCGCCGAGCTACTCCGAAATCTGAATGTGTCGGCTGTACACATACATAAAAACAGCACGTAACTACATAAGAACGCATGAAAACAGCACGTAACTGAATAGTTTTTTATATATAGCCTTGGGGTTCGGACCCGTGATTTGAGCGTGCGCGATGATGCGCACACGCGCGCACAGAAAAATTCATGACAACTGTGTGATAGACCATTCATCAAGAAATGTTGTGAAAAAAACTGCATTAAAATACATGCAAAACTTCGCGAGATATTAGCGATTATGTGTTTCGGGGTTTGAACCCCGTAACTGGCGCGACCTTGACCTTAATGTAAAACTAAATACATCAGTGGATAGCTTGCATCTTGGCAAACCAGTATACCAAATTTGATGATGATAGACTGAATAGTTTTTGAGAAAAACAGACGAATAGCCGGACGGACGGATGGTCGGACGGACGGACGGACCAGACAAAAACAATAGTTCCCCGAGCCGAAGAACAGGTAGGTAAGTAAACTAAATGCATGTGAACAATGAATTATTCCCCTTTCTGAAGGTGGCATGTAAAAAGCATTAACCCCTTCACTGCCAGAGGAAAACAGAAATTATCGATTTTTTTTAATTATAAAGTTTAAAACAAATCTGTTAGACTCAATCTGAGAAAATGGTCTAGAGATATATCCTTTCTGGCTTATCTAAGCCCAAAACCATCATCCCAGGCTTATGACATCATAAGTTATGACATAATCAATGACATCATTAAGTACAAGACCGTCTCGTAGCCAGGCAGGGAAGGGGTTAAACCAATTCATTTAAAACCAGCACACACAATTTGATGTGATTCTGTCAACCCGTTCGAAAGATATCCTTGGGACAGACAGAAGGAGAAAAAAATGACCCTCCGATTTTCAGGCTCCAGCGATCTTTTTGACCTTGACCTTGACCGGTATGCCATCATCAGAACGGGCATAAGCCAAACCACCTTCATACCAAGTTTCAACATCCTATGTTGATCGGTGCCCGAGATATGGCTAAAAATAGATTTTTGGTTTTCAAGGTCATACGTCAAGGTCAAGGTCACGACGGCAAAATGGTTTGCGCCGATCTCTTCCTATTAAGGAGGCACACCTTTACACAAAATTTGACGCGATTCGGTCAAGCGGTTCGGGAGATATCCTTGGGACAGACAGAAAAAAAACCCCAAAAACAACAAAAAACAAACAAACAAACAAAAATACAAACCAGCCCATTGCAATAGTCCGTCTTGGTGACGGACTAAAGACCACAGATAAACAAACTTAGCAGCCTTCTTTCAGTAAGTTATCAAAAATTTGTCTTGATATGACATAATTCAGCTTAGTTAGATACGCTTGTTTACAAGCACCCTATTCTTATGAGCTGCCCGAAGGCAGGCTCAGGCCTGCACTGAGAATAGGCAGCGGCAGCATCAGTCACAATAGTGTTAATTTAACCCCTTCACTGCCAGAAGAAAAATGAGAAAATACTGATTTTTTAATTATAAAGTTTAAACCAAACCTCTTGCACTCAATCTGAGAAAATGGTCTAGAGATATACCTTTCCTGGCTTATCTAAACCAAGAACCATTATTCTAGGACTATGACATAACAAATTATGTTATCAACTACGAGCGTTACTCGTAGTGGGCAGTGAAGGGGTTTTAACCCCTTGATTGTCATGTCAGAGAAAATCATTTAAAAAAATCATGACACGAATAAGAGAACTGATAGAGCCAATTGGGCAAAATAGTCTGTGCCTGACTATGCTTAAACAAAAGGCAGTATACCAGAATCATTCCCCATCATGTGACGACATCACCAGTGATGTCGTCAGGCGCATACGTAATACGTTATATGCCAGTCAAGGGGTTAACATGTACTTCACTTTTTCATCAACAAAATGAGGCCAGCGGCACATGGGAAGTGCTCTCCACTCACCATGGCCTTCGACCCATTCTGCTCCGAGTCCGAGTCGCTGCCATCGTACTCGTACTCATCCTGGCCCCCCTGAGGAGGAGGGGTGGGCTCCCCTCCACCGCTCGTCGGCTGCTGGGAGCGCAGGTTGTACATTTGGTTCTGGTGCCGCTTGCGCCTCAAGATACGCAGGCGCTTGTAGTCGTCGGGACACACCTTTTTCCACAGGTAATAGAACTGCACACACTCTTTCACAGACTTGGTGGGGATCTGCAAAAAACCGTGAATCATTGGTAAAATTAATAAAGCCTCACCTCAAAAGCATGGTCACAAATAATTCACTCGCGTGTACACTACGCCTGAAGATTCCAAAGAAGGCTAACCTCCACCAAAGAACATTACCCAGTCCATCAGCAGTGCACAGAAATGATCGAACTGTGTCAAATGGCTGACTCTGACTGCAAAGGAAGACTTCCCCGTATGTAGGCCAAGCAGATTTTCACTACTTTTCATGCCAAAGAGCAGCGGCTGACCAAGGCAATGACAGAGCATCAAACAAGTGGTATAGGGTGGTGCAGACACTGCCTAAAGCACACGCAACAAGCAAAACATGTGTAGGTGTAGATGTTAAAAACTTAAAATGGATTCAACTGACACCATGTCTCATAAAGGGATCTGCTTAATAGTGAATTAAGAAGTCCACAGCTAACATGCATGCTAAAAGATGTCATTCACATTCCTACAACATTTTGACATGGTCCTTTCTAATTAGTGCTCAGAAGACAAATACTGATCAACACAATGCATGTGAGAGAATGCAAAACAGTTTGTCAAACGAAGGAGATGACAGGCAAGTTCAAAATCAGTACATAGCTTGACTTCTTCATCGTTGCTCAAATTTGCAGCTGGATCACAGAAAAATCAAGGCAGTTTGCATGATCTCTGTATTATTGATTTATATTAACTTATAATTCACTCTCTCTGTATGCATGAGTGAATGCAAGGACACAAATCTATTCAAATAAGATTCAGTCAGAGAGAAAGAGAGACAGAGAGAGAGAGGGTGTGTGTGTGTGTATGTGATTCTGTGTGTGTGTGTGTGTGTGTGTGTGTGTGTGACTGTGTGCGTCACTCTCTGTGTGCTTGAGAGACGGTGCAAGAGAGAAAATGACAGAGAAATGAAAGGGGGGCAGCAGGGGTTGGAGGTGGAAACACCAGACAGAAAAAGACAGTACCTTTAATGAAACCGAGAAGAAATCTTTATCATGATCAATCAAAGCGTCATGGAAATTTTGAATCTCTGCTCCACTCCAAGATTCAGATTCTGAAACACACATTTTCTAAATAAAATATTGTCAACACACATCAGAAATCTAAGAAGAAAAAAACTATTGCAACAACAATATTGTAAATCCTAAATCTATGCAATTTACAAAATATAAACAATCTTTGTAAGTACATGATATATTCATTCTTTTTCATTCACTAACCCACAACAATAGTATCATGTGTATATAATATAATAATGTATAGGTATGCACCTCAATGGGTTACATAACTTAATGAGTATAGTTTCATATCTTTACCACGGTTTAAGCCTTTAGCTGCCAATGTCGCTTGTGTAGACCGTGCGTGTGTGTATGTGTTGTGTGTGTGAGTGTGAGTGTGAGTGTGTGTGCGTGCTAACGCGTATGTTCTGTGTGATGGGAAGATTACCGGTAGGTATTTTAATTATAAATTATATCCCCAAGTTATGTTAATGTACTGTGTTGATCCTCGTTTGTCTGCGCACGATTGAGGATATAGTGCCTATATTTGATGTTTATATAGTCGTTTTATGCCTACGGATGTACTGCATTAATGCTTGCATTTTCATGTTGCTTTTATGCATTACTTTATGTGGTGCTTATTTATTTATTTATTTTATTTTAAACATGCAAAGCACAAAGAGCTCCAGTTTAACTGAGACTGTGAGAGATGTTGAGCTATATAAAATATCATTATTATTTCTGCACCACACTTGATTTAACACCCAAGTTACTAAAAGGCATGAAAGTAGGATCTGTTATCCAATGAACTTATGTTGTTGATTTGGGGAGATTTAATGGAAAGGCTTATTTGGTACATGTCGTAGAGGGATTCACGGTATTGCCGACACCAACTTTTCTTTACCGAGATAAGTTTAACATAAATTTTTGGCTGAAAAAATGGCTTGCGGCAGTTTAAATGCATCTTTCCATAATTTTTTTCTAAAACTACAATTCACTTAAAACTTCATAAAAAAATGTAGATATACTAGGTTTGGTTAGTGGTAAAAGAGGGAGCATAACGTTCGGCAATTTGTTGTTGCTGTAGTTGACGTACCCTGGCTAAAAGTCTCCAGGGATCATCCCAACAGCCGAAGCACTTGAACACTATGGTATAAATGCATCAGCTAGGGTTGAGAATATTACGTGTGTGACTGATTTTGATTACCCCGCTACGTGAGCAGCCACACTCCGTCTTCGGTGGGATATTCGGCAATTTGAAACAAGGCCCCTGCAAATGGCCACAGAGCACACACACACAAAGCAGTGGTGTCCCACCTTGATACTTGTAAGAGAGGATGCCGTGTCCTGGGGGCAGAACAGGGGGTTCCCCCATCAGCATGAGCATGGCGGTCTGGATGTCTCCTCTGGCCAGGTGCAGCAGGTGCAGGGCGTACTCCACATTGGACCCGTTGCCCTTCACCGCCGCACAGCACGCAAAGTCCTGGTAGTTTTGAACTGCACACAGTCAAAACAACAGCGGGTTTTGGTGTGTGTGTTTTTTGCAGTCATGTATCGAGGATCGAAAAGTGATATGACAAACTGTCCTAAGAAAAGAGTAATCAATAGGACAATGTCCTGGATCTTGCAGAAATCAATAAGACAAAAGCGTGCCAGTGTTTAAAAAAAATTGACTTTTGTCCTGACAGGGGAGAACATAGTAGGACATTTTCAATTTTAATAGGCCAATGTCCTATGACCAGGGGGGCATCGGGACATCACTGTCTTTGCCATTGTTGTGTGTGTGTTGATTTGTTTGCTGGGAGTTTTCGCCACTTCACGTCAGTACCGCTAGCATAAATCCCCCAACTATTTGTTTTACATTGTGCCAGACACGGTTCCTCACAAAGTCCCGGTACTGGCAAGCCACAGTGTTAACAGTTTTGATGGGCTTAAACAAAATTTACAGAGAAATAAAGATACTTGGCAAAAGACAAAAGGTCCCTAAGCCTTTTACGGCCATTAACTTGATTAAGGGGAGTGAATTAAAATGTCTCCGTTTCTAGCCTCCAGGGCTCAGTATTGGAATGCAGGACATCGTGTAAGTCCTGGGCACAGTGAGGACAATGGAAATGCAGCCAGTCTCCCATGAACATAACACCAAACAGGATTTTACATGCCATCTTAAGAATGAGATTAGGAACCAGGACATAGTGTCTCCACAAATACTTGGTACTAGAATTTGTAATGCATTTTTATATATGCTCCCCCCCCACCCCTTCCAGACACACACCAGTGTACAGACACAGGATGTTCTTTTACAAATCAGGACAAAGTAAAGTACAGCAACAAAATAAAGTAGGAATACATTCTAAAAAATAATGCATTAACACACACATTCTTGCAGACACGAACAGATTGTGTATACAAGCTTGTATCGACTGAGAAAACCCAATAAGGGCAAGACAGAATGAACAGCATTGGGGGTTCCAAAGGTGAAAAAAATTACCGTCTTCATCGGTGTTTCTTTCCATAACACTAGGTTCCCACATAAGGTCTTCCTTGCTTTCAGTCATCAAAGCCTCATTCCTCTGTCCTGAAAAATCAACCAACAAACCACGATGTAAAGCTAGTAGGGTTTTTTCATGCTGTAATAGAATTATTAAAAGATCATTATGCTGCACACACACATGTGCCATAAAAAGTTAAATGGCAATTACATGGGTGCAACTCCCCAGAATAACAAAAAACTGAAAGACGGGGGTCCAGGGGCTGCTACGGGCCCCAGGAGAGTACAGGGGCAGAGCCCCGTTGGAAGATTCAGGGGGGCATTGAGAGAGATAGCAAGACAGATAGACATTTACAATGATGGACAGAGATAATTTGAGTCCAATAAGCCTTTTAAAATGATTACATTGCTTTTTAAAAACAATACCAATATGGCATCACCAAGCTGTTTTCAAGCTAACCCGAGAGAGACTGCCAGGATAGATATTTAAGCGCTTAGAGCTTAAACGCTATATAAATTTTCTTAAATAGAACAACCAAGTTCAAAACGCCCGAAATCGCTTATGGCAGACTTTTGGGGGGGGAATTTTAAAAAAACTGAAGTTCAGTTTCTGGTAAAATTAAAAAAACTGAAATCAGTGTAAAACTGAAACAGTAGCACCCATGAAATTAGATAAAAGGCGGGCTATATCCACATTTTCGCACGTAAGGGAGATCACACGATGACAGAAAAGAGCAAAACTGATGGCTCTTTCTGTCATCAGATTATCTTCTCTTACAGGCGAAAATATAGATTTTGCCAAAAGGCGCACAAAAGAAGAGACTATTTCTTGCACAGAGCAAAACATAAATGCATAATAATGAATGCACAAACTTACGAGGAGACTGTCCTTTAGGCACAAAGTAAATGCACTTACCGTTGAAAGCTGGTAGATCAACCTGATACTGCGGACCAACGTTGACATGCCTGGCAAACAAAACAACAAACTTAAGTTAAAGAAATTGAACAAAGGGTGAAAATACTATTCCATTCTTTGATTAACCAAAAATTCCTTTTGACGCTTACCAGTTTGTTCTGTGTTGTATGTTGTTTATGTGCAACATATTCAAGGCTAGAAGGCTATGCCACTCTTGGATAGATGTTGATTTGTTTGTATGTTGTCCTCTCCACAAATTGTTGATGTGTACTCAGTACTGTCTTGATAAAGACACTTTTCTAAAACTATATAAATCTTTTGTAAGGCCACATCTGGAATATGCTAATGCTATATGGTGTCCTTTTTTTAAAAGGCAGTCTAATCAAATAGAAAAAGTTCAAAGACGGGCCACAAAACTGCTAAAAGAATGTAAAAACATGTTATATATTGAAAGGCTAAGACACCTAAACTTACACTCTCTTAAGGGTAGGAGGTTGAGAGGCAGCCTTATACAAACTTATAAGATCTTCCATGGTCATTGATGACATCAATTTTGAAACTTTCTTTTCTGTTCCACAATTTAACATCAGGAGAAAGTCAGAAGGCAAAATCTTTATTAGACATTGTCAAAGTAATAGAAGAAAATTTTAATTTTCTTATAGAGTTGCTGTTCATTGGAATGAACTAAGTACTAACATCAAGTTTGCAACTAATATTAACACCTTTAAAAATCTTCTGGATTCCAGTCAGAAATTTCAGTCTTTTTAATGATTTTGACTGATTGTCTTTCAAAAACTTGCTCAGACCCAAAATAATTTTTGCAACGTCATTGCCAAAGAGGGGACGTTATATAGGCCGCGAGGCCTAAGCTTGAGAGCCTGTCCCTACTACTACTACTACTGTGTGGGTGAAGGGTTATAAAGGCGAACTTGGCACATTCTTTTTTTGAGAATGATGCTTTGTTTGTCTCACTTTGGTTCTGATCCACGTATTGCTAGATGATTGGTATCGTAATCAACTTTGGTGGAGGGGAGTTAATTAGAAAGAGAGTATTCACCCTTTGTTCAATTTCGTTATCTCCTCTCTTGGCCTCACTATTTCATTCTTTAAGTTAAAGAATCAAAGATCAAGAAAAGGAAACTGAAACACTAATGCATAAATTATGCTCTGCTCTACCACATGACATACCCGCCAATATGTGAAGTGCAAACATTTTCACATGAAAAATGATTAAAATGTCTATAGCAGGCGTAAGTCTGAAGTTTGAAAGACAGACTGTTTAAAATAAATTTAAAACAAATAAATAAACCCACTCTGAGAGTCTGCTGTCATTTAACAAACAGAAATGAAATGACACCACCATGATCACCAAGCCACACCACCCTGAGGACACAATACGCTCTGAACTTTGTCGCTTAAATGCCGTAAAAATTTAAGCTTAGGAGAGTAGGAGATAACTTAAATCAGCAGAAACTCTACTGAGAAAGAGAAAATTAACAACAACAAAATTCTAAATGTTCAATCATACTGAGCAAAACAGTCTTGTAAAAACAAATTTAGCCTTTGAACTCCCAGAAAGTAAAAAAACTAAATGAATTGAAAGGAAGCTCACAAGAGTTTCAATAAGCCTGAACATAGGTCAACATGATTTTTGACCAGTGTTCATTCAGGCTATAAATAGCTTTGCCACACAGTCCATCATCTCTTTATAATCAAACTCTGAACACTTATCACTATCTAGTCTCCATCAAACTTTTATTCAGTGCCTTCTTAGAATGTAAGGATTTTTTTTATTTCAGTAAACTTTTAAATATGCACACATACACATTTCCCTCAATTTTGTTTTTAGCTTGATTTCTTGATATCTTTTGTCCTTGAGAAAAATAAGGTGGCAAGAACTTGCAACGTTCTGGACAGCTTATTCATATGACACAATATTCAGCTACACTGTAACATCCTTAATCAACCAACACTATCATTATTAGCGCGTTACAATATTGCAAAGTACATGTTCATGAACAGGGATCGCATAAGTGTGTGTGTGTGTGTGCGTGTGCGTGTGCGTGTGCGTTTCACAAGAATAATGCTATCTCCAATTTTCTTTCCCCCAAAAAAAAAAATTGACTTGCATCAATCATTATCATCACATCAATCCCCCCCAAAAAAAATTGACTTGCATCAATCATTATCATCACATCACAGTTACACAAACGAAAAACTGAAAATTCCACACACCATTTACGCAACTCAAGTTTACATTATACATGTCAACATGACATTCGATCTAGTTGACGAATCCAGCCAGCAGTGTGAATCAAGATATGCCGGTGACATACGGAAACCATAAACCCACTAATGGACAAGATTCACGATTCACTCACGGTTTGATATCCGTTTCCGGAGGTGGGGACTCTTCATCACCCTCTTTACCACTGGCGTCCACGATGGCATCTGCTGTCATACTGCCTACAATACAAAAGAGAGGAGTTAGTGCACTACTCACTGATGGATACTTTGTCTGTCAATTATATACACTGTATACAGGATCAATATACAGAAGCAGGTACCTTCAACTATCCAATGCAGGTACCTCCAACTCGCCAATGTCCATCTAAACTAAGATTTGCAAAACCTGCACAAACGAAGTGTTCGTCAATGAAACTGCCATCTCCGAACAGTCTCAATCTAATGCCGTGTCACTTATTCCTCCATCTGCAATCGTTCACTGGTTTTCTGCAAATGTTCTTACAATCTGAGCTAGCAGTAGTAGGACGGGTTTACACAAGAGTTCTGTTTGTAACAAAGGCTATGCTACGACTTGGCTTAAGGCTGTGTCAGACTAATTGACATAGGCTAGAACACCAAGGCTACATCAAAATGTTGTTATGCTATGCATATAGTTATGTGGGGATTGTCTTTAGCCATGACAAGCTCCTAGCATAACATCTTCAGTCTCCAAACTCCCCCGAAAACGGAGTGTGGTTGCCCACGTGGCGGGGTAATCAAAAACTGTTGCACATGTAATGTTCTCATCTGTAGCTGATGCACTTGTGCCAGTGCTCAAGTGCCTCCACTGTTGGGATGATCCCTGGAGCCTTTTAGCCAGAGTAACGTAAGTCAACAACAACAAATGCTGTGTTGTCTTTTACATGCATGAGGCTAACGTCATCTCCACAAACTTCTGATCTTTTTTATTAATTATCAGTTAATAGTAATAGTCTGTATGCAGTTGTTAGTTGGTTGTTTTTTTAAAAAGCAAGAACACCAATAGTTATAACAATGGCTGGATATGGCAGTTCTCATCACTTCGACAATTGCAAAACTGGCTTGAAAAAGCTATCAAACTATATTATATCAGGCACGTTATTTGACATGACATGTTAACAAGTAATTATGCAAGATACTGAATGATATTACAGAACAAGTGATTGCAACAGCAACACATTCCCAATCCAACTCAATCATCCACCATGCACTCTTCATTCAGCATCCCTATTTGCGCGACTCACCTCTGCGGCTCAGCGACATACGAGCTGACACTGGGGCAGACTGAGGTGTGAGAGGCCTAGCACCGTGCATGCTCCAGAAGAGACCCGAACCACTTCTGATGGGACTCAGCATTGGAGGGGGGGTGTAGGGGGGAGGCGTGTGGCCCTTGCCTTTCCCCTCTCCCCCATCCCACACTCTAGGGGACCGCAGGCGGCTCTGAAAACTGCTAAGAGTGGGTGGAATGAACAGAGGGGTTGGTCGATGTTTTCTCTTGATTTTTAAAGGTCCGGGTAATGAACTGGGATTGCGGAACACACCAGCTCCGTCGGATTGAGAGAGGTAGTCTTCTCCATGACTCTTGGAACGACCAATAAAGGTTTCATCACCACTCCGCTTCCGGGGTCTATAGACAGATTCTTCCGTATTACTACGCTGTCTTAGGAAAGAGTTGTCCACACTTTTGGATCGCATGAGTTTGTGAACGTCTCCAGATTTGCTGCGAACACGCACACGTCCAGCTGGAGGAGAGATAATGTTACTGTTCCCACTGTCTGATTTCTTAAATACATTCCCTCCAAAAGCTGGTCCTTTATTGAGCAGAGAGGTAATAGTAAGGCTGGATGCTGAGGATGATGATGGAAGCTTGTGACTATTCTCTAAATCTGCAGAAAGCCTGCGCTTAATTTCCGAATGGGTGGCTTTCATGGTAGGTGCATGGGAAATTTCATCGAGATTACCAAGAAGTCTGTCATGAGGTTGGCTTCCTACATTTTGAGAAAGTGGAGTGGTTTGAATAGCAGATGACAGCATCACATCTTGCTTTATACTGTCCAGACCAATGTGAGTAGGATGGGTCAAACAACCCTCTGCTGAGATGGGGCACTGAAAAGACTGGAATCCTGGCAGCTTGTCTGCCATCGATCCCTGCTGCCCAAAAGCCCCGCCTGCCAGAACATCCCCAATGGCTCCAGCGTGAGGATTGGACAAAGGAAGCAGTTCTGATCCCATACCCCCTTCAAGGTCAGCCATGTGTCCTATGAGCTGGGACATGGCAGGGTCCTGTATATCCACAGATTCCCCTAAGGACACAGTCTGGATGGTTGGCACTCCTAGCTGATGATGAACAACAGATTCCGTCATGGACACTGGAGCTGACACAAGTAACTGGGGCTGAGGCAAACCTAAAAAGTGTTCAGAGGGGCTGATAGTCAATGGGACTGTGGGAACAGTGTTTTCAATGTTAATGGCTTGTTGGCTGCCTATCAAAGGAGCCACTGTAGTAGAGCTCTGGGTTGAGGCAGTTGAGGACAGGCTGACCAGAGATCCGTTCCCTAACTGCAGCTGCTGACCATTGGACAACACTCCTCCAGGCAAGCCCGGGGTCATGAGATTGAGCGATGAGACGGGATGACCTGAAGAGGCTGCCGATACCAACACTGAGCCCAGACTGACACTGTTACTTTGCATACTGTCTCCGTTGCTCAGCTGTGGCTGCAACATCTGGCCCTGGCTCAACTGCAGATTATCCAGCTGTTGTTGCTGCTGCTGCTGCTGTTGTTGCTGATGATGATGGAGAAGCTGTTGCTGCAACTGATCTTGCAGCAGTTGCTGCAGCTGCAAAGGTTGGAGTAGAGGTAAACCCACTTCGATGTGTTCCTGTCGCATTTGCTCAATCCGCTCGGGGGGCAGTTGAAGGGTCTGCGGCTGCTGGTGCTCCACCTGTCGTCACAAACACACTACAATGAGAGCATCAATTAATAGGTCACAAGAGCGCATCGTCACATGTCACAAATCCAAACCGTGTCCACAGTGTTTCTGACGATGCTAAAGCTGACTTAGTGATTTTATTTGGCACGTTTTCAGAGGAGACCATTTGTCTATTTTCCCGTCAACAAAACAAAACAAAGGGTCAATGTCAAGACATAAACACAATTCTGCAAATTTTCATTTTGACTGGATCAACTAGTACCACCCAATCTGGCATCAAAAATGCTTTTGTTGAATTTTCAAATTACAGTGACTGATTCTGATGCAGAAAAGGTTGAAACTTATCACACAAGCAATTTTTTTGGCCTTACTTTCATACTTTTTTTTCTCTTCGATACCTAGCCTCAACTACATGGACATTAGCCTAAAAAGTGATAATTTTCACAAACTTTTGTTGACACTGATGATAGTGTATGGTCATAATGACGAGTTAGATGATAGGGTATTGTTGAATCAGTGCCTTCAGTTCCTTTTGAATGTGGCTACTTTTTGCTATGGAGCTAGGGGAGCATCAGTGCAAGGGGCTGTGTCAAGACAACATTGGGTAAAAAAATTGTGTCTATTTTTGTGTACAAAAGTTTGCGATTTTATAGTGCCTTTTGTGGTTTTTTATCTCAAGAACTAATTAAGATAAAGAGTTCAAATTTGGCACACTTCTTGTTTACACTGCAGCCTGTTGCATGAACAAATTGTGCTTCTCTTGTGCTGCTAAACCTTTTTTTATTTATGTGCATAATTTTTTTTAACCACATTTTTTTCTTGTAATGCGAGCAACCGCGGGAAAATAGCTAATACGTACCTGCTTTCTCGTTGGTTCATGCAACAGAACTGTTTATTTTCTTTGTTTGGGCGACATTTGAAAGCTCTCCAATGATTTGTGTCAATCAGTGTCAAACTAAATAAAGCAATTTTCCTATCTGCGACTTGAACATTCTGTATTTTCGACTCTCAACACACCTAAAAATATTCTCTGCAAAGTTTAAGCGAGAGAGAAGCATCCTGTGGCTCTGTTTTTATAGAACTGGAAGCACACATGTCTAAAAGAAAAGAACAAAAAAAAGATCAACAATTCTCATAAAAACTCTTTTCAAAACCAACACCTATTAGTTTATAAAACAGATTGAATTTATAAAATATCCATTAAAGTACAGACATGTTACAACAAACAGAACAAAATAAACACAAATGAAAAGAAAAAAAGTTTTCCGTAAAATCGCTAAAAAGTATTCTTTAACATTTTTAAAAAATTTAAATAACATAGGATCAGCAGGCATATGAGGATGCCCAAGATTGCTGTCTAAATACTAAATGTTCAATGTGGACTTTTTCTTAAATATAATAATACTAAGGATATTCTAACAGATATTAATATTGCTATGATTGCAGAAATAATGTTTACACCTGTTGGAAATTTACTGTACAAGTTTAATTTAGTTTATTTTTAGCATGTATTAATTAACTATTTATTGATGTTCATTATTTTATTTATTTATTTAAAAAACACCCCAAATTTTCCTGCATGCTAAGTTTCACAAAGTTGACTTGAAAAGATGTAAAATTAAAAATGCAGACCTGTTTACCCAAAATTTTCCCTGTCAGTAATCCCAAGCTCTCAAATCAGTAATTTCAGGCATCTGTCAGTAATTTCCCAATCGCGATGAATATGTTAAAAAAACAGAAAAAAACAGGAGACTTGCTGGCTCGACCAGGCTGAGAAATTCTTCCACACGGAATTTTCCGCTACTGTCAGAACTTTTGACAACCAGGTGGGGGAGGCAGCGTACACACACGCTGCAACTTCCTGTCCAAACATAACCTCAACATCTTTCAAATTTTTGTTGTTGAATGGGGGCGGCCAGAAATACAGAACTGAAGTAACATCACTAGCTTTGATAGCTGATGACAGTGCCGAGTACGGTTGAAACGCTATGCCTTCTTTCGATTTCTTCTTTCTTTTTTTCTTTCGCACTCGTTCACCGGAAATGTGGAATTTTTGGTTGCTGACCGTGACAGTGCAATCAGCGGCCTCAAATCGTAATAATTACAGACAAATCCGTACAGGTCTTGAAGATCATTAATTAATTCTCTGATGGTAAAAAGGCTAGCATGTTGGAGCTAGTACCTGCTCTAAACCTGCCACAATCTTCTTGATGTGCTCGTCACGCTGAGGTGAAGCGGCCCTGAGTGGAGACAACACCTCGGCGACGTCCGTCAGTGCCTCATTCACGTGGGCCACCATGATGGGGTCTTCCATCACCTGATGAGTTGTGGTGGCATTCAGCTGCGCGTTGAGCGAGTTCAGCTGCAGCTCGTGAATGTTCTGCTTCAGATGCTCCTCCAGAGAGCGGATGTCTTGCTGCTCCTTCAGCTGAGCAGCAACTTGCTGAAATTCATAGCACACACACACACACAATGCACCCGCGCACACAATCTGTTGTTAAGAACAAGCATTTTGGAAAACAAAAATAAATAAATCAAGACCACTCTCATATTAATAATAAATACCATAATCCTGTGTTCTGGGACCAAACAAGCCGTGAAGCTTTTCATGCAATCCCATCGTTAACAATATCAGACGTGTTTTTTTGTCCAGGACAAGTTTTATACGGTTAAATTTCTCTAGTTAATGTTCAAAGCTTCTAAAAATCTCTATAAATTTAGTAGATTTATCAAGACGATTTTTGAATGTGTTTGTATTAGGTGCACTTTTTAAGTCAAATGGCAAGTCATTCCAAGTATTAGCAACTCTGTTACTAACACAATATTTCCTAGTGTTAGTACAGCATCTTTTGATAAAAAATCTTACCTTCAGAGTTTCTATGTGAAATTGCATTGTGGCTTTTTTAAAAACAGATCCCCTTTACTTATTCCTTTCAGAGAAAACAAATCAAGATATTTAAGTCCGTTTTCATAATTCATATACTTAATGAGTTTAGAAAGCAGCTCATGATCAGCAACATGTACCACTAAGTAGAATCATCATGTCTGCACCCTTTCAAAAATTAAATACAAATCTAGAAACTTATCTCAAATAACATATGTACTGCCTTCCTTACAAAATGAACATAATAATAATAATCATCATTAATAATGCTTATATAGCGCATAATCTTACTAAGCAACTCAATGCGCTTTTCACTCACCACTCGTACAAACATTTCTAACAGACTGGTTCATGTACCCTCACCATACATCTCTATGAAAACATATTGATTTTCTCCCCAGATCCATGATTGAGGTACATTCAAATAAAAATTTACTATTGGAAGGAAGGCAGTTTTGTCGCTGTTGTTGCACAATGTGAACGTTACCCTAAAGTTTCTAGGGGGGGGGGGGGGGGACAAAAAAAAAACCCACAAATAATCAAATAGGAGACCAGTGTTAATCGAACGGTACCTGCTGCTGCATAGCCTCCAAGTGGCGCTGCAACAACTGCTGCTGGAGGGCCTCAGCGGACACCTGGCTGATCCCCACCTGCTGCAAGGTGTGGGCGTCGGCCAGGTAGAACGTCTGCAAGCCCGCGCTGGCCATGTCTCCCATAGCAGAGGTGGCCACTGGCTGAGGAGAGGCCAGAGCCGTGGAGGTGGTCACCGCCCCTCCGCTGACCACCTGGACAGAGGGTGACACGGGCTGCGGCCCCTGGGGGGCGCATGTGGGCAGGGGGGGAGTGCTGCTGGCTGGGGGGGTGAGGGGGGTGAACGGCTGGCCTGGGAGGAGGGGGCGGTGGGCCCATGCCTGTGGGGGTGGAGGGGGACGAGGTGGTGGAAGAGGAGGAAGAGGTAGATGTGGACTTCTTGCTGCCTGAGCGTTTCCCCTCACCGTCCTGCACAGTGAAGCACACCCAAGCAAGGAAGGTAAGCGTCTCCTCTCCTCTGGGTGGTTTCTGTCCACTTTATAAAAAAATTACGTCCCTCTCATTACCCAATTAAAAGTTAATTCCGAGTAATGAAGCTTGGATAATAATCTTTTAAGCCTCTTTATGCCAGAAAGGTTTCGGGGTAAATATGATTATGAGTAAATAATTTGATAATTTGATTATTTTCGGACTATAAGGCGCACCCCCCAAATTTTACACAAAATTCTGATTTTGTTATTATAGTTTCTTACTATATTATTAGTCATATTATAAGGCGCAGGGGTCTCAGTCTGGGAAAAAAGTATCGCCTTATAGTCCGAAAAATACGGTAATAGACATTTTACCTCCTATCTATAATAATCTTCAGTATGAAGAAAAAGTTGAAAGGCACAGTTAATACTAAGTTTCACTATTTCAGTATGTGGTTGACATAATGCTGCCATTCAATACAAAAAAGGGTCCCATGTCCATAAAACTTGCTTACTACAACCAAAGATTCCCAGACTCCCCCCCAAACCAGTCTCCACCCTTTTGTTTCTTCCTCTCCAAATTTTGACCATATTCCTTCTTAACAACAAAATACTACAAATAATTATCTCTTGTTGATATTTCTTGTCAAAATAATACCAAAAACATCTCACAAAACATGCAAAGCAGTGAGGAGCATGATACCTTTTTCAAATATCCTCCATGAAGTCGCATGTGGCCATTGAGTGCAGGGAGAGTTTTAAAGCGGCGCTCGCATACAGAGCATTGGACTGGTCCTTCTCCCTTGTCGCTGAAACAGATTGATGTTATTTGACTCTTCACAGTTATGTTCTTTTTCTGTAATTCCAGTTGATCAACGTACTGAACTGTGAAAACAAAAGCTACCTTCCCAACAACACTACTCCCCAGTAAAAGGTTGCAATTTTTAAACCCAAATTTTGTTTAAGTTTTCTTCTTCTTCTTTCGCTCAGTTTCCTGTCATATGAGTGTAGATGCGTCATGCTGCCGTTATGCGCCTAACTAAGAAATAGGCCCAGCATGTCTGACTTCGTCTGAAGAAATCTTTGTAAGAATTTATAGAAAAAAGGCAGGAGAATGGACCAATAAGATAGAATGATAGCAGATGACAGAAAGCAAAGGGAAAAGGCAGAGTCAAAAAGAGTGACTTGTACAAAAGACCCTCACCTCACCCTCCGGTATCTCCACGGGGGGATTTTGAAATTTTAAAACTTCTTTTTATTTCCATAGAAAATATGTAATAATTAACCTAAACATAAAAAAACCGTAAACACACAAATTCAAGGTTATTAAATTTATATTAATACTAGAGCGTCAAGACACTAGACCACCAGTCACGCAGCAGCATTTTCGCATCCAGTGACCTTGACCTTTGACCTTGATTTTCGAACCTGGTCTAGACATCCTTAGTACCTATCCGCAAGCAAAATTTGAGTGTCCTAGGTGAGTAGGTCCCTGCATTCAAACGTTATCGGTGCCAGGTGCTCGGCAGCATTTTGGCTCCAGTGACCTTCACCGTTGACCTATAACCTTTATTTTTGAATTTGACCAAGATATTCTTAGTAACTATCCGCATGCACAATTTTAGTGTCCTAGGTTTCTCCGTCTTTGTGCCAGGTCTTCAGCAGCATTTTCGATTTGAGTGAAGTAGGTCCCTCCTTTCAATCGTAATCGTGCCAGGTGCTCGGCAGCATTTTTGGAGCCAATGACATTGACCTTTGACCTTCATTTCTGAACTTGGTCTAGATACCTTTAGTACTTATCCATATGCAAAATTTGAGTGTCCTAGGCATCTCAGTTATCGTGCCAGGTGTTCAGCAGCATTTTCAACTCCAGTGACATTGACCTTTGACTTTCACTTCTGAATTTGGTCGAAATATTCTTAGCACCTATCTGTATGCAAAATTTGAACGTCCTAGGTCCCTCCATTCAATCGGTATCGTGCCAGGTGCTCGGCTGCATTTTCGGCGCCAGTGACCTTGACCTTCATTTTTTAAATTGGCATAGATATCTTTAGTACCTATCTGCATGCAAAGTTAGAGCATCCTAGGTTTCTCCGTTATCATGCCAGATGTTCGGCAGCATTTTCGGCTCTAGTGACCTTGACCTTTGAACATTTTTGAATTTGGTTGAGATATTCTTAGTACCTATCCGCATGCAAAATTTTAGAGTCCTAGGTCCCTTCGTTCAAACGTTATCGTGTCCACATAGATAGTCAGACAGAATCCACTGAAAACTACCAGCTTCGCTCTCTTTGTTCGTGGCTGGCAATAACGATACTCTTTCAAAAAGTGTAAGTCTACTAGAGACAAAATAGGTAGAGCATTGCAAAAAACCCACAAATCCAGAAGAAGAAAAAATTATGCCATGAGCATGACACTGACCTGTCCTTGTCTTTCTTTTTCTGCGGCGAGTGGGGTGCAGCGGACCACTGCAGCCTGTGCTGAGCATTGTGCAAAGGGCTTGTGGGGGTCACAGAGCCGGGACTGGGACTGGGACTGATCTGGACCGCCATGCTGGGGGACAGCTCGCCACTCAACGAAGCCGGGGACTGGTCGCCCGACCCAGGAGTGCCCACAAAGTTGTACACCTAAGGGAGAAGAGAAAAAAAAACCAGTTGAAAAGCTTTCTTAGATCTCTTTAAAACCTGTTTTCGATTTTGACCTTACTCTTCTGTGCTTGAGAAATGTTCCCATTTATTACACACATCCTATTACACAAACGCAACTGAATATTGAAAAAATTAATAGAAGTATGATCGGACTGACACCTGAGGCACACACTTATACACAAACTTTCTCATGTACTCTCTCATGTAAATGCTAGTATCTGAGGAAGAAACGTAAAATCATAACTCCAATGGAAGGCTAAGGTCTAAGAATATGAGAGAAATCACACAATAACAACAGATTACTAAATTGCAACAAATTAACAAGAGCAATGATTATTGATTGAATGCAAATGAACTGTGCAAGTTGAAAACAAAAATGACAGCACACGAACAAAACCATGTTGCTGAAAAAACTCATTTCAAAGGTGGCAAAAGAGGGGGCTGGGGTGAATGAAAAAAAGTACCTGTGCCCTATCTTGCCAGGAACTTTCATTTTGAACAGCCACGCTATTGTCCAGTCCACCACTTTCGTTAGTTTGAGCAGAAAGTTCCTGAACTTTGGCTTTGGTGTCTTCGTCAGTAGCTGCCTTCTTCTTGGTGCTAACACCAGTGGAATCGCTTTGTTGGTTCTTTTGCTGCGCTTGCAATAGTTGCTGCTGCTGTTTCTGCTGGAGGAGTTGAAGTTGTTGAGCTTGGACGATGGCAAGAATGTCTGCTGGGGCCTGCTTGACCTGAAACTGCACCTGCGATAGAACATACCGTACTTATACAGCTGATCAACAGCCAGGAACCCAGCAGCTAAAGACACATCTTGTAGGTTAACTTCAAATCGGCACATAAATGCTCCAACTTGATCATTCAACTGTATACAATTGTGAAGGCAAGGAATTTGTCCATCACATTTGCAGCATCGTTCAATGAAGAAGAAAAGTTTTGTTTTACGTCCTCTCGGAATTAACCATGTGGGACATTTCTTTTAAATCAAGTTAAACTTTTATTTAAATACAGTTGAAGGACTCCATCGTTCAATGTAAAACTTGGCATTTTTATACTTCTTAAATTAATCCCTTCCCTGCACGGTCCCGTGTCTACTATGGGATGTGTGATGTCATTGATAGATGTCATCATTTTTTTCATGTCTTTTTAGTCCTGGAATGATGGTTTTTGGTGTAGGCAAGTCAGGAAAGATCTCTAGACTATTTTCTCAGATTGAGTCTACCACTACAGTACACTCCGCTTATAAGGAACTCGAAGGGAGCCAAATTTGTTGTCCCTTATAAGCGTATAAGCGACTTTCCTTATAAGGACACTATATTCATTTTGTTTCTTATAACCCATATTGTGAAATAAAAAGAAAGAACAAATAGTAGAAAACACAAAACACAAGCGCATTCTTCTGATGTTTTAATCAAGAGTAAAGAAATAAAAAACAAGCGATTAAATATGCAATTACTACGCACAATTTAATAAATTGTACTTAAAAAACACACACACACACAAACACATACAGGGAAACCCATTTAGTACGAGTACGGTTTAAACGAGAGCCCGTGTTTAATGAGTGGTTTCAAAATTCCCGACCACAAGCCTTCTTTTTCCTTGTTAAATAATTCTGCATACAACGAGCTCGCTACAACGAGCAACTTGCATATAACGTACAATTTATTGACTCCCAAAGTCAAGCTTTTATGCAAAAACTACATGGTTAGAACGAGAACGCACTTACAACCACACCGCCATCCCAAAGTCAAGCTTTCTTGCACAACTACCTGGCTAGAACGAGAACACGCTGACAACAACATCGCCATCTTGACTGACCCCTCGATATGTAAGCGGCATTCTGATTGGCCGATATAACAACTTGGGTGTCTGCAGCGCAAGCAGACGACACTGGACTCGCTCTTTGCGCACTGATCTTGTGACTTCCGGGAAATTTCAACTTTCTCTTAAAGCGCGTGTGTGGATTTTATGTTTTTGATGTTATTGTGTGTTAATAAACTGTTTTAAAGTGTTTGTAATCGGCATTAAAAACCCTATGGATACAGGATACTGGGCTTACAACCATGCTCTGTTGGGTAAGTGTGTTGTTTCCGTTTTTCTGTCTTTTTCACACTTTACCAGCACGCACATCACAGTAGATGTGAGGAGTGATTGATAGGTTCGTCAGGGTTGCCAAAATCGATAAAATGGTTTGAACGAGCAATGCTTACAACGAGTAAATTGGCCCTCTCCCCTGGAATTCGTACTAAACGGGTTTCACTGTACATACAAACATACGCACACATGCACATACAAACACATGCGCACACACAAACACGTGCGCTTACGAAGACATACACAGAGTAGGCCTATGGTTTTTAACAGTAGAACACTATATTACAGTTTTTGAGTACTAATTGTATGTTGGGCAAAAGGCAGCGTCTAATACATCATTGGCGCAACACCCTAATGCTGAATACCCGTAACGTAATCGTACCTGTAATGCGGACCGCCATGCACAATGTTGCGTAACCGTAACGCTGTACATGCTTCTTGCTAAATGTCTTGTTTTTTAAACGGATCGGTTTGAAATTTGATACGTGTGTGCATCTATGTTCCATGCACACAATAAATTTTAAGCCAATCCTTTCAAAAGAAGGAGAGCTATAGCGAGACGCACATTTTGTAATGGCAAGTTTTGTGCATTTGTAATGTCGCTCCACGCAAACAGCCGCCATCATCGCCATTGCCCTGGCCACAGCAAGCTTCACAGCAAATTTCAAGACAATCGGTTGAGAAACGGCCAAGTTATAAGGCCCCCTTTGTGTTTCACACGGACAAACCGACATTTGCCTTTTTGTAATATTGATTCTGCAAAGCAAAATCTTATACATTTAGGTATGTTTGTGCTTATAAAACCGTTTGCAATAACTGTAAACTTTTTGTTTACGCAAAAAATGGCAATGAAAAACATTAAGAGAATATGACTATGAAAAGCTAAATTTTGAGCTGCATAAAAATTCCGGCAAAGGTCAAGATGTGCCCTCCCCCCCCCCCCCCCCCCCCCTACATTTCTCGGTTAATTGTATTTTTCCGTTTTTGCCTTTCTTACCATACATAAAGCTGTATTTTAGGAACCTTTTTAGCTAATAACCTTTTTAGAATACTAACCCTATCCCTATCCCTAAGAGACGGAAAAACGCAACGAACCACAACTGTGACAAATCGCGGTGTACTGCAGAACAAAGTGGGAGGGTAGGGTTAGGGCTAGGGTTAGGGTTAGTATTCCAAAAAGAGAATTAGCTGAAAATGTTCCTAAAATACAGCTTTATATATGGTAAGAAAGGCAAAAACGGAAAAATACAATTAACCGAGAAATGCAGGGGGGGTGGCACATCTTTACCTTTACCAAAATTCCTTATATCCGACGTCAGTAGTGCGTGGGGACTTAAGAACGTGTTTCTTATAAGCGGCATTTCCTTATAACCGACTTCCTATTATCCGACTTTCAATAAGTAATAACAAAGAACAACTTCGGCAGGGACCCAAAACTTGTGTTCCTTATAAGCGGATTTCCTTATAAGCGGCGTCCGACTAAGCGGAGTGTACTGTAGTAACAGGTCTCATTTAAATTTTATAACAAGAAAATCGATAATTTCTGTTTTCCTCTGACAGTGAAGAGGTTAAGCTGGGATATGCAAGCCAGATAGAACTAAGCCTTTCATCTCATGAATAACTTGACTAAATTCTCCATCAGGGGAATGGTGGGAGGGGGGGGAGAAGGGAGTGGGGAGGAGGTTGCTATAATCTTCATTGCACACAATTTCTTGCTCAGTTGTTCGTCTCAGTGTGAACATTAAAAAATAAATTAAAACTCAATTTACTTTCTTCATTTCACATACTTTATTGTTATTATTATTACTTTAAATTAGGGTTTTTTCCCTAATTATTTCACAGATCTCTTCCATCCTACTCTTTCCAGTTCATACGTACAAAAATCGCCAAACTTTAGTTCTTAACCCATGCCCTAATACACACTACCATACTATGTTAGAGCTAAATTATCATTCTCTTTTCTTCTGAAAGGCAAGCAATCACCAGAACAGGGCAACCAACCTGAAACTGTGGCTGCTGCCCTTGTTCCCCTGAAGACAGAGCAGAGGTTTGCAGCATGCCCTTGTTCTGCAATGCCATCTCCTGCAGCTTGCCCAGGCCCATCTCACCAGCTTCAGGGTCCACCTTGACGGTCACGCTGCCCCCCGTGGGGTTGGCTTTGCTGGGCTGAACTTCGTAGTGGAAGAACTGGTTCTGACTGTTGCCGGACCCCTGACTAGGCGAGGGCGTGGACGTGGCGCTGTAAGACGGAGAGCTGATAACGCGCTGGGTCAGCCCACCTTCTGCAGCGGCCGCGGCCTGGGCAGCTTTAGCGGCCGCGGCTAGAGCCGCTGCCTCCGACGACTTGCCCTTGCCATTCCGTTGAGCAGGAGGGGTGATGCCTGAAGCAGCCATGCTGGCCTGGACGTGGGTTTGAGCAACTTCCGTAGTGAGGTGATGGTGGGCTTCCAAATGGCGGCGCAACGAACGAGCATCGCAGTAGCCCTTGTCGCAGTTTTCCAGTGGACAACCGAATGGTTTCTTGTCAAGGTGAGTCATTTGATGTCCATTGCTGTAACACACAGACACACAACCTGTTTTTTCCCCCACATTTATCTAACCAACCAGTAAACTGCCGTAGAAAACTGCAAACTAAGTGAATATACTCCCTAAATCAATGACTAAGTAACCAATTTACAAACTAACAAGCCTGTTTCATTGATTTTGTTTATCTTTTTTATTCTTCCTCTCCTTTAGAACGCAAACTATCCTGTTTGTTTTCCTCTTCATAAACTGAAAAGCAACTAAAATATAAAATGCTAAAACCACTAAAAAAAATTGGCTAATCTTGTCTTGCAGGCACAATCTTTATTATGATCATGATCTCTGTGCAGCACAAACGAAGCACAAAAAAACCAACCACTATCTCATTCTCAACTAACACAATCATATGCGCGACTGCATAACGTAACTGAAATGAAGCCACTTACAGATGATCCTGGCGTTTGAAGCCCTTGTTGCAGACAGTGCACAGGTATTTCCTTTCATCCGAATGTGTCAGACGATGCTTGGCCAGGGCGCTGACGTTGTTGAACTGCTTACCACAAATTGGGCAGGGCACACTGCATTTGCCCGGAGAGCCCAACCCTGTCTGACTCTGAGCTGGGGAGGACTGCTGCTGCTGCTGCTGCTGCTGCTGTTGTTGCTGCTGCTGATTTTTCTTGCTTCCCATGCTGTTGCTTTTGATGGTGGGCTTGGATTCCTCCACTATTGAATCTGTAAAAGACATTTTCCATTTGTCAGGAATGAAGACAACAAACAGTTGCCAAACTCTCAATATATCCACAAGAATTTCCTTCTGTTCTATTGATAAATGACAGCAGTCTTATTTCTTTTCTTTTCTTTTCTGTGCATGAAAAGTAAATTGCTTAGGCAAATACTGTGAAACCTGTCAATATAACAAGGCAATATTCGTTTAAAATGCAGCCACATTTTGAGAGAAATTGTTCGTCCACACATAAGTGAATGGAGAGGAATTTAGCAGCTTTGCCAAGGGATAGAAAAAAGTTCATATCAAACTCAAAGGCCTCCTTTTGCATCAATGCATGATTACACAGCCACGAAGAAAAAGCTGGTTGTATATTAATCTAATGTTTTCAGTGGACTTTGTCTGTTTGTTCCTGGCTGACTGGAGTGACTATGCATACAATGTGTCTATGTCAACACGACAACGTTTGAATGGAGGGCAAATTTTACATGTGGATAGGCAGTTATCCAAGTTAGGCCAAGTTCGAAAATGAAGGTCATTGGTCAAAGGAGAATGTCACTGGAGCTGAAAATGCTGTCGCACAGCTAGTGATTTACTGTTTTCACGCTCTAGTTTATCCTAATGAGGCTTTAGGCCCCCCAAAAATATATGTTGGTTTCCTGTTTCCCTACCTACCTACCCTAGTTTTTGGCTGCCGACCCTAAACTTTTTTTTGATCAATGATAAAAAGGAAAAAGAAAACGAAAGTAAGCGAGCAAACAGGAACATAAAACATTATAAGTGCAAAAGCATACTGTTTTGTTTTATTAAAACTAGCGCAACGCTGAGTCCCAGTAACGCCTAGTAACGGTAACGCCAAGTACTGGTAACGCTGAGTACAGCAAATGTGAAGCGATTCGGTTAAGAAACGGCGGAGTCGTATAGCGCGCGCGTTTCTGAACCGATTCGCTTCCGGTTTGGTACACGGATAGTCACCGTCCCCGGTGATCTTCCTGCCAAATTCGAAGGCAATCGGTCCAGAAACACCGGAGATACGGGCGCCGAGAGGCCGGCGGATGCGCGTTTCGCGCATTTACAAAACCGCGCAAATGACACGGCCGCCTCGGTTGCCGTTGCCATCGCCCCGTTAGGGCTCACAGCAAATTTGAAGCGAATCGGTCGAAAAACGGCGGAGTTATAAGGCCCGTTTCGTGTTTCAGACAGACACACACACACACACACAGACACACGGACAGTTGGCTTTTTACTATATGATGTATAAATATATTCACACATGGACCGAACACAAAATTTATTTTTTAAAAAGAAGCCTAGTAGTAGTACATACCTACCTACCCTATTTTTCAAACTGATGAAACCCCAAACAGACATAATTTTTGTTGGGGTCTTATACTAAAATTTCTCTGCCCCTGTCTCGTGCACTGAGATGCGTGTGTCATCTACATAAGATTATCGTCCTTCCCTGTCAAGTGTCATGAAGTAATAGTTTATAGCCACAGAAAATTATCTGCTCCTCACTCGTCACTAGGTGGCATAGTCAGTTCAGACCTAAAATGATCGCCCTTTCGTGTCAGCAGGAAGTAGTATAAAGCCCCATTCCTTCAGCTTCTACCAGACAGAATGCGCTATGACTATGAGCTGAAATTGCAACAAGATGAAATTGAAAAGTACAGCACTGGTACTTTATAGCCATACCAGAATCAAGTGTCAAAAAACAGCATCATATGAAATAAATGCCTAAAAGCAAAAAAGCTTGTCTTTATTTGAAAGCTGGCAATAGTTATATGTTAAGTATTGTATTAATTATTATGCTTGTCAAAGAAACACACAGAGGTCTGATACAGTAAAACACACACACACAAAAACAATTGAAAAGCACAAATTCACACACACACACACACACACACATGCACGCACACACACACCACATTCAATATATTAAAAACCTAAACTAAACTAAACAACACCCATTCCCATGGCTCTGGGGGAAAAACTCCTCACAAAAAAAAATCCTTGACACTGACAGAAGCAGTTGTGCTAAACACACTAAAGAACTGGATTGTGTTGATACTAGTAGTATTGATTTTTTTTCTTCTCTTTTTTTCTTGAGACAATGGCGGAAGCAAGCCATGAAAACTAACACTTGGCATCACGTTCAGTTTGTTGTTATTGCTGGGTTTTTTAAAGTTTTTTCTTCAAGAGAGACAGACAAGACAGACAAACAAGAGACATAAAAAAAAGAAAGAGAGAGAGAGAGAGAGAGAGAGGGGGGGGGGGCAAAAACTGGCTTGACATTTCTACAATTACAGCGTTAAGGAACTATAGGCTGCCATAAACCAATATCGATGTCAATGCTCTCCTTGACATTTGTAGAATGATTTTCTTTCTCATTTGTGCTCTTTTCCCTTCAATGTTTGACAACACAAGATTATGATGTATACATTAGTACCATAACTAGTACATGGCTCATAATATGAGTCATTGTCTAGTTATTATAACATGCTTGATATTACTAGTTCCTTATTCCGTTATTGTAAATTCTTCCCCTCCTTTCTTTTCTAGAGTCCACACACACACACACACACACTGTCTCCAACCTGTTTTCTTGTAGTTTTCTATTTTTCTCTGCTCACTTAACCCTTTCACAGCCAATGTCGCATTTTTGCACCACAATGATTTAACACCCACACCATTAAAACTCTTGAAATCAGGGTCTATTATTCAATTATATTGTGTTCCTAAGGTTGGGTAGCAAGGCTTGACCCTATTTTAAATGTGACACAAAATCCCACAATATTGCAGACAAAATCTTTACTGTAGTCAAGTAAGCTTACTGGACATTTTTGGCTCAAAGACGGCTGGCGGTGAAAGGGTTAAAGTCATTTAAAACTATATTAAACACAAACACTCTCTGAGTCTCTCTCTCTCTCTTTCAGGTTCCTTGCTCTGATTTCTACTCACTGACTCAGTGTCTTCACCCTTATTCCTCATTTTTTGTCACTTTTTCATCACATTGAAAAAAGAGCTAAGCTCTGAAATGTCTGTGTTATCTTCAATAAAGGACCTATACCAAACCTACAGCTTTTGTGTTTTTCCATTCATATGGTCCGAGTGGTCTTCTGAATATTTATATATTATTATTAAACACAACAAAAATATATGGAAAAAAATCTAAATCTTTTTTTTTTTTTTTTTTTTTTTTGGGGGGGGGGGTCCGATTTATAACTTTATATAGACAGTCACGTATTGCACAAAACAGAGAAAAAAAGAGTAAAATTCTAGTTCATAAAAATATTGCTTTTGCTAATGTTCAATTCCAATAACAATTGTCTGATCTTGAGAGTTTCGTCATTGTTGTTAGCAGTTACATCATCATCATATAGTAAAAAGCCAACTGTCCGTGTGTGTGTCTGTGTGTGTGTGTGTCTGTCTGAAACACGAAACGGGCCTTATAACTCCGGCGTTTTTCGACCGATTCGCTTCAAATTTGCTGTGAGCCCTCACGGGGCGATGGCAACGGCAACCGAGGCGGCCGTGTCATTTGCGCGGTTTCGCAAATGTGCGAAACGCGCATCCGCCGGCCTCTCGGCGCCCGTATCTCCGGCGTTTCTGGGCCGATTGCCTTCCAATTTGGCAGGAAGATGACCGGGGCCGGAGTCGATCCGTGTGCCAAAGCGAATCGGTTCAGAAACGCCCGCGCTACATGCCGCTTCACCTTTTCACAAATAACTCCGCCGTTTCTTAACCGAATCGCCTAAAATTTGCTGTCAGGCTTGCTATGACCCGGGCAAAGCATGGCAGGAAATTTGAACAGCATCTGTTCATAAATGCGTGCGAAAAGCACCAATTTACAGTTTTGCTCACTAGGCCAAACGACATCTGTCCAAACGTGCTGTTATTAAAGGGGGGGCAGGAGATCATGGTTCACAAGTGCTGGGGTGATCAGTAGGTCAGCCAGCTGGTTATGGGTGGGGTAGGGGGTGGGTGGATGGGCGGAGGGATGGTGGGGGGGGGCAGTGGAGATTACAAGGGGATGACACTACACGTATCTGTATTATTAAAAAATCGGGACTTTACTGGTTTAGCACTGCCTCCGGGCATTGCCTCCAGTATTATTCCCACAATCTTTGTAATTACAAATGCCCCACATGCCGAAAGGCCGAACTATGATTATGAAACACTCTTTCTGCGATAGGTAAAGATGTGCCCCCCCCCCCCCCTGAAAAGAAAGACCAGTAAAGGTAAAGATGTGCCACCCCACCCCCCCTGCATTTCTCGGTTAATTCTATTTTTCCGTTTGTGCCTTTCTTACCATACATAAAGCTGTATTTTAGGAACATTTTTAGCTAATAACCTTTATGGAATACTAACCCTACCCTAACCCTAAACCTAACCCTACCCCCCACTATGTACTGCAGTACACCGCGATTTGTCACAGTTGTGGTTCGTTGCGTTTTTCCGTCTTATAGGGTGGGGGGTAGGGTTAGGGTTAGGTTTAGGGCTAGGGTTAGTATTCCAAAAAGGTTATTAACTAAAAATGTTCCTAAAATACAGCTTTATGTATGGTAAGAAAGGCAATAACAGAAAAATGGAATTAACCGAGATAGGTAGGGGGGGGGCACATCTTGCAAATAAGTCCCCGAGCAAGTAAATGTGGGGAGGGGGTAGGTGTAGGGAGGAGATATGTGTGTGTGTGTGTGTGTGTGTGTGTGTGTGTGTGTGTGTATGTGCGTGTGCGAGTGAGTGTGTGTGTGTGTATATGTATATGTGCGTGCCTGCGTGGGTGGGGGTGGTGTGTGTATGTGTATGCCTATTAGCATGTGTGTGAGCGATTATTTGTTTTGTTGTTGAATTTCTTGCTTTTTAATTTTGTTGTTGTTAAGCGCATAGAGCGAATATAGGGGTGGTAGACCCCCCCCCCCCCATGGATACAGGTAGGGGGGGGGATGTCTTCCGTACAAATAGTTCCCCCACCTTCTGGAAGTTCTGTGCTTATAACTACCTCTTATCTGTCAGTCTCTTTGATTCTGCCTTTTCCCTTTGCATGCTGTTATCTACTATCGTTCTGCCTTTCCGGTCCATTCTCCTGCCTTTTTTCAAGAAATACTTTCAAAAAGATTTCCTCTAGCCAAAGTCAGACATGCTGGGCCTAATTATTCTTACTTAGGTACATAACAGCAGCATGATGCATCTACGTTCGTAATTGACAGAAATTCTCCTGCCTTTTTTCAAGAAATACTTTCAAAAAGATTTTTTTTTTTTTTTTTAAACCTTTTTATTACGTTTTTAACATGAACAATACATAAACTTGAAAAAACAACAACAACAAAGCAACACAAAAAAACCAACACACACACACACACACAAAACAACACAGCAATATACATACATAAACAACATAGAATAACAGATAAATTGAATAATGAATGGATTCATTAATGCATATATGTAGATCAAAGAATACCTAACTTAATTAAAACAAACAAAAACTAAACCAAAAAAAAGAAGAAAAGACGACCCCCTCCCCCCCCAAAAAAAAAAAAATAATTCAGTCTATGTGCACATGTACTAACCATATTATGCAGATGAGCATAAATGTATCTTGAATGGGAAAAAAATCAATGGATATTTCGTTTGTGTGCACATATACATGTAGTAGAGAAAACTAATCGTTATACACTATATAGGCATGCTCTTAACAATATTATGTTCACTTTCAAAAAGATTTCCTTTACCCGAAGTCAGACATGCTGGGACTAATTATTCTTACTTAGGCACATAACAGCAGCATGATGCATCTACGTTCGTAATTGACAGAAACATGCCTGAACGATCCAAGAACAAGAACTTAGAAGATGAAGAAGAAGAAGAAGTACTCTCTCTCTCTTCTCTCTCTCTCTGCGTGCGCGAGGTCAAAGTGAAACCCCCCCTGAAATGAAAGACCTTACACGTTTGTGATCCATTTTCTTAGAAGGTGAAATGCTGCCTTCTTCTTAGAAATGTAAAACCGAAAGTTTCACTTTCGTGTGTTTGAGACTGGCTCAAAGAAGGTCAAAGGAAAGATCTTTCACTGCCAGTCAGACATGCTGGGCCTAATTATGCTTACTTAGGCGCATAACAGCAGCATGATGCATCTACGTTCATAATTGACAGGAACATGCCTGAACGACCGAAGAAAAAGAATAACGAAGAAGAAGAACTACAACTCTCTCTCTATGGCCTGAGTCGAAAAAAAAGTGATGTTAGCAGGGGGATAGGAGGGGGGGGGGGGGGGGGCGCGCGGTCAAAGTTTAAATCATGATGAAACACTTTCTGGTATAGGTCAAGATGTGCCAACCCCCTACATTTCTCGGTTAATCTCTGTCTCTCTCTCTCTGTCTGTCTGTCTGTGTCTGTCTCTGTGCCTGCTCCGCGGGCGGAGGACGTTAAACAAATGTTCACTCATCCAACCGGAACAGCAGTTGTCCTCTTTGCTCTTTGTCTGTCTTTCTGTCTGTCTATCTCGCTAGGTACTTCTTCTTCGAATTTGGAAGGTAGATGACGGGGACGGTGACGATCCCTGTGCCAAACCGGTGGGGTGGTGGGGGGTGGGGGGATGGTGGGGGGGGGGGGGGGTGGCAGATTACACCGGGATGAGACTACACGTATCTGTATTATTAAAAAATCGGGACTTTACTGGTTTAGTCATATAGTAAAAAAGCCAACTGTCCGTGTGTGTGTGTGTGTGTGTGTGTGTGTGTGTGTGTGTGTGTGTGTGTGTGTGTGTGTGTGTGTGTGTGTCTGAAACACGAAACGGGCCTTATAACTCCGCCGTTTTTCGACCGATTCGCTTTAAATTTGCCGTGAGCCCTAACGCGGCGATGGCAACGGCAACCGAGGCGGCCGTGTCATTTGCGTGGTTCGGCAAATGCGCGAAATGCGCGCGCTATACGCCGCTTCACCTTTTCACGCATAACTCCGCCGTTTCTTAACCGAATTGATTCACATTTGCTGTCAGGCTTGCTATGGCCCGGGCAACGCCTAGCAGCAAATTGGAAGACAATCGGGAGAATGCGTAACTCTCAGAGCAGCGCCAACGGGAAACGGGGCCTTATAACTCCGCTGTTTCTTAACCGAATCGCTTCAAATTTGCTGTACTCAGCGTTACCAGTACTTGCCGTTACCGTTACTAGGTGTTACCAGTATGGTGCATTGCCAGTACGGGGCGTTGCGCTAGTCATGTTATAATTTGGCAAGTGTCCGTGTGTCTGTCTGAAACACAAAACAGGCTTTATAACTCCGCCGTTTATCGACCGAATCGCTTCAAATTTGCTGTGAGCCCTAACGGGGTGATGGCAACGGCAACCGAGGCGGCCGTGTCATTTGCGCGGTTTGGCAAATGCTTGAAACGCGTATCCGCCAGGCTCTCGGTGCCTGTATCTCCTGTATTTCTGGATGGATTGCCTTCAAATTTGGAAGGTAGATGACCGGGGACGGTGACTATCGATGTGCCAAACCGGAAGCGAATTGATTCAGAAACGTGCGCGATATACGCCGCTTCACCTTTTCACAAATAACTCTGCCGTTTCTTAACCGAATTGCTTCAAATTTGCTGTCAGGCTCGCTGTGGCCGGGGCAAAACCTGGCAGCAAATGTGAAGAGAATCGGGAGAGCGCGTCACTCTCAGAGCAGCGCCAACGGGAAACGGGGCCTTATAACTCCGCCGTTTCTTAACCGAATCGCTTCAAAATTGCTGTACTCAGCGTTACCAGTACTTGGCGTTACCGTTACTAGGTGTTACCGTTACTAGGGAGAGCGCATCACTCTCAGAGCAGCGCCAACGGGAAATGGAGCCTTATAACTCCGCCTTTTCTTAACCGAATCGCTTCAAATTTGCTGTACTCAGCGTTACCAGTACTTGGCGTTACCGTTACTAGGGAGAGTGCGTCACTCTCAGAGCAGCGCCAATGGGAAATGGGGCCTTATATCTCCGCCTGTTCTTAACCGAATCACTTCAAATTTGCTGTACTCAGCATTACCAGTACTTGGCGTTACCGTTACTAGACGTTACCGTTACTAGGCGTTACCGGTACTCGGAGTTGCGCTAGTGTTTTAACAATGAAAAAGGTTTTATGAAACATATGTGTACATTAATTTAATAATACTGAATGATTTTATCAACAATAGCTTAGAATATATTCATTCAATTATTTGTTCTAAAAATTCAAATCATTTGATGGCTTACAAATTGTTTCATTTTATGCATGCATGCACACATGATCAACACACACACATTCTCTAGAGCTCTCTCTCTCTCTCTCTCTCTCTGCCAATACCAACCAGCAGTGCGATCACTGTCCATTGTTGGCAAAGCCGGTGCGTCGATAGCTAATCCAGCATCTCCGAACGGCGACAGGTCATTAACGCTGCTGTCAAACAGATCAAATGTGTTGCCGCCCTGTCCTTGAAGAGCCGACGAGGGGTTCCCCAAGCCAGAGAACAAGTTGTCATCAAGGTGTCCAAGACCAGGTGGAGCACTGTTGTTTATGTCAAAAGAACTGTCCGTCAGTATCTCATTGTCGGTGTAGTTTATGGCACTCAGCATTGTGTCACCACCGTTCCCTGGTGTTTTGAACTGTAGCCCTGGCGCTGGACTCGAATGCCCCGTGTCCACAAAAGCTGAGGAGTTCAGGATATTTAACGGAGACAGGCCTTTTTCCTCAAACACTTGCTTGGACTGAGCATCCAGCTTCAGGGGATCACCAGCCTGAACAGCTATGTTTCCATCTGTAATCCGCACCAGTGTTTCCAATGCATTCTGAACACCTAAAGAAAAATCTGAGGCAGACACAGCCAAATCTCTCTGATCCTTAGCCATGCTGCTCAAATTACCAGCAAGAGCCAGAGGCACGGATGTCAAACTGAAAGTAAGTGTGGGTTCACTGGCAGAAGGGATCAAACCAACACTGCTACCACTCAAGCCTGTTAGAAGAGCTACACTATCAAAATTTGCTGACGAAACGACTGGTTCTGAATTGTCAATCACAAGTTGTGTGCCATCCATGACCTTCCACTTCCAGCTACAGTGCCACCCACCCAAATCAAAACTGCACAGAGCTGTTGCTTAGCCATAAACTGACTGTTGGTATCAGCAACTCAAGTTGTAGACTATGTTTTAACCCGAGTAGGTGGATCAGTCTGTCTTTGCTGCTACATCTTGCTGTATACCTGGAATTCACAAACACGCAATCTTAGGTACATGGACACGTATAACGGTATATCAAAAAGCACCAGATTCACTGCAGAATCAAACATACAAAAATGTAATACTCTGGGTCCCGATTACAGTAATTGTAGTAGGCTTATGTCGCAAATGCAGTGATGGACCAAGGATGGAAAAGTGACTGGACAAACTGTCCTAAAACTAGAAAATCAACAGGATCAAAATGTCCTTGCTCTTGCTGAAGTCAATAGGACAAAGTCTGCCAATGTTTAATTTCAATAGAACATTTGTCCTGGGACGACATTTTCAATTCCTTTTTTTTATACTATAATATGACTCTAGGAAAAAGGACTATCATCTACGTCCTATGATCTAGGCCTCAGGGCATCACTGCAACTGATTCAGAACTATCAGCTAGTCTATGGTGAGACTCAGAGCTTCACATTATCAGGAGCCCAAGTCAATGACCAGTATTGGTCCCTCTTTTTTTTAGCTGTCCCATCTTCTGGGTTGTACAGTGGCGTTGCTCCCGCACCGCTCCTTCCGCGTCCCAACTCGCAGCCACACCCCGGTTTGTCAGATTGCAGAATCCGAAACCAGCAGTCCAAGGGGAGTGAATCTATGCAAGGCCGTCAGGAGGCAACCAACTGAGGAGACACTGCACTGCTGCCGAGTCACTTCAGTGGAGTTCAGTGGAGCCTGTTCTGAGCTAACATACGCAGGACACCACCTATTAACTTAATTAAGCCCCCTACTGATAACAATAATGTCTTAGTTGAGGAGCTAGCATGAGTAAGGTCCTCCTCCGAGGGCGCCACCACGTCCGTCTATCGACAGCTCCCCAGAAAATACTGATCCCCATCACTTTGAGCTGAATGCACCAAGGATACAGACTGGATTGGAAATCAAAACTGAGGTCACCATGAGAGCAGGGCATTCAAAGCTACAGAATTTGAGACATTTATTTTATGATAGATATGAGGCGGATGACTATGAAAAAAAAAAAGGTATGATGATGATGATGCTATGGAGTTCTAGTATCGATCTGAGACTATGTGACATAGTTGTACTCTACGCTTCCTTTCATAATAATATCCCGGCGTTAACCAGGCCCTTGAACTAGACACCTACAAAGTTGGTCATGAAATTAGAGCAACCCTCAGAATTGCATAAATTATGTTAAGCGGATGAAGCTATACTGCGTGGTTTCAGTCTTTCCATTGAGCCCATAGCCACTCACTCTGGGTTGGAGTCGGTCCAAGACCAAAAACAAAAACCACTGAAAAAAAACAACCCCCACCCGATGGGATTTGAACCTGAGACCTCCCAGCACTAGTCCGCGACGCTACCACTGCGCCACGGCGGCCCCTCATTTTTTTGTGCCATAGCCCATAGGTTATATGACCCATGAAATCTACACTAACATTTAACTACCGGTAGGTTTAGTACAACAGCGACACATTATGATTATTGGCTTATTATTTTGGAAATGGACCCATCATTTTCTGTAAATCAGGGGTCATAATCCCATGGAAGTTTGATTTAAAAAGAATCTGAAGCTCTGTGGCATTCTTGTATTAAAAGTTTATTTGTTTAGACGCATGCCTTTTTATCATGGTTGCTGTGTTCCTTAAGCCTCCATTTCTTAGGTTTCTGAGCCTCTGTGCCTGATACCTGCACTAAGCTAGGCAAATTGATGCATTAGGCGACCCTGATATTGATAAGGGAGCGATTTCAAAATATTATCAGCAACGAGTGAATAAATAGCCCTTCTTAATACTATAATCATATAGTAATAAGCCAAGTGTCCCGTGTGTGTGTGTGTGTGTGTGTCTGTGTGTGTGTCTGAAACACGAAACGGGCCTTATAACTCCGCCGTTTTTCAACCGAATCGCTTCAAATTTGCTGTGAGCCCTCACGGGGCGATGGCAACGGCAACCGAGGCGGCCGTATCATTTGCACGGTTTTGCAAATGCGCGAAACGCGCATCCGCCGGCCTCTCGGCACCCGTATCTGCGGTGTTTCTGGGCCGATTGCCTTCGAATTTGACAGGAAGATGACCGGGGCCGGGGACTATCCGTGTGCCAAACCGGAAGCGAATTGGTTCAGAAACGCGCGCGCTAGACGCCGCTTCACCTTTTCACGAATAACTCCGCCGTTTCTTAACCGAATCACTTCAAATTTGCTGTCAGGCTTGCTATGACCCGGGCAAAGGAAATCTGAACAGCATCCGTTCATAAATGCGCGCGATATGCACCAATTTACAGTTTCGCTCACTAGGCGAAACGACATCTGTCCAAACGTGCTGTTATTAAAGGGGGGGGGGGGGGGGACTGCTGTGGGCATGAGACCATGGTTCACACGTGCTGGGGTGACGAGTAGATCAGCCAGCTGGTTATGGGTGGAGTAGGGGGTGGGTGGGTGGGCTTAGCACTGCCTCAGGGCATTGCCTCCAGTATTGTTCCCACAATCTTTGTAATTTACAAATGCCCCACATGCCGAAACGCCGAACTAAGTTGGCTTTCAGTTCTTTTTTCTGTTTTTGTCCTTTGCCAATCTATGATCGCAAAGGAGTAAGTTTTTGTTCAGGTTTGTTTCCTTTTTTTGTTTGTTTGTTGTTCTTTTCTGTTTGTCCTAAGGATCTCCCGAACCGCTTGACCGAATCACTTCAAATTTTGTGTGATGGTGTGTCCCTATGAGAGGAAGGCATCCGCACAAAATTTTTGCCGCTATGACCTTGACCTTGGCGTATGACCTTGAGAACCCCAAATCTTTAAGGGGCCATAACTTCCACACCGCAGGTCCTGGAGTCATGAAACTTGGCATGGAGGTACTTTCGCTTATGGCCGTTCTGATGATGGCGTACCGATGAAGGTCAACATCAAGGTCAGGGAGATCGGTATGCCTTGAAAGTGGTATGGGTCTAATAATTGGGGTTTTCTGCCCCACGCATATCTTCCGAACCGCTTCACCGAATCGTTTCCAATTTTGTGTGGTGGCGTGTCACCATGAGAGGAAGGCGTCTGCGCATAAATTATCGCCATCATGACCTTCACCTTGGCGTATGACCTTCACAACCAAAAATCTTTAAGGGGCTGTAACGTCCACACCGTTGGTCTTAGGGACTTCAATCTTGGCATGTAGGTACTTTGGCATGTTTGTTCTGATCATTGCATACTGATCAAGGTCAAGGTCAAGGTCATGGAGATCGGTAGGCCTTGAAAGTGGTAGGGGTCTAAAAATTGGGTTTTCAGCCACAAAAGTATAAATATATTTCGCGGACCCGGCAAAACTGGTACTCAGTGTTACCGGTACTTGGCGTTACCTGTACTAGGCGTTACCAGTACGGGGCGTTGCGCTAGTAGTAATAATACAGCAAATTCGACATACTCCCACCCTTCCCCTTTCTCTCCTTCTATCCCCGCCAGCTTTTCTTGCGCTTTCCTTTTACAATCCTCCCTCCCTTTCTTATCCCCTTGTTTTCATGATCTCCGCAAGATGGGGCTATTTAAACTAAAGGTAAGGAGGAGGGTGGTTACGCTGGAGACAAGGAAGAAGTCATTATGGTCAAAAGGGGGGTAGTCTATGTATTGCTGACCATTTATATTAAGTTGCTTCCCTTTCTTCTGTAGTCAGGTCAGGTCAGGTCAGGTAGTTAGGACATTAGGCCTTAGGCCTTTCATTTTTGTTTGAACTTTTGCACAGCGGAGAGGTTTTTATATTTTGTTTGGGGCAAATCTGCCTTTTAGTCATGCTCATACTGCAGTTTTGAGATCAGAATAAAAATTGAGATAGTGTATAACTGTATTTATCAAGGTTTTTGAATTGTGTTACTGTTAGATTTTGTGCTCGTTTAATATGTGCAGGAAGAGTACTCAATTTCCAAAACTTTGTTACTCTGTTACTTAGAAAATAATTTTTGTCTAATAGTAATATTAGTTCGGCTATACTGGGTAAGTATTTTTAAATCAATGTTTCAGGTTCTGGAGTCAGTTGTTAGCTGGAACAAAGATTTATTAGTACTGTTATTTTTTTTCTCAAAATATATTTTTAATTATCTTGATTATTTGGACTTGTACATTCATGAAACTTCCCCTGTGCCTAAAGGAGGCATTCCCGAGCATGTATTGCATAATATTTTTAATTATCTTGATTTGGACTTGTACATTCATGAAACTTCCCCTGTGCCTAAAGGAGGCATTCCCGAGCATGTTAGAGAGTTAGAGTGGGGGAAATGTACTCGTCTAAGACAAACGTTCTAAGTGGAATCCCTCAGGGAAGCATCTTGGGTCCTACCTTATTTACCATTTTCATAAATGACCTCCCTGAATGTGTGGAGTCATCTTGTAAAGTATTCGCAGACGATACAAAGATTTTTAATAAAGCCAAGAATAATAAACTATTTCAAAAAGATTTAAATAAATTACAAGATTGGACAAACGAATGGAACCTTTACTTTAATACTGATAAATGTAAGGTAATGCACGTTGGTAAAAGTAATCCAAATGCAACTTACACCATGGAAAAAACCAATGCCCCTTGTCCAGTAACAGTGTGCGAGCTAGAAAAAGATCTGGGGGTAACCTTTGACAAAGACCTTTCATTTGATATACACATCCAGAACTGCATCAATAAAGCAAACCAAATGATAGGATTGATTAAAAGAACATTTATCAGTATTGATCATGATATTTTTATTAAATTATAGAAAGCTTTAGTTAGACCGCACTTAGAATATATGGCAACATTATTTGGGCTCCAAAATTTAAGTACCAGTCAGTAGCAATTGAAAGGGTGCAGCGTAGAGCTACAAAACTTGTTAAAGCATGCAAAAACATGGATTATTACCACAGATTACAGTACCTTAATTTATTTTCACTTAAAGGAAGGAGAACAAGGGGAGATCTTATAGAAACTTATAAAATATTCAACAATCATGTGGATTTGTCCTGGAGTAATTTCTTTTCATCTCCTCAATACAATATGACTAGAAACGCCTGTGGTAAAGTTTTTGTTAAAAGATATTTACTAACATAAAAAAAAATTGTTTTGGTAACAGAATTACTACCATGTGGAACGAATTGCCTACTGACGTAAACCTCATACTAATATGTTTAAAAATCGTCTGGATACATTACCAAAATTTTTAGAAGTTTTTAGAAGCTATGACGAATAATGATTTATGAGGAAAATTTATGCCGCATCAACCTTGACCAAAAAGAAACATTTACCAGAAAAATCATAAAAGATGGGACTGTTTGAAAAAGCTTTACGGCTTGTTTTGTCCCTACCTACCTACCATAATATCAATGTGTTATACCACGTAGTTGCAAAGCCTATTCAGATCCAAGTTAATATAATATTAATACTACAAAGAGCAACTGTTGCAAGGCAATATAGTACAGTGAAACCTCCCTTATAAGACCTCCTATTATAAGACTCCCTCCCACATAAGACCTACTTCTCTGAGGCATTGCCCTTCTTTGTAAATGTAAGCATTAAAATTACCTCCCTTATAAGACCTCATTTTTGATGATTCCTGTCTTATAGTTATAAGGGAGGTTCCACTGTAGTAAGAGTAGTGGTTTCTGCCTAAGCCTCACGGCTTATAAAACGTCCCATCCAATTTTTTTCTTTAATCAGGTTGCATTTGCATGCGAAGAAAAACAAACTATGATTGCAATTACAATCATCATAATCATAAAACATTTCACTAAAAGTTTCATTTTTGTCATGTAGATTTTTGAAGGCGTTAGTTAAGATGGTGCATTCTTTAGTTCAGGTGGCAGTGAGTTCCAGGAGTTAACACAACTCCAGGAGTTAGGAAAGATTGTTTTTTTATTTGGATGTTTGACACCTTATTTTGTTATTAGGCTTGTAAAAATGCAGCTTATGCAATCAGACCCTGACACTGTGACAGGAAATATATCTGTAATGAAGGGAAGTAGTAGTACTTAACTAGTACTGTAGTAGTAGTAGTAGTAGTAGTAGTAGTAGTAGTAGTGGTGAAGGTTGATATGGGCCTCGCAGCATTTGAGGGAAGTTTTAATAGGCTGTGAGGCATAGGGAAAGCCAGTCCCTATTAGTATTACTCTATTCTACTCTACTTATGAATCTGATTCAATTCTGGCATCTGTCCGAGAACGTTTACTTTCACTTTTTGTAGATTGTACACCTAGCTCAGAAGCTCAAACTAACAAGTCAACAGACTCATAAATTAAACACATGTATTTGATGTTCAGGGCCGCCCTCTGTGGATACCCTAATCTATTCTAAGCTTTTGTCATATAATTAATGTTTTTCCTCTCTTCGGCATTGCGTGAAAATTGTCAATTTGTGAAATCTCAAGTCGATTAATAATTTTTTCCCAGTTCAGGAACTATTTTCGATAGTTTCAGCAACTGCAGTTTTGCTTACAGAAAAATAAATTGGAACGACTGAATCAATGGAATGAACTGACTTTTTTCTTAGCAAATCTCGATACATTTTCATTGTGAGTACCATCTTATCATGGCTGTACGTATCGAATGGTTAAAACACACTCTTCACAGTTGCGTTGTTTTTTCAACTGTATGCTGATCTGGTACATCCTTCTAAAATGCAGATTTGAGTTTATCAACACATGCACATCCACAAAAATAGAAACAAACACCGACAGATAAGAATGCACTTCTGCAAAACCTTACCAATTATTACAATTACGTAACTGTAAATCCGCAAAAAAGTAATTTAGTAAAATAGTTGGTCGTGAACCTCACGGCCATAAATTGCCGAAGTGTGAACAAAGCGGTTGTTCATCCGCCATTCTTTAATGAGTTCGTGACATGAAAGTAAACCAAATTTTAGGAAGTTTATAATAATGAACAAATGAAGTAATCCATTGTTAGAAACATTATTTAAATTCTCGATGAATTAAAATCTCCCTACCTTAACTTTGAGCAACAGTATATAAGCATTTCCAAACTTTGCTCATGAATAATTATTCAGGTTCTGGATGTAAACAGGCTAAAAGTAGTGCATGACGTCACCAGTAGCTGCGCATGAACGGAACTTGATGTATACTTTGAACTGATATGGCGGATGCTCTCAGAAAAAACTACGAAGGTGGACATCCACCGTCTAGCCCAGGTTTGTTTTACTTTACACATTGTTAAAACAATGACAATACTTACATTGTGATATTTTGAATCTCTATATCTGTGATTTTTCCACGATCTCATACCTTCGTTTGAACGCTGCAGTTGAGACTTAGGCTAATAATTAGTTGAACTTGTCTTGAATCCAAGCCTCCAAAACTAGTAAAGACTAAAGGCAGCTGAACTGAAGGCTGCTACTGCGCTAGTGAATGCAGTGCATCAGGTCAGGCTGATCTGCTCAGCTCAACTGCCTTCTTTCTCTCAGGTGACTAACACCATCATCCTTTTGATGTTTCTGTCAAAACGACTTGTTTCTCTTGTCGGAGGACGTTAAACAAACTACAAAGTGAAAGGGCGGAAAGCTATCATCACGAGAAGCTAACCGCAGTCTCGACGCCAATTTTCATTGGACGATAGGCCTAAGCTAACTTCGTATCTGAATCTGAATCTGACTCGTAACGCTGAGCTATCTAACTGGATAATTATACAGCGTGGTTGTGGAGCAGCTGGAAGAAAAATAAAACAAAATGAAAGAAGCAACTGAAAAGAAACGAAAAGTGTTCGTAACTTGTTATTATAACAAAGTTTGACTCCCACGCTTCATTCCGAAATCAAAATGTGACTAAACTGTCAGTAACACTAAGTCTTGATTAATATCGTCCAATGAAAATTGGCGTCGAGACTGCGGTTAGCTTGTCGTATCATCATCGACTTGTTAGTCTTGTTCTCAGTCTCTAAAGTCCAAACCACATTGTTGATAGGCTACACACCCCGTTGTATTTTGCCTGCTGTAATGTTTCCTTTGATGAACAACAATCATGGACTGACTGACGTCAACATTTGAGTTACGTAATATTTGCAGTGCCTGCAAAAGTAAAAGTAAAACTGTATCAATAAATAAATCGGTGACCGGTCAGATCGGTCTCGTGTCATTTTGGCCCTGGGTTTTTTTTCCGCTTCAGCCTCACCCTGTGAGTCAAATCGGCCTCGTTTCCAACCAACTCGTCCTTGACTTAATTATATGTACTACTTTTTTAGGCTTACAATATTTCACCATTTAGATAGCATTGTTATATAAGCAGAAGCAACATAGCATAATCAGACTTGATCTTGATCTAGGCTGTTCCACTCCCTTGGTTCTGAGAGAAAGAGAGAGAGATGCCAAGACACAAACACAAGCACAGAGAGAGAGAGAAGCACAAACACAGAGAGAGTGAGAGAGAGACTCCGAGTCGGAGAGAGTACCTGTTAGGTACGACTGCGTGCTCATATGAAAGTTTTACTAGAAAACGAATGAACCCGAGGACAAAAAATGACCAGGGCTTGAGGCCGAATTGACTTGAACCTGGAGACGAGTTGACAAGAGGCCGACCTGGTGAAAGGCCAAGTTGACCTGCATTCATTAAATGACCTCATAAATCAACCTCCTGATGGCCCCACTTTGGGGCCATTGCACTAAGTGACTAACAAACTTCAACACCGCCCTCTCCCCCATCTCCCTTTTTCCGACAACCCAGCAGATCAACAGTTGGCTAGGCTTATGCTGTTCTCTTGTATCTGTCCCCTCTTATGTCATACTATTTCCTCTCAGTTCTCAGGCCTTGAGCCTTTCTTCCAGCAAAAGTGGTCTAGAACCTCCCCGGTTCCATGGCAAAATAATTAGTGTTGATTGTGGCCATGCATAGCCAAGAAGAAGAACTGTTCATTGTGGTCTGTGGATACTTTTAAAATCAATAGGAGAAGAACTGAAACAAAGCTGTGTCTTTTGTGAATACACCCTCCACACTGATCACTCAGAATAAAAGTCAACCTGTTACACTGTATAATTATAGTACTAACACTAAACAGTTGCCCGTCGCTGCTACTAGGCTTTCCCCACCTACCACCACTACAAAGTACAACCAAATTTCAGCCCAGCCCTCCAGAATAGCAGTGGCCTTTTCTGCTAGATATGGAAGTCATAGTTGGACACAAATAATTAACTGACTAACAGTAACACACACAGACACATACACTGATATAGGCAGCATACTAATTGCTGCATTCTCCCATTCCGTTGAGTAAATAGCCTTCATACTGGTAGTGGTAGACTCCTTCAAAGAATATACGTCAATGAGCGACTTAGCAGGCTCTTTTGACCACCAGGGGGCATAACGCTCGAGTGGGGCTAAACCTCTCTATAATTTATTCTTAGTTGGGGATAGAGAGAGAGAGAGGGAGGAGTCCCACCCTCTCTCTCTCACTACGCCCAACTAAGAAAATCGCGTGATAACCCCCTAGTGGATTGACTGCCCCCGGCGGTAAAATAAGTGCCATAAGTCGACCATTAAATCAGAACGCACACAGATACACAGGAATGTTTTTTTACAATACCCTCGTGTGTGTGTGCGTGCATGCGGGGGTTGACCCATTGATTATCTGAGAATATCTCACCTACCACCAAGTACATGTAAAAACAAATTTTCACCCATCCCATCAGAATAGCAGCTGCCTTTTCTGCCACCTGGAAGTCATAGTCAGACACAGTTGACTGGCGAGTGCACATGTGATGTGCTGAGGATTGAAAAGGGATGCGACAAACTGTCCTGAGACAGGATAAATCAATAGGACAATGTCCTGGCTCTTGCAAAAATCTATGAGACAAAGCGTTCCAGCGTTAAAAATTTAATCAGACATTTTGTCCTGACAGGGGACAACACAATAGGACATTTTCAATTTTAATAGATCAATGTCCTGTGACCAGAGCCTCAGGACATCACTGCACATGCACAAGCACGCTCACACACATGCGCGTGCACGCACACACATTTTAATGGACCAACTGTAATACAGAAGAATACCAAGTTGAAAAGCCCTGTGCTCACTCACCAATGACTCAATGAGACAGAATTCAGTGTTGCAGTCACAGTAAGCCAACTGACTGGGATTATAGCTATAAGACCATATAACAATACTCAATAGAGACAGATAAAGCCAGTCTACTCTTTGAACACCTCCCCTTTCTTCCCCTTCATTTTTCTACCAATTGGAACCAAAGGGAACCAAGGGGGATAACTCTTACTGTAAAACTGACCAGTACCAGTAGCAGTTAGTTCCTTGGTATCTGATATTGTACTCCCTGTTCTAACAGAATGGGAGTACATTGGGGTGGGAATGAGGGCTGTGCATTTCCCTGTACATATGTATTGATGTGTATACATGTGCATCCATGTTTTATCAAAATATGTTCTATTATGCTAGGGCACCTAAACCACTGAATCGATGGTAACGAAATTTGGTACAATGGTTCTTTAGGTCTTGTGGGCCATGACACAGACCTGTTTACTCTACTCTTTTCGAGTAGTATTCTACTCACTTTGGACCTCTACTACTCTTCAAAATTGAAAAAAAGCTCTAATTACTAATTTTCAGTTAACATTGTTTGATGGTTTAATGAATAAAACTACACATTTTGCACCAAAACTACTCATTTCAGCCATCCAGACTACTCAAGACTTGTGTAGGGGGTAAACATGTCTGCCATGTTGTCAGATTATCTGAATGGCAGGCCATATAATATATATAAACATAATCCCAGTGAAAACATTTTGAATACCCTTAGGCCTATGGTATACAGTATTAAAAATACACTGATTATTTTTCAAAGGTAATGAATGGATTTAAACCAAAGTAGGTATACTTTAGTGAAAATGTGTCACATAATGTGTGCAATCATGTTTATTTTACTTTCTAATGATTCATTATTTGTTTGCCTTTAATGTTCTTGTTATCAATGTAAAGCGCACTGAGCTCATGTGAGAAAGACTTCAAAGAGCGCTATATAAAATCCCCTTATTAATATTATTATTATAATTATAATAATATTTTGCTTGCCTTTTCTTGACAGGGTTTGTTTGCTTTTTTGCTGGGGGGGGGGGGGGTTCCAGTCATCTCCAGACTAGTTTCTGTGACTGACATTGATACCAGTTTATCTGTAAATGTTCTAACTTCTAGTTCTATACTGATTATAATCAGTGATTATAATCAGTTATTAACACTTTCATGTAACTTACATAAAATTGAATTTTTTCTCCATCATGGCAGGTAAAGTTAGTGAGTGCTTGCTTTTACAATACTTTAGTTTTGTTAAATTGTTTGTTCATTATAATACACCTATTTGCTTGTTTGAGGAAAAGTTGCATGCTGTAGTTGCAGTTCAAGACGTTTTTTGAGAGGTTTTCTGTGGGACTGGGAGGGAATCTGTAACCCCTGTCCTCTTCCAAGTACTAACCTCTGCTTTCCTGTGGAGTGAATGGTCAACTGCTACTAACACACTGTTGTCTGGAATATGGCGTCTGAATCCGGTGTGTGTGGCTTCTTTAACTCTGGTTTCTGTATTTAGAGAAGTTTCAACTACTGTTCATTCCTGAGAACCTCTTTAGCTGCTGAGAAAATTTATCCCGTTGATTCCTACGGGCCTCTTTTGCTCATAATATCAAGCAACATGATGCAACTGTTATTACTTTGCTCTTCTATAATTGCAATGCAATGAGGATTTTTCCCTTTTCTTTCTGGGGCAAGTATTGTTTATGAAAGAGAAACAGGCTGCTGAAAACATGCCGCATATTCACAATAACATAACATCCTTTTATCCAGTTTTACTCTCTCTGGAAACCCAGGAATAGGGAGATAGAGAGCTCTATAAAGCTAGGAATCTGCAGTTGCTCCCATTCAACCTCAAAAGCGGTTCTCAGGAACGAAAGAGTTAATTTTTGTTCTTTGTGTGTTGTTTGGTGTCTTGACTGCTTCTAAGATGAAGGAAACACGCACACACACAAAAGTATTCTGCTAAGATTGTCATTCATGATTTTTTTATTTTGTTTGGGGGGGGGGGGGGGGGAATTTTTTTAATGTTTCTAATTCTAAGTGAGCTCAAGACATATTTATATACAGTTGTGTGTTATTTAACCGGAATGAGTACAGGATAAGTTTACCTGTATACAAAAATTTTTAATATTATTATTAAATAATTAACTCTTCTAGCACTATGAACAATTGTATTCATCCAGGACATCACTCTACACTCCCACCAATTGCAACTTAAAGACATTCACTGTCGAGCACCCTGCCATGTTTTAGAGCTTATGTGACTGTTTCTTCCTTTGAAGCAACGCATGCACACTCAAAAATAATAGTTACTCCCCTCTTGTCGGTTGAGATGCAACGGACAACCAAGAACGTGAAGAAGGTTAAAAAAAAATGCATGGTGCTAGAAGAGTTAAATATTAAGTAACATGACTGTTCTTATTGAATTCATTAATGGCATTTGATAATCTTGATTGTAATGTTATGACTGTTCAACTAGAGCATAATCTTTTAACTCTTAGTTGAACTTTTGATTTCCATAATAAACTTTACAAACTTTATGAGTATAAATAATTTGTAAGTTTTGTGCAAATAATTTGTGAGTTTTGGTGTACATGTTTCTTTGTGTGTTAATAGAAAAGGTGTTTTTTTAACATTATCAAAACAATTGACAATTAATTAAATTGTAAACACAATTGTTCAAAATTCAAAGTGTAAAAAATCATAGCTCCCGGTAGTATTTTGAAACGAGGGTCACACAGTGATCTCACCGCAATATCTTGGGCTCCAAATGCTGAAAGTGATATCAATGTCTTCAAGATTCAGTTAATTTTTAAAACTCCTTGACTGCCAGAGAAAACTAGAGTGGAAAATCATTTAAAAAATCATGATATGAAGAAGAGAACAGATGGAGTCAATCTCTGAATCTGGCAAAATGGTGTGGGGATATAACCCTCTTGACTGTAAAAAGCAGCATACTCTAGTTATTCCCCTTCATCTGATGACCTCATGAGTGACGTTATCAAGCACATGCGTGATGCGTTTTATGGCAGTCAATGGATTAAAATATTAAAACATGATTGAATTTGTGCTTAACGTTTACTGTTACAGTGGAACCTCCCTTATAAAACCTTCAAACCAGCATCCAACATTTTACTTGTTATCAAATGCCTCTTTTCCAGCATCAATATTTTAAATCTTAAAATAACGTGGTAATTAATAATTTTTAAAAACCTGTTTTGGTATGGTCTTTACCATCTATTAGTCTATAAACTTGACTTGTCAATCTCAATTACCCAGAGTTTCAAATTGTTTTCAGACTTCATGGGTCATATGACCCATGGCTGCACAAAATGAGGGGTCAATTTTCAAAATGATGGGCCACTGACTTATGTGGTGTAATGACTTTTATGGGTACACACGTGTGTCTGTGTAGAAAATAAAGACAGTTTATCTAGCAAAACGACTAGAGGCTAGCAAGATACCTTTGGAAAAAGACAAAACAGATTTATCATGGAATGGGATGCGCTCTAAGGGCGCATCACAAGGTGTTGACATGCGCCATTATTAAAAAGAACGGGTCAATGACGCAGGCACACCGACAATCTGAAGCTCTGATTACCTGCTGAATCAGGGGATGGATGGTAAGTCTACTCAGTGGAGTCAATCTAAATCTGCACAACAGCTAACAACAATATAATAACTGTATCCATGACTTGCACTTGTACCACTTTTAAAATCGGTGTATCAATTCTGAAATCTGTGCTTAATAATACTATTATTACTTATTTACCAAATAGACCCCCAGTTATGTGTAATAATATAGGGATTTCTGAAACTACTATAATTGAACATTTATATGCTGTCATTTTAGCATAAGAATAAAAAAAATGGTGGTTTTGTATCAATTTGGTTTTCGCTGTAGCTTTTTCTTTTTTTTTTTTTTTATGTGGTGTGTAGTAGTAGTAGTACATTTTCTTTGTCCTGTTGCAGTGTCAGCCACAGGGGCTCCCCTGAAGGGAGAACCGGTGCAGATCGTTGTGGCGACGGACGAACATGCCTTCGAGCTGGACGAAGAGCGCCTGGAGGAGATCCTCCTCCGGCCCAACGTGCGGAACAAGAAAGTCGCCGTCGTGTCTGTAGCGGGGGCGTTCCGCAAAGGGAAGTCATTCCTCCTCGACTTCTTTTTGCGATTTCTTAGTGCAAAGGTAACCACTGCCGGCACTGGACTATAAATATATTGTGATTTTTTTTATATTCAATAATGTTTATTCCTTCTTTTCATTCATTCCACAATTCCTGCTTTCACTCACTCTTTCACCCCATCAAGTTCAACTTATACATATAATGAAACTAGAGCATACACAAGAAAAAGGTAGCCCGTCATAAATAACAGAATGAAAAAAATTAAAGAAGCAATCAGTTTTTTCAAGTATATTGTGCTTTTTGTTGTTCATTACTCAGTCTCCTGTCATATAATGAGTGCAGATGTGTCCTGTATAATGTGAATCTTGTTGCTGATAGTATGAATGGTGAGTGAAAGCGCGTTGAGTTGCTTAGCAAGATTATGCGCTATATAAGCATTATTCATTATTATTATTATTATGTATCATGCTGCTGTTATGCGCCTAACTAAGAAATAGTTTCGCCCAGCATGTCCGTCTTCGGCTGGAGAAAATTATTGTAAGAATTTCTAGGAAAAAAGGCTGGAGAAGGGACTATTAATTTTAATTAAGGCAGAAAGATAGTAGATGACAGTAAGTAAAGGGAAAGGCAGAGTCAAAGAGAGTGACAGATTAGAGGAAGTTACAAGCACATCGCTTCCAGAAGGTGGGGGAACTACTTGTGCGAAAGACACAACCCTGACCCCCATCCCCCCATGGGGGGATATTTGCGATTGATTGAAAGAACTTCAAGAAGTCAGAACTGTAGACCTTAATAACTGAGTAATGCCCAAACAGTAGCTATCATTTCCCCTGTGGATAACTGTTTTCTTGCACAATAATATTAATAAATTAATAATTGTGTTCTAATAGATTGGTTTCTTGCTTTTAGCAATGGCAAAAGCAACTATGTATGCCTGTAAGCAATGCTAATGTGTCTGGCTGCAGGGGTCTCCTGATTGGCTGGGCAATGACGACGCCCCGCTGGAGGGTTTCTCGTGGCGCGGGGGCTCAGAGCGCGACACCACTGGGATCCTGCTGTGGAGCGAACCGTTCTTCTGTAAAATGCGCAGCGGAGAGGAGGTAAGTCCTTGCCATCCTCTGAGCACTTTGTGGGTACAGTCAAAGACTCAAACCTAGATTAATTTAGGACTTCCCAAAAAGACAAATCTGGGAAAACTGGTCTTAAATTGGAGGGGTCTTGTAATGGGGGTTGGTTTTATACATGAATCAGACCTGTTTACCCTCCCGGTTTTGCCGGAATTATCCCGGGAATTTGCAAACATTCTGGGTAAAATAATAAATTCCGGGTGAACGCTGAAAATCCCGGGATTTCGAAAAAACGTCTATTATTTGTTTCCGTTTGTATGAAAAGATGCAAGGGTTGTAGTTTTGCGCCAAACATGTCGTCAGGCAAGTCAACCGTAGGCGGCAAGCGCCAGAAATCTTCAACAAACGACAGCAGTGATAGGGTGAAACGGCCAAAAGTGAAGCAGAAGCTTTCTCAAAAGTATTTGAAAGTGCCAGGAATAACAAGTTCGTGTTTGGGAGACAAGCATGCACACTGCAAGTACTGCAACGTGGCAGCATAAGCGACATTGCGATGTGAATTCTGGTTTTTATTCTCAAATTCCGTGTTTTTCTATGGCAAATTCCAGGTTGTTCATTATAAGGGTAAACAGGTCTGCATGAATTATTTATAGTAAGATACATTACATCCTTGCCAACACAAAAAACGGTCTTAAATGAGAGGAGGTCTTTTAGCGGAGGATCTTATAATACTTAATAGAGGTTTGACTGTTTTGACGACCTATAAACATTCAGACAAACATTACCGTATTTTACGGACTATAAGGCACACACACCCAAAAATATTTACGCAAACTTCAGATTCTGTTATTATAGTTTCTTACTATTTTAGTAGTCATATTATAAGGCGCAGGGGTCTCAATCTTGGAAAAAAAAGTATCACCTTATAGTCCGTAAAATATGGTAATTAAAATTTCATTAAAATGGTGCCTCTGCCACAGACACGCAGCCCTATCATGTTAAACTTAATACGTTTTTACTAGTATTGTACTGAATTTGATAAGAGATTTTTTTTAAACAATTTTGCGATGCAATAAGTTCTTTAGTTTAGTATTTTTTTAAACAGACACCAACATTGCATTGTGAATCTTCTAGCATGTTTTCCAGTTCAGCCTCACTGTTGTTTTCAATACTGTTAAAGGGACACCCTGACGGATGAGTTTTTGCAAGAAACATGTCCAGATCAGTAGGAAAACACCCTTTACAGAGATCGCAACACTCACTTTGCTCTGGTTTCCCAGAAATCAAGCCGTCAAAAAGGCGATTCCTCCTTGGCGGAGGTGCTGGAAGTCAAATTCTTTCACCCATAGAGAAGGCGTTTGCCGTCTCTTTTGAATGGCCGCCTGTGTTTAGACCAAATCGTTTGCACGAACTTTTCGCAATACAAGCCTTTTTATTTTATTTTTTAAACTTTTATACAGTTTATCTAAAGGAGTTTCGCTCATAACATGGGAAATAGCTCCTTTTTTTTTTCTTTCTTTTTTACTGCACTACAAAAAAAGAAAACGCTTCAACCACAATGAGTGACCTCCACCCACCCCATTCAAAATGGCTACTCTCTCCGGCATCTCTGCCAAGGAAAAATCGTCGTTTTGATGGTTTAATTTTCAAGAACCAGAGCAAAGTGAGTGTTCCGATCCTTGAAAAGGCTGTCTTTCTGGTGATCTCAACCCGTTTCATGCAAAAACTCATCCGTCCGAGTCCACCTTTAAGGAAAAAGTCCTTGTGAATGTTGTGGTGTTTTCTGCGCAGATTGCCATCTTGTTGATGGACACCCAAGGGGCATTCGACAGTGAATCCACTGTGAGGGACTGTGCCACCATTTTTGCTCTCAGCACCATGCTCAGCTCTATCCAGGTACTCTTTCAAAGTTTCTCTTACGGTTGTTTAGTAATAATGATAAGATGTTTATGGGTTGTATGCGTCCTTCAGTTAAAGATACATATGTGTAATGTATGTCATATGTTAAATCAGGCATCAGAATTGTTCTTAACCCTCTTGGCACTGTGTATAATAAAACATGTATTTCTTCTTCTGCGTTCCCAGGCCATAAGGCCACAATGTGTACGTATGTGTTTGTTTCATAGTTTTCACTGGTGTCCTCGCTGCATTCAGCCGACACATTCCAATTTTGGAGGAGCTCAAAGGAGAAAACTATGGAATATTTTTCCTGGTAAAAAAAGGCAGGAGAATGGGCTAAAAGTCAGAAAGATAGTAGATGACACAAAGCAAGGGAAAAGGCAGAGTCAAAGAGAGAGACAGATTAGAGGAAGTTACAAGCACAGAACTTCCAGAAGGTGGGGGAACTTATTGTACGAAAGACCCCCCCGGTATCCCATGGGGGAACGTGTATTTCAAAACAATGGCGTATAATTGAAGACTGCAGAGACGTCATCGGCTACTTCTTGTTTTGACTTTTCACCTCTCATATAGACATTTGACTGGGAAACCTAATACAAGGTGACAGCAGTAATCCGGGTAAAGCAACCAGGACACTTTCACAGTGGCTGCAAAGCACTGTAGACAGTAAACTGCAGCTCACCCACCCCCACCCCCATCCGTCACTGCTACTCGTGACAGACATCACTAAACCATGCAGCCGAACCCTTTTCCTTCACTTTGCAACAAAAATACAAGCCTAATTACCTTCATAGTCTCCGTCAGAGTAGCTGTCAGTAACAGACTCATCGCTGGTGTCATTCTCATCCTCACAATCGCTACTTTCATCACTCGTTTTCACCAAGAAAGTTGGCAAACCGGTCGATAAAATGGCAAGATTCTGACAGGAGGAAGACGAAGTAAGAGTGCTACGAGCTTTCTGATTGGCTAGTTGAACTGATCGTGGCTCATCGTGTTCGACCGAAGAAGCCACGAACGTGGCTCATCGTGCTAAGCAGTTAAGTCCAATCCTCTGAAAACCATGGTACAAGGGCCACCAAGGCTCCAGACTGTGAAGCGACAACACTGAAACCAGTTCTTGACATGACCAAAACTGCTTGACGCAGCGAGAAGTCACTTTGAAATGGTATTTCACATAAAGATAACACGAAATAAAAAGGCACAATAAAAGCCAGTCCCCTGTCAGAAATTCTTAATCCTCTGAAATTTTTGAGATCCTCTGACAATCTGATGCCTGTTACAAATGCTGTAAGTTTGATTATAATCAGGCATGCATAGAGGTGAAAATATGTGTACATCATAGGATTAAGAGAGGCCAACGGCAGAATGTAAGTCGATAAGTTTTGGGATAATTGTTGAAGGGAATGACCGAGGGGAGAATGTGTAATGTATTCACTCTTTTAAAGTCATATGTTTTTGCCAAATAGCAAATACAGTGTTAATCTTATGATTTTACTTTTTTTAGTGATATGCTAGGCAAAGACTAATACTTTAGTTTGACTGATTTGCGTGTGATTTTTTTTTATTGCTGGATTTGGTGAAGGTTGATATCTTCACAGTGTCTGGGTGTTTGTGCATAATGTGTGTGTTTTCTCTCACTCAGTATACTTAACACAATTATGATATTGTTTCAGGTTTATAACTTCTTGCAAAACATTCAAGAAGACGATCTAATGCAATTATGATATTGTTTCAGGTTTATAACCTGTCGCAAAACATTCAAGAAGACGATCTACAGCATCTGCAGGTATGTCTAGATTAATACGAACACATGTTCCTTTTGGTTGTGAGGCTCTGGTGCAAAAGATAGGACTGAAATTGAAAAGAAGCATAGGTGTCGACCCAATTTTCCTTTTTTCAAAACTTCCCTTATTGAAAAATAATTTTCCCCTTATTTCAAGCCTGAAAATTATAAATTTCAGAACATGCAAAACCATGAAAAAGTTGCTGTTGCTGTGCTAGCAAAGCATCATTCTTAAAAAAGAATGTGCCAAGCTCGCCTTTATGACCCTCACCCATACAGTACACATCAACAAGAGAGTAATTACCCTTTGTTCAATTTTGTCATCTCCTCTCTTGGCCTCACTATTTCATTCTTTGATTAACCAAACTTTCTTTCGAGGCTTACCAGTTTGTTCTGTGTTGTATGTTGTTTATGTTTAACATATTCAAGGTTAGAAGGCTATGCCACTCTTGGACATGTGTTGATTTGTTTGTATGTTGTCCTCTCCACCATTGTTGATGCGTACTGTGTGGGTGAGGGTCATAAAGGCGAGCTTGGCACATTCTTTTTTAAGAATGATGCTTTGCTTGTCTCACTTTGGTTCTGACCCACGCACTGCTATGTGAATGGTATCGTAATCAACTTTGGTGGAGGGGAGTTAATTAGAAAAAGAGAGTAATTACCCTTTGTTCAATTTCGTCATCTCCTCTCTTGGCATCACTATTTCATTCTTTGATTAACTCAGTAGAGAAATAGTTACTACCTTACATGTTTTCTGTTGTTTACTGTTCGCTATGTGTTTCCAGTTGTTTACAGAGTACGGTCGACTGGCTTTAGAGGACAACGACAACGTCTCCAAGCCATTCCAGGTGAGTTGAACTCATAGAACATTAGCTCTGGTCATAAGTATACCTTTTAGATGAACACGAGTCTTGTGTTGTTGTTTGTTTGGTTTTTTCCCGCGCAGCGATTTTTCTTTGAACCCCAATATATGTCAGTTATTGCCGGTTACGGCAGGTGGACATCATTGGAAAAAGAAGAAGAAAAATGCACTAATGTGCAGTTCTGTTTTTCATTACAGTTATAAATAGTTCAACAAGTCCCATTTTTACCTTTGACGATGCAGAATAAGATTATTAATTGTGATGGAAAGTTTTTCGTAATAACTGAATCTCGATAAATGAAAAGCATATAAGCATCCTGAATATTTATCAAAGCAAATACTTCATTAGCAGATGCCTTGAAAAGTAGACCCCGAACATTTTTTCTTGATTAAAAGATCACAAACGTTTTATTAATGAGATAATTAATGGTATTGTTTAAAAACACACGCACACACATCTTTCCATGTGGGCCTTTTTTAATCCGCATTCGCCTCTCTTCCACTGTTACCAATTCACCTTATTCATGTCTACCCATTGTCAAACAAGGCAAATGAAATGGCAGGCCACAAACATGGCAAATAGACCCCAAAATGGCTATTCTGAGATGGAAAGTAGCTTGTGTATTCGCCCAAGACATCACTCTGCATTCCCACCAAATGCAAAGACATTCACTGCCAAGCACCCTGCCATGTGTTTGTCTGCTTTTAGAAATCTTCCAGTGCACGCTTGAAAAAATAGTTGCTCCCCTCTTGTCGGTTGAAATGCAACGGACAAGCAAGAACGTCGAAAAATACATGGCGCTAGAGGAGTTAAAGCTAATGGAAAGGAGTGCCTATTTTCTTTGAAACAAATTACGGTTATGAAAACAATGCAGTTCTTGCACAGAAAGGTAGTTTTTGATTGTTTTGTTTTTATAGGAAGTATGCATGTTGTGTGGAGAATCACACGCACGCACGCGCACGCACAACACACATGCGTGCATGCGCTTTCGTAGTCATGACTCATATTGTACTTCTGTTGACAGGTTTTACAGTTTCTTGTGCGAGACTGGAGCTTCCCCTACGAGGCGGATTATGGCATGGCGGGAGGCAGAAAAATGCTCAATCGCAGATTGCAGGTGAGTGTTTGTAATTGTATTGTGCAGTAGAGTAGTTGGATCATTGAAAGTCCCCCCCTGTAACATACCAGTGGAATCTTTCAGCCATTTTCTATTTGTTTAGCCCCTATCTATGTGTGTATATCATTTTTACATCCCTCCTATTTCCATTCCTCTATTCTCCTGCCCTGTCTCTGTGAATCTCTCTCTCTCTCTCTCTCTCTCTCTCTCTCTCTCTCTCTCTCTCTCTCTCTCTCTCTCTCTCTCTCTCTCTCTCTCTCTCTCTCCTTCCTCTCCATCTAATTCTGTCTTTTTTTTGTCTATATTTCAAATACATTTGGGTGTTTTTTTAATATCAAATGATCTCCGAAACATTTTATGAGCTAACCTTTCCATATATGATTTGGTATGTTAGGTGTCTGACAAGCAGCATGCGGAGCTGCAGCAGATTCGGCGTCACATCAACTCCTGCTTTGAGAACATCAGCTGCTTCCTCATGCCGCACCCGGGGCTCAGGGTAGCCACCAACCCGCATTTTGACGGCAGGCTCAAAGGTCAGAAAACAAAAATAATTCACTGCTCAGGAGTTGTCACGCTATTAGGCTAAATCAGTATATCGATTGGTACTTGTGTTTGGTGTTTTCATTTTGTTATTTGTTTGGATACATACAAACTGATATTGTTCTTAGTTTTGTGTGTGCATGCATGTGTGAGTGTGTTGGGGGGAGGGGGGGTTGTTGTTGGTTTTTCTGCCCCATCTTCTTGGCCATATAGTGGCGTTGCTCCCACACCGCTCATCTCCAGCCCCAACTCGGACACACCCAGTTTGTCCAAAAATGTGTTTGTCTGTTTCATGGTGACACACATTACCGCATTTTGCAGACTATACGGCGCGCCTGATTATAAGGCGCACCCTCCAAATTTTACATGTTATTATAGTTTTTTACTATATTATCGGTCACATTATAAGGCGCTGGTGTCTCAGTCTAGGAAAAAATATCGCCTTATAAAATACGGTACTTAAAAGTGAAACAAATGTCAGGATTGTGCCCCCCCACCCCCATCCCCTCAACGAAAAGGTTCAGGTTTAGAAGCTTTCAAGCTTAGAGAGCAAGTTCTTCAAGAATTGTGTTCGGGCCTGTTAGCTGTTTGCTACCCCTGCAGTTGCACAAGTTTTAGTTAAACATTTGTTGTCTAATTTTTTGTATATTTTTTTTTACCAATGATGCTTATCATGAGTTGGCGTGCTTGCAGAAATTGAGGCTGATTTCCGGGAGCAGCTTCAGGTTTTGGTGCCCATGTTGCTGGCTCCGGAGAACGTGGTGCTGAAAGAGATCAACGGATCACAAATCACGTCGCAGGAGCTGGTGGAATACTTCAAGGTATGGTGGAGTGGAGTGGAGTGGGCAGCAGATCCTGTGCTCACTGTGTTTACATGGATGCTCCTTGCTGGATGTCCTGAATTGTAGGATTTTTAAATTGCCTTGAGCCGGCGTCGCCGGATTATCAGAATTTCAGAAGCAACGGTTTTCTTATACACACTCACACACTTGTACAATAAAAAGGGCCTATGTAAGCATTTGCTATATTCAAAGGAATGTAGCACTTGTACTAGTCTAGAGGGGTAAAAAAAAGAGCAATAAATTGTGTGTGTGTGTGTGTATGCTGCCACTGCACCCCGCCTGGGTCATCCCTTGCAGGATTTTTTTTATCGGGAGCACTTCGTATGCAGCACACCTTTTTTTTTTCTTTTTCTTTTTAAATTGTGATTGGGAGGGTGACAAGATCAGAATCGTGAATTTTCATTGCTACTGGGAGGTTTTGTTTGTTTGTTTGTTTGTTATTTAATGGAGCTTTGGATGTCAGTAAAAAGATATACTAGCTGTTGGGGGGGGGGGGGGAAAAAAAACTTTTAAAAATAAAAATAAAAAAGATATACAGTGGAATCTCCCTATTAAAGACCCTCCACGTCACGTGTCAAAATCATGGTTTTCACTTGTTTTCCCTCTTATTATAGCTGGTAAGGATTGTTAAGAAATCTTCCAAGCGTAAGGGAATGTGACACGTGATATGGGGGTGATCTTTAAGACCTTGAAAAATCATCCAAAATAAGGTCTTTAAGTGTGAGGGAGTTGTAATAGGGAGGTAATTTTAACACTTACAAAGAAGGGCAATGTCTCAGAGAAGTAGGTCTTAAGTGGGAGTGAGTCTTAATAGGGAGGTACTGCTGTATATCACTTCAGCACAAAGGCCTTGTAGACTGTCATATATGTATTACTGTCAGCTGTAATCATTTTATGTCTGTTCTGATGCATCCACCGTTGATTCATGCATACATTTCATTGAAAAGTTGAGGGAGATGAAATGCAATTTAAAAAATATATAATTTAATTTTGAAGTAATAATGAGAATGGACCTGTTTGAGATTAAGCTTGCTTTTAGAAATGAAGTTCTTATATACATTTAGTTTTGTGTATAAAGGGAAGGAAGTCTGAAAATCAGAGCAAAGACTTTTGGAAAGTTTAGAGAGAAACGAACAGGAATCTTCTGTCTCTTTAGCAATCAAATTTTAATGCGCTAAGCTTGAATTTTGTTATTGAAGCTGATCCTATACTATGTTGCTTGCTGATCCTATACTATGTTGCTTGCTGATCCCATACTATGTTGCTTGCTTTGTTCTTTCACAGGCCTACATCAAGATCTATCAGGGAGAGGAGCTACCAGAACCAAAGACAATGCTACAGGTATCAAGTTGTTTAACTCATTCAAATCGTTCCGGCCATATATGTCCGGAATTAATAGATAGCTGTCAATTTGATGCATTTGCTTCAAGGGAAGTAAATCTGTATGCACACCGTGGTCACTTCTAAACTCACTTCGTTCCCTTAGAACACAATTTTGCCTCTGAGTTTTCTTTTGTAGTGGTTTGTTGTGGGGAAACCATTTGGTGTAGAGAGTTTTTCTATATAAAATCTATGATTTATAGTCTATATATTTAAAAAAAAAGTCTCATCTACCACTTCCCTATGTCTAAACCTGAAGTAAAAACTTGTAATCTTCTTTCATTTCTCCTTTTGTTTATGTATGTTTTGTTTGTGTGTATGACTGGAGTGATTTGTGAGTTTTTTTAATAATTCAAAATCGTTGCGATGCGAATGAGTTAATGTTAGCAAGATGCAAAGTATGAATAACATTGAATTGGAACAGTGTCTGACTCTGAGTGGGAGTTTCTTTGTAATCTTCCTATGTACCTGTGTTGAGATTCGACCTTAAAACTCGTTCAATGCTTATTGCATTTGATATTGAATCCTATCCAGAATAGCAGCAGGTCCCTATGCTATCTGACAGTCATGGTTGGAAACAAAGACTGGCATACACACATTTTACATATTTCATTGTTTGATGCTTGTTTTATTGTTGTTTTGGAGGGTGTTTTAACAAAAAGTTTGACACATATATCAAATTTGGAGGAAAAAAGGGAGGGGAGGGGGAATGTCCTGTTTGAAGTGTGTTTATATATTATTTACTGGATGTGGAGGTTCAGGAATGAAAGTTCATTGTATTGATGGAATGTTTGTGTCTACATCTTCCAGAGAAAAGGGAATTCTTTCGAATCTAATGTCCAGTTATGTGTGTGTGTGTTTGACAGGCAACCGCTGAGGCCAACAACCTTGCAGCCGTGGCCAACGCTAAAAACCTGTACTCCAAAGACATGGAAGAGGTGGGAACCATTGTGTTTCGGAAAATTCCTACAGAAGTTATAAGTTGTAATGCGAATGTTATTACAGATACATTAAAAATGCTTGGGGGAGGGGCAAACAGGCATTGTAATAAATGTACAGGCAGGAATGGTCAGTCAAAAAGATATGTGTAGATATAAATATGTATCTCATGAAGACGGAGTGTGGCTGCCCACATGGAGGGGTAATGCATTTTTTTTAAACGGTCACACACTCTTAATGTTCTCATCCGTAGCTGATGCTTTTGTACCATAATGTTCAAGTGCCTCGGCTGTTGGGATGATCCCTGGAGTCTTTTAGCCAGGGTATGACAACAACAACAACAAAATATGTAAGCAATTATAAATTTAAAAAATATGTGAACAGTTGTAATGGTGTTTACGAGTGAAGAATCGAAAAGATATAAACAGAGGTAACGGGACTAGATCCCAATTTTTTTTTTTTTTTTAACATGCGCATGAATATACCCAATACCAAGGCGTTTTTGCGTTCAGATCTGCGGAGGAGAAAAGCCATACTTTCACCCGGACAGCCTGGATCGGGAGCACCAGCGGTGCCTGCAGCGATGCCTGGACCTGTTCCACTCCAGCCGGAAGATGGGGGGCCCCGAGTTCAGCCAGACCTATGAGGACCAGCTGCAGGTATGCACAGACACACCCATATTTGTCCCAGAAAATAAGAAAATCGGTTGCCGTGTTCCAAGAATACCATTTTCTGCCCCCTGTTCCGGTACATTAAAATCGCAAGATTAGAGAGATTGTAAGCTGCCGACATTTTCGATTGCAACCATTTGTTTAGTTTTTGAGTGTCCTATGTCAATTCCGGTTTGTAGAATGCTTTTTAAAATGTGGCAGAAAGTAATGAAAATAGAGTCTAAATTTAACTGGATCATTCAATTTTTTTGTTTTTATGCCCAATAGAAGAAAATTAATGACTTTCAAACGATTTCAAAGAAGCCGTTCATCAAGGTAGGGAAGAATGCAAAAGAGTGATTTTGTGAACTTTTTATCTTGTGAATTGGCACAGCGAAAGGAACTGCATTGCAATGGTAACAAGTCGCCTACATTTTTTTGCCATGGTATGAAAACTTGTGGTAAATTCGTGTTTTTTAAAAGTTTTTTGTTCCTGAAAATTTAAAATGGAGGTATGCATCTCTGGGTATGAGATATACTGAAATGTCAATGCCAGTGCTTGACTGGACGCAGTAGATGATGTGCTGAAATCGCGATGTGATAGGTTATGTTTGACTGGGGTGAGTTTGAAGCTGTAATACTCAGTAATTCAGGGCTCCCAGGGACCCTCATCTCGGGGTCTATGAAGTACTAGAATTCTAAGGGACTTAGAGGCCTCTAAAAGAATGTGCAGGGGGTCCCAGGGATGCACTAGAAAAATTTCTTTTTAGCATTTGCAATGCCTCTGGGACCCTCTATCGCGCCTCTAGGACCCTCTATGCTGTAAGTGAAGGAGTCCATGGGACCCCTTGTTTTGCGGGACGATTGGGAGCCCTAGTAATTATAAATTTTACTGAAAGCGGGGGTAGCTTTCATGACTTATCTACGAATTTTTGTTTGTTTTGTTTTTCACTTCTCTACAATGTTGCTCGGGTCCGTCTTCTCAAGAATTTTGATTTTTTTTTTTTCTTTCTATATGTCGGTTCATTTTAGCTGCCCCCCCCCCCCCCCCCCCCCCCCCCCCCCCCCCCCCCCCCAACAGAAAAAGAAACAATCGTTTTCTTTTTGTGTGTGAAAGCTCATGTCTTTTCAAAACAAACTTAATCTTAAAAAGGGTTGTTTTTAGCCTGTTCATTTGCTTATCGCATAATCAGCATATATACAATATTCAACTATTTACTTGGCCATAGGAATAATTTTTTTGTCAAAAGCATCAATTGTTTTTCTCGTTTGCATGAAGAAATAACGACAACATATGAGATTTTCTGCAAGCACAACAAAAGCTAACCAGCTGGGTTGTTTTGGGGGTTTTTTTTTGGGGGGGGTGGTGTTTCTCGCAGGAAGAAATAGTGACAATGTACGAGAACTTCCACAAGCACAACAACAGCAAATCAAGTGGTTTCTTTTTTTGCAGGAAGAAATATCAACAATGTAGAACTTTTGCAACCTCAAGGAAACAAACACAACTACAGTGGAACCTCCCTTATAAGACCTTAAAAAATCATCCAAAATGAGGTCTTATAAGGGAGGTAATTTCAATACTTACAAAGAAGGGCAATGTCTCGGAAAAGTAGGTCTTATGTGGGAGGTTCCACTGTACTTTCTTTTTGCAGAAAGAAATGGCGACTGTGTACGAGATTTTTCGCAACCAACCACGAGGGGGAAAAAAAATCTTCTTTCTTTTTTTTTTTCAGGAAGAAATAGCGACGATGTACGAGAACTTCTGCAAGCACAACGAGAGCAAGAACCTGTTCTCTGCGGCGCGGACGCCGGCGGTGCTGTTCACGTGCCTGGTGGTGTTCTACCTCCTGGCCTCGGTGCTGGGCCTGGTGGGCCTGGAGTCCCTGGCCAACCTGTGCAACCTGGCCATGTTCCTCTTCCTCCTGCTGCTGGTCACCTGGCTCTACGCGCGCTACAGCGGGGAGCAGCGCCAGCTGGCCATGCACATCGACCAGCTGGCAGACGTCCTCTGGGAAAATGTGAGTCACTTTCTTTGCGCTCTGCTTCACTTGCCTTGGCTAGCCCCTTAACACTTACGTGACGGAAACCTCCAATCGTAGGTTCAGCAGAACATGTCTATCTGCCGGGAACCTCCAATCGTAGGTAGAACGGTCTAAGGTACAAAACTCCCTGTTATCCCAGCGGACTTTCCTTGTTTGATTTTAGTTAGTTCCCCTGAATACTCAAACGGAAATGGCATTGCTCGTTCATCTGCAGTCGAAATTTGAGGAGATTTTTGTACGAAAATTGTCAAAAATTAGAGGTCTCAGTGGCGAGGAGATTGTTTGGTTGCTCGAACTTGATGAAGTTGGAAGTAATGCTGGCAATCAGTCAGGTTTTAATGAATGTAGTGAAAATAATGTAAGTACTGATTAAATTGAACAGTGAGTGCCCAGTACGAGTACTCTAGAGTGAGAATGTGACAACAAAAAGTGTTGTTATCGGCAGAATCGTTCGATCCTGTCGCAGAGTTCGATCTCAAAGTCAAGCAGCATGTCGGCTGTAAATCGTTCATGCAATATTTTCGCAAAGCATAAAATTGAATTAAGCATCCATTTTTCAGAAAGTTTGGTGCATATCAGACTTCATTTAGGCTCTTAAACAATGTTTGATCAAACAATGTGATCAGCAGTCATTCAACAATAATTTTTCCAGTGCAGTCTCAGGCCAGCAGAGTGGTTTCACTGACGCAGTGCCAGTCACAATAGTGTTACGGCTATGTCAGACCAATTGACATAGGTCAGAACACCCAGAAATGTTGCTATGCGTAGTTATGCGGGGGATTCTTTAGCCATGACAAGCTCCTAGCGTAACATCGTCAGTCTCCAGAATCCCCCCTGAAGACGGCGTGTGGCTGCTCACGTGGCGGGGTAATCAAATACGGTCACACACGTAATGTTCTCATCCCTAGCTGGTGCATTTGTGCCATAGTGTTCAAGTGCTTCAGCTGTTGGGATGATCATGGAGTCTTTTAGCCAGGTATACGTCAACAACAAACAACAACTTGCCTTGGTCTTGTCGTGGTCCCTTGTGAGCTTAATTTTTCTTTTGAAAAAAAATTGTTCCGATTCGTCTTCTTGTCATAACTTTTATTGTTTAGCCCATACTTGGCTCGATACTAATGCATGTGCATAGAGACAGACTCGATCAAGAGTGCATGTGGGTATTGATACAGTATGAGGCAGGTATAGGCCTGAAGAAATCCTCTCCAACAAGAAATTATGCTCTTGACCTGATCACTAGGTTTAGAGCTGGAAATAGAAATTCAGGCAAAAGCTACTGTCAATGTCTACATATTTTGTATGCTGTGTTTTACTTTGTCTATGCTTATGGGGACAAATTTGTTGTGAGTGTTTGTGTTTATGGCTTTGAAGCCCTCTGGGCTGGAAGTTGAAATAAAAAAACTTAAAACTTGACTTGACTTGTCTTGGTCCCTTGTTGCTTTTGTCTTACAGATATGGATCATAACGTAAACAATCTGCATGTGGCTGGATGCTGATGCGTGTGTGTGAGAGGGACGAGTTTAATGGGTACAGATTTTTATGCAGTATATGGAGGTGGGGGTGGAGGGTAGTACGTGTTTTTGAAATCACATTTCTACTTTTTTCGTCCAGAATCATGCCTTTTAAATTTAACCCTTTCAACGCCAGCCATTTTTCAGCTAAGACTTTCCATTGAACTTACTTAGGTAGAGAACAAATTCTGTCTGCAATATTGGGGATTGCTCTGTGACATGCATGAAATAAGGCCTATCCTTACCTCCCAAAATTAAGAACATAAGGTCATAGGATACCCTGATTTGATGCCTTTCAGTGACATGGGTATTAGCCCTTTCGCCGCCAGCCATATTTCAGCCCCCAAAACCCCATTAAGCTTAACGGGGTAGAGAAAAAAATGATCTAAACTGTCATCAAAATCTACCATTCCTCTGTGACATGTAGGCCTATCCTTACCTCCCAAAATTAAGAAAATAGGATCTTCAAATAACAGGCCCTGATTTGACGCCTCTTAGTGACATGTGTGTTAAACCACTGTGGTGCAAAAATGCGACATTGGCGGTGAAAGGATTAAATCATTGTGGTGCCAAGAGGCAACAGTGGTGATGAAAGGGTTAAATTCATTCTAAGAGCGCTGATTCCAGTGTTAACCTTCAACCTCCCCAACACTTGGATGGCCCCTTTACTCTGACTTTCAAAGAATTAGACTTTATAACTGTTCTTATTCCTAACATATCGGAATGCTGAGTTGATATGTAGCACTCACGTTTCTTTTCTTTTCTTTTTCCAGGTTTTGTTCCAAGTGTACACCAAACTAGCAGAGCAGGGGGTGCGGCACGCAATACAGCATCAAACACAGACACGAAATACTCGACTCAAGAAACGTGTTTGACCTCCAGGCCTGTATAAAAAAGATAACCCGCATTACGCTAATGACTGATAACGCCTATGATTTATTATGTAGATTTAATACAAGTGTGACCAATAGACTATTCCACTGAACAAGCTGAGAGTTGAATCCTTCACTAGTAGCTGGAAAATCTTTAAACGGGATGATTGTAAGTAAATGCGACGATAAACTTTTAGGGAGTGACGCTTTCTTTTTTGCCCATGAATGGTACCCGGAAGTGATGTTTGGAGATAGCAGCCCGAGAAAAATGGGCAGGTTTCTAATCCTGCTAACGCACGACATTCCATTCTTCGCACCAGTGAAAAACATTGTGCCAGAGGACAAGTTGAGTGTGTATGAATTGAATGTAGTCTGATGGCTTTCAACTCTCGGCTTATTCAGATTGAGGGCACAATGGCAAAACCCCTGCATTTCGCATTATATCGAAATGTTGATATTCATGATAGTAAGTGGACCCCTCGCCCGTTTTCCATTATGTTCCTCAGGTGTGGTCAACCCTTTTCTTTTTTCTTTTTTTTATTTAGTTTCTTGATTAAAACGATTGTGTTTTCATTGCAACTTTTTTTTTTTTTTTTATAATTTAGTTTCTTTATCAAAACGGTTGTATATTATTTATTGCAACTTGTATTGAAGCTTTGCGTCAGATCCATGTACATGATTTAGCAGCAGCAACACATATTTGGAATCTTGTTATCGCTTGATTTGGCTGAATTTGTTTAATAAAAAGGCACAGATTTTTACCATATCTTGAGTTGTTCCCTTCTTGAAATAATGGATATAAGAAATGTTGCTTTTTGTTGTTCGTTTCGTTTCGTTTTGTGTCTATTTTATTTATCTGTGCTGGGGGGGGGGGGAGGATTAACGTAATAGGCAGGCTTGCTGTCCACATTTCATGTTCTTTAACATCTGTAGTGGCAGCTTGAACTTGTACAAGTTTGTTAAAATGATGTTCTAGTTCATTCGGGTTTGGGAGCGTGTGCAAGGGCAGACATGCAATTCTGTGTGTGTATGGGCAAGTGTGCATGCATGCTTGTGTGTGTGTGCGTTCTTTGTTTCAAGAAGCGAGTTAATATCGCTGCACTGTGAGATTTATATAGTTATGTAATGCTGGAACCAAAGAAAGATCACACAATCATTTTGAAACCTTTCAATATAATGTTAGAAAATTCTTCTTTTTCTTCAGAAAATGATTGTGTGTTTGGTTCACAGCCTTGTCAAATGAGCATTAGTATGTTAGTAAATAGTTTCCCAAAGAGGGGTGCAACCTTTTTTTATTTACAGATGCATGATTGTCAGAGCTTGTTCAGCTTTCTGTGATGATCAGAATGAAGGGCTCAGTTGTGCATGATCTCTGGTCAGTTCTTTCTAAATTGTTAGAAGTGGTTGGATTTGATTGTGGGTTTCATGTAGAGGGAGGGGGTTAAGACCAAGTCGACTTAGTGTGGTTTAGAGTGTTTTGTATTAACTGACAGTTCCTATTAAAGACCCACCATGTCACGTGTCAAAATTACGTTTTTCACGTGTTTTCCCTCTTATAGCTGGTAACAAATCTTAAGAAATCTTCCTAGCATAGGAGTGAATGTGTCACATGACGTGGGCGGTCTTTAAGGCCTTGTCCGACGATGCTTCCTCTCGCACGCACCTGGTGGCCCTGTCACGATGTGAGAATGGGTGAACACTCTTGCAAAAGAACGAGTGATTGCGTCGTCGGACTTTAGACAGTGGAGAAATAATACTCTGACTGTGTGTGTAGGGGGGGCTTTATTTGTTTGCTTGTTTGTTTTTTAATAACAGTGCAGAAAATTTTGAAAAAATATCTACCGTGTAGCTATATGCAATTCCATTTATTTATTCATCCTTCTTTCAATTTCTGTTGTACATGCAGTTTTGAATGAAGTCACGTGTAAAAATGGATGTTGGGTGTTTTGGAAACATGTAGTGATGGTACCTTCCTGTATCCGCTTCCTCCCCTTCTCATGCCAGTTCGGTTTAGCTGGTGTTACGATGTGCCTTTGGAACACGGTTTTCTCTGTGTGCTGTTACCGGTATCCTCTTGCCCATGAATGAATGTCATGTGTGCATGGTTATGTCTTGATCCGTTTATCAAGACAGCATTTCTTTTAACATTTTAGTTTTTCATATAACCTGCAACTAGTGGGCATTACAGATGCAGTGAAAATACAGTTACTCTTCTAGCACCAAGGGCCAATGTATTCGCCCAGTACATCACGCTTCACTCCCACCAAATGCACGGACATTCACTGCCAAGTGGACTGCCATGCGTTTGTCTACTTTCAGAGTTTATGTCAGTGATTTTTTTCCCCCGTCAAAAGCAACGTATGCACACTCGAAAAAATAGTTACCCCCCTCTTGTCGGTTGAGATGCAACGGGACGACCAAGAACGTCAGAAAATACATGGCGCTAGAAGAGTTAAAGTTCAGTTGTGAATAAAAAGTCACAGTCTGATGAATTGATGCTTATTTGTGTTGCAGCTATGTGAAGTTTTTCAGTGTAGAAGAACAACACTGTGTGTGTGTGTGTGCATTGTAACATTTCCAATGTTCTATTTCACAATCCTTTTTGTTTGGGCTACAAGAAGTTTAGGCATTAAAACTGGATTGTAGAAGTTTCAGGCACTGGTTTGTTAAGATTTCCAAGCACTCTGTTGCCATGCTCCTGATTCCTGTTTGCCTAACCCTTTAATCCAAAAACTGTTGTGACCTCGCTATCACAGTCTGTAAATGGCCCAGGCATTTGGTAAATGTGTTCAAAGTGGGTTGAGAGGTGAATGGGTGAAACTTTTCCTGGTATACAAGGATTTCCTGTTTTTTGAATTTTATCAGAAAAGGAAATTCCTTTTCTTTAAATTTGTTAAACAAGATCTTTGTGTGTCTACTGTATTTTTCAAGCACTTTAAAATAAGCACTTGCATTTGTATAAATTGTGGAAAAAGCAAACTAAAATACCTTCATAAATCAATTTCTGCTTCAGCTGCAGGGGGACATTGCCCCTGGACCCCGGCCTTTCAGGGTTTTTTCATTTTGTGTAGTTGCACCCATGTGTATGCGTTAATATTCCTTCATTGTGTAAATGTTAGTATATTGAGCTCTTGTGTGACTGAAGCATTGTCAACAGACTGTTACTAGTGCGCGGGGCAATCAACACTGAAAACGTTAGTCAAGTTAGAGCACACGACTGTAAGGGCCAGTTGTTCTGTCCACGTTAATGTGAAACGTTGAACGAGCTGTGAGAGGTCATGAAGCTCCAGTTTTGTGAATATCGAATTAATGTTGAGCGGCTGACAATATTCCTCTGGACTGTTTGCAATCGTATGAAATACAGTAATAAAAAAAATTGCTTAAAGGGCTTCACACACTAGCGTCAAGATCTCGAGATCGCGGCGATTTTTTGCTGCAAGGCGCAGTTTGATGCGCCGCTTGCGTGTGAGAGATTCGCGGCGCAACAGGATTTTTGATGCGTAGCTTCGCGATTTTGTGTTGCTCGAGAATAGATGCGGCTCTAATTTTGATGCTCAAGATCGCAGAGATCGTGAAACTAGCCAATCACAACGGACGGAAGGACCATAACTCTGATTGAAGGGAAAAAAAAATGTTGTTTCTAGGAGGAGGTTTGACGCTAGAGTAATCTTTCCTTGCGTTCCAAATAAGGAAGTTCGAGCGACAAGAGGCGAAGCGACAAGAGTCGTGTGTGAGAACACCACTGCCTCGCTACAATGTGTGCTGTGATGCAGGCGTCAACGCGTCAAGGCGTTGCTCTGAGAAACAATTGACGCCTGATGCTAGTGTGCGAAGCCCATATAAGTCAAATTTGAAGGGACTGAAATTTTATTTTGAGATAGCCAATATTTTGAGTTACATAAAAAGACTTTTCAACATAGATATTATATTGGGACCCAAAAATTATTGTGAGTTATCCAGTGTTTTTGAGTTATCCGTTCTCCACTGTATAGACTTTCTTTTCAGCTCATTTATAGGTTTGAGTTTTGAGCGAGTCTGCTGTCATAAAACACATGGTTTCGGTTTCGTGAAGTGTTCAATGTATGTCATTTGAAGAGATGTGTGTGTAATGATTACTCAATGACAAATTTCTGTACAGCCTTGTGGGTTCCATTTGTGTCAAAATGAACGTATGATCATGCGCTATTCCCTGTATGTCTCACAGTGTTGTGATAATTATAATGAAGGAGAAAGAACTACAACAGATGCGCAGTGCAGTGCAGATGTAGAACAATCAGTCTACATGCTACAAACACTGGATTTGTAGAGAGTGAAAGCTGCTTGCATGCAGGTCAGATCAATTCTATAACGGATTACTCATGCAAAATTTCTCGATTTTATTGTACACTTTTTTTTCTCAATCGTGGAATCATCCATTTAACCATTAACTGTTTTATTAATGTCTCACTAAGCGATGTATTGTATGGAGTTCTGGATTAAAATTTGACGACTTTTGATTTGAATACGGACCTGTTTGGAAAAGCGAATATTCTACTAATGAAACTGAAAAATGTCATTGATTTCATTTTTGGCCACACAGTGTAAATCTGGTGATCTCACATACATTTTTATCGTTTGTATTTCAAGTTGAAATGATTATGTATGTTTTTTAAAACCAATACTTCCATGTCTCTCATTTTCTGTCAGCTCAATGAAAAGATGAGGGTGGAACCATTGGTTCCCTAGAGATGATCCCACAGAATTTGGGCAAGGAAACAACAGGGTCTGTTCAGAAGCGATTCAGATTTGCGGCTCATGTTTCTGCGTTGAGAAATCTGGGGATTTTTTTTATAGTATAGAATTGGGCAGCGTGTGTGGTTGTGGTCCTGTGTTTGATGAGAAATGTCCGCCGGTTTTATCAACACAGAATGCAGATTGATGAAAAAGGATCCAAAAGTACTAGGTCCTTGTTATCAAAGTGACTACTTCATTGGAAGAAGCTTTGGGTTCTATAGCTCTGCACTGGAATGTTGCAAACACTCTGAACATTTCTTGACCTTTTTTAAATTTTAATGTTTATCACATCACAATGAATATTGAATAATGTTGTGTCTCTATTGCGATCCTTTCAGTTAGTCATTTGGTTTCCTGTGTGTTTTACATATTGTGTTTGAGCATTCCATTATCAATAACATTATTTGACAAATGTATCTGTTGTATATTGGCACCCAAGCGTGTATAATTCACTACAATGTCATGAGTTTGGGATGTGATATTAAGTGTCTATGTTTTGGTTTTTGTCACTGATCAATGTTATGAATGTAACCAGATTTACTATCACTGCAATTGAAAGTTCTTTTTTTTAAAAATGAACTGTCAGTAAATTTCATAATTAAAGTACATTTGATAATAAAGAAAGAACAGGTTATGATAGATATACCAATACTTCCACTAATACTTTTCATTCCCATTTGCTTTTAGGAATTCAAAGTCAGATTTTCTCTGTCAAATTTTCTTATTTTTTTCCACCCTAGAAATCATGTGTGTGGGTTTTTGTTTTTATCAACAATGACGGATGTGTCATGTTTTCAGTTTATGCATCTTATGTTTCTGGAAGACTCGCTGTCAGTCTGATGATAACCAGATTATTTTGGTAGTGGTGGTGTTTTTTGTTTTTTATATTTATCAGCAGCACACTATGTTCCAATCAAACTTACGAGCAAATCTCAAAAGCATTTAGCACTTTTATATAAATAGTTCCCCCATCTTCTGGAAGTTCTGTGCTTGTAACTTCCTCTAATCTGTCAATCTAATTTAACCATACATTACCAACACTTAAAACATGTGCATTGACTCATAATGACCTGGAACTATACCAAAGAATATAGTAAAACGAAAGTAGGGCGTGACGTCACTCCCTGCGCCGGATATGGGGTGCGAGTTATCCCCCCTACATCCGGGCAGGCGAGGTGCGCGCGCGCACTACAAACATCATTCTTCCTTTTCCACCCAAGCTCTCTTGACCTGGCTTGCCATTGCTCTCCTCCTTTTGGGGTTTCCACTCTGTTCTAGGTGGGTCCGTTCCATTTATTTTGTATCTGACTATTCTTTGGTTTCTTGGACTGCCTGTTGGGCTGTCTTTCGATTTTATTTTCTTGTATTTTTGGAAATTTTCATGATACAAGTCAGGCCGGTTCTCTTCGTGTGTGTTGTGTGGGCGGCCATCATGGCTTCACCCACCCCCCACACTCTGCCTAAGACTTCGGTCTCTACTCCGGTTCTCTCCTCTACCCCTCTCCCTCGCGATAGGAGTGGTAGGTTCTGTTCTCCCTCTCTTTCTCAAGAGAAGTCTGCTAAGGAAAAATCTGTTTCAAAAGAAAAATCTCTCAAGAGATCTGCGCGTTCTTCTTCAAAGCAAGACGTTTCTTCTGTTAAGGGGGCTTCAGTTTCTCGAAACGAACTTGACCCCTCTTCTTCTGTTTCGGTGGCTTCCACCCCTTCGGGCGATACTCAGTCCGTTCTGCAGTCCTTTATTGACCAGCTCGGCTCTAGTGGTCTGCACATTTGCCCCGTTAAGTCAGTTGATTCTTCGGATTACTTTTCCGGTTCCCATGAGTCAGTTTACCCGGTTGTTTCGGCCCAAACAACCGGGTCTACTCTCTCGCCTACTCTTGTCCACAGGGTCTCCAGCAAGCGTCCTCTTTCCACGAGGGCCCTTTCTTCTTCCAAGACGTCGGAGGGCACTTACGTGGCCTCTCACTTCAAACCGGTGGGGCTACGGTTGGTCCACCCGATCCTGGAGGATCCACCGGTTCTTCTCCCGGAGGATCAGGAGTATCCTCCGGAGAGCTCGCCCCCCCATGCTATGGGATTTGAATCCGACGGACGGTCGGATTCAAGGCGAAGGCCCCCCACCTCTGTATCCAAAAGAGGTCACGGTTCGGCCGAACCGTGGGGCTATGAACCTACCGGGGACGAAGGGACTAGATCCCTAGGCCCCGAAGGCCACAGGCTCATGGCCAGTTCCGTTGAGACGCGAGCTCACGGTTCTGGCGCCTACAGGCAAACTTACGGTGGAGGACGGGCTAGACCTGTCCGCCCCGAAGTTAATCCCGGTTCCCGTTACCGGGAGGACGGAACCGGTCGACTACCTTCCCACTCCTCGGTCTACCGACCTCTCATCCGGTTGGAACCGGCATCTTCGGATGAAGATCAACCGGCACGCATAGCCATGCGTGACCAACCGGCGAGGTTTCACCCGGTTCAGTTTAAGCCTAGAGCTACTCTACCGGGTGAACGGCACCGTACAACCGGTGAACCGGTTTTTGTCCACCCAGCAGGGGGGCAACCGGGTGATTCACGGCGGCATACGGATGAAGCATCTCCGTTTTTCGCTCAATGTGATCACCACCGTTCTCACGGTGAGGCTTCTCCGGTGGAATCGGAGCTTTCAGACGGTGAAACCGGTTCTGATTTGGAAGCGTTGATTGAGCGCGAAGTGCAACGCCGCCTTCGTTCAGCGGTGTCTGGCCTTGTTCCCCAGGAGGACGGGTCTTCCCAGGACGCGCCCTCTGTTGCCGGTGTTCAGTCCCACGGTGTGGGCGTTCCCCAACAAGGCTTGTTGGAGATTTTGAAGGACTCTTGCCCGGATGTTGTTGAGCTTAGTCGGTCTGTGTCACAGTCGGCTACCGGGGAGTCTGTCGGCTCTTTCCAGCAAGGCAAGAGCCGTCTCCTCCTCCAGGCTCCTACTCTTCTTTTGGACGCCGTGCGGAAGGCAGAGGCTTTCTTGCAGACGGGCAGACCAGAACAGCCCCTGATCGGTCTTTCTAGCCGTTCGAACCGTTTGCTGCGTCAGAAAGAGGACACCACGGCTGTGGGTTCTTTTTCGGTCCCTCCGTTCAGGTCAGTCCTCCCTCTCTTGGAGGACTACCTTCCGTTTCCTTCCTTCTCTAAGCCGTCTAAAGCGGAGCTAGAGAAGTTGAGATTGAATTCAGGCTTCGCTGCTCCGATTGTCCTCAAGCAAGCTGTTTTCAGGCAACTGGAAACTGGGCTTTCTGACGCTCTCAAGGGGTGTGGCGTGGCCACTTCCCTTATTCGTGTTGTGGCGGAGTCTCTAGGGAAGTCCACCTCCGAGTCTCCGGTGGATTTTCGGATTTTTGATTCGGTGGACGAGCCTTCCATCGGTGTGGCTCTTGCTGCCTTAGGGGACTCTATGCAGAGTCTCTCTGAAGTCGTGGCGGCCTTGAAGGTCCAGTCTTCTGCTGTGTCTAGAGACAGTCTCTTGACGGAGTCCAGATCTCTCTCCCAGAGGGAAAAGGAACGGCTTCGTTCTCTCCCTTTGCCGTTCTCAGGACTGTTTGGCCAGGAAGTTGTGGATCCGATTGTGGAATCGTCCACTAAGAGGAAGGCTGAGGATTCTCATGACGCGTTGGTCAGGGAGCTTCTCAAGCGCTCCCGCTCTGATCCTGGGTTTCGCCAGTCCCTTCCCAGATTCCCTGCCTCAAGGGCTAGGAGGGGGAATTTGGCGTTCAAGGTACCGCAGCAGTCTAAAGCCCTACGGTACTCCTCCTCTCGAGCTCCATTCCGGTCCAGGGCCCAAAGGTCTCGTCCTCAGGCCTCCAGGGGCTTCAGGAAGATGCTTTCCAAGGGCCAGCCTTTTCTTTAGACCCCGCACGGCCCCGGGAATCCACCGGCGCTCCTGCGTCAAGCGTAGATGCGCTCGCGAAGGCGTATCCCGCTTGGCAGTCGGCTGTCAAAAGCGCATGGATTCTCGGTGTTGTGCGGGAGGGTTTTCGGTTTCAGTTTGTCCTGGAACCTCCTCTGTCTGCACAACCGATCTCCTTCCCACCACCTTCGGATCCGGAGCGGTTCGACATCCTTCAAAAGGAGGTCTCCGCTCTGGTGGAGAAGGGAGCGGTCACTCTTCTAGAAGAACCGGGCCCCGGCTTCTATTCTCGCCTGTTCACCGTTCCGAAGAAATCGGGCGGCTTCCGTCCTGTTCTGGATTTATCTCCCTTGAACAAGTTCACCAGAAAGGTTCGGTTCAAGATGGAGACTCCTTCCACGGTCAGGGCTTTCATTCGCCCAGGCGACTGGGCGACCTCCATAGACCTTCAGGATGCCTATTTTCACGTGTCTATCCACCCGAGCCGCAGGAAGTTTCTGCGCTTCGTTTGGCAGGGTCGTGTGTTTCAGTTCAGCGCCCTTCCCTTCGGCCTCTCCCTGGCTCCTTGGATCTTCACCAAGGTGACCAGGGAGATGGCCTCCTTGGCACGCGCAAGAGGCCTCAGACTGAAGGTCTACCTCGACGACTGGCTGCTGCTCGCCGCCAGTTGGTCGCTGTCTCTTCAACACACTCAGGTCCTTCAGGACATTTCTGTCTCCCTGGGGTTCAAGATCAATCGGAAAAAATCCGATCTTGTCCCTTCTCAGAGGTTCAAGTACCTCGGCATGTGTTTCAACACTCTCACCTTCTCGGTGTCGCCCTCGCCGGAGAGGATTTCGGCTCTCTCTTCTCTGGTGGCGGACCTCTCAGAAGCGAAGTCCGCCACCCTTCGCCGACTCCTCAGCCTCTTGGGGCTGATGGAGTCGGTCTCCGAGCTTCTCCCGCTCGGCAGGGTCTTCAAGAGACCTCTGCAGAGGGAGATCACCGCGCGGGTCTCGGATCCATCCCTATACGACCAGCTGGTGCCGTTAGGGCAGTGGTTCCGGAAGGCGGTCCTTCAGTGGACCGACACATCCTGGATGAACAGTATGGTCCCAATCAGTCGATTGGGGTCCCAGCTGTTCATCTTTACGGATGCCTCCCTCAGCGGTTGGGGAGCCCACATGGACAAGGAGGAGATCTCCGGTCTGTGGACTCCGGAGGAGTCTCGTCAGCACATCAACCTCTTGGAGATGGAGTCCATTCGCTTGGCTCTCCTCCACTTCGCCCCTGCGATTCAGGGACGGTGGGTCACGGTGTGCGGGGACAACTCCGCGAGTTTGTCCTACCTTCGTCGTCAGGGAGGAACCCGCTCTCTTCCTCTTTCTCTGGCGGCGGAGAGGATCCTGCTCTGGTCAGCCTCTCAGGGCATCGATCTCTCCGTGGAGTTCATCCCGGGAAAACTGAATGTTCTCGCGGATTCCCTCAGCCGGTCTCAGCAGGTTCTGCCGACCGAATGGACGATCGCCCATCACGCCTTGGCTCAGATTTGGGATCTCTGGGGCAAGCCCATGATCGACCTCTTCGCAACGAAGTACAGCGCTCGCTTGCCTCTCTACGTGTCCCCTGTTCGGGACCCCCTAGCGTTGGCATTCAATGCGTTCTCCCTGGACTGGACTGGCATGTCCCTCTACGCCTTCCCACCGACGGCGTTGATCTCCAGGGTCCTTCAGAAGTGTTTCCGGGAGTCCCCCCACATGGTGCTGATCACTCCCTTGTGGCCCACGAGCCACTGGTTCCCGGAGCTCCTCGCTCTGGCCCGAGACGGTCCTCTGCGTCTCGAGCTCACTCGGGCCACTCTCATCCAGCCAAGAAGCGGGGTCGGCCACCCAGACCCCTCTCGGCTCAACCTTGCCGCCTGGCTACTTTAAGACAAGGGCTCAGGCGGCAAGGCTTTTCCACCAGGACGGTGGACCTTTTGGTTTCTTCGCGTCGTAAATCAACCAGCGACTTGTATGGTCTTCGCTGGGCGACGTGGTTTTCTTTTTGTTCCGAGAAGAAGCTTGATGCGCTCAGGCCTTCTACGGTTGAATTTTTGGATTTTCTGACTCATCTTCGTAACTCGAGAAATCTTTCATACAAGACCCTGTCCGGCTACAAGGCCGCCTTGGTCAGTACCATTACCTTGGCTTTGGGGGCGAAGCGCGCTGAGAGCCTTTCGGCTCTTCCCGTTTCGCATTTTCTGGATGCCGTCCGTTTGCAGGCTCCTTCCAGGACGATTCACGTCCCACAGTGGGACGTGTTCTTAGTTTTGAACTTCTTAAGGGATAGGTGTGAACCCCTTTCCTCTCTGTCCCTTAAGCTGTTGACCTTCAAGACTGTCTTTCTCATCACTTTGGCCTCAGCTAGACGTGTCAGCGGGATACACGCCTTTAGCGGACTACCCAGGGACATTGAGTTCTCGGACGATTTCTCTGCGGTCTCTCTGACCTTCCTTCCTGAGTTTCGTGCCAAGAACCAACCAGGGGATGTGGGCTCTCCTCTGGTGCACATCGCAAGTCTGTGTTCTGTCCTCGGGCCGGATGATGCGGATCGCTTCCTGTGTCCTGTCAGGTCGCTTAGGTTCTACCTGGCCCGGACTAAGCCTTTCCGTGCGGCTAGGCGTCGTCTTTTCCTTTCCGTTAACGTCAAGTATTGCAAAGACGTCGCTAAGGGGACAGTCTCTCGTTGGTTGCTGGACTGCATTAAGCTTGCTTACGCTTCCTCTCTTGTTAGACTCCCTCAGAACCCGGTTCGGGCCCACGAATTAAGAGCAATTAGCACCTCTTTGGCCCTACTCAGGGGAGTGCCTTTGGTCAAGGTCATGGCTTCGGCTTTTTGGAAGTCGCAAAACACGTTCATCCAGCACTATCTCCGGGACTTCTCCATTAGAGGAGATGACAACCTCTACTCCATCAGGAAGGTTGTGGTCGCCCAACTCCCCGTCTCCCTGTGATGTAAGTGTCGCAATGCCTTCTTTTCGGGTATTTACTTGTTGGTATATCATGGGTATGATTTTTTGGGGGAATGTCTTTTCAGACAGGGTTTTGTGAGTCTTAAGAATACGTGTTGTTCTAGGCTTGAGCCTTTTTTATCAGGTCAAGGGTGCTTAGCTTCTCAAATGAGAGCATCACCCTCCTCCTCTCTGGTAATCTGCACATGTTTTAAGTGTTGGTAATGTATGGTTAAATTAGATTGGTAGATTTTTATCAATCTTACTATCTATTTTAACTAAATACTTACCAACACTTAAAACAAATATGTTCCCTCCCTGCCTGCCCGCCTGATGCTATTTGAGGGAAAAGGGTTTTCGAATGATGTTTGTAGTGCGCGCGCGCACCTCGCCTGCCCGGATGTAGGGGGGATAACTCGCACCCCATATCCGGCGCAGGGAGTGACGTCACGCCCTACTTTCGTTTTACTATATTCTTTGGTATAGTTCCAGGTCATTATGAGTCAATGCACATGTTTTAAGTGTTGGTAAGTATTTAGTTAAAATAGATAGTAAGATTGATAAAAATCTACCACTCTCTTTGACTCTGCCTTTTTCCTTTGCTTACTGTCATCTGCTGTCTTTCTGCCTTACCGGTCCATTCACCTGCCTTTTTTTTTTTAAAGAAACGCTTTCAAAAATATTTCCTCCAGCCGAAGTCGGACTTGCTGGGCCTAACTATTTCTTAGTCGCATAACGGCAGAATGACACATCTGCGCTCATAATTGACAGGAAACTGAGCTATCGAAGATGAAGAAGAAGTTTCCTCTTCAAACAACTTTGTTCTGTATTCATTGATGACCCCAATGAGCAGGAACTAGTGAGACACTTGGCCCACAGTGTCTTGCTACAAATTTAGCTTTAAAGGAACGTTGGTGCACTTCTCTTCTTCTTTCTTTTAAGCGGGCGACAGACTATGTGACTGCCTCATGTGACTCGATCAGGTCGTGATGTTTCACCTCATTTGCATACCATCCTGCTTGATCAGTCAGGTGACAGGGCCGAGTAGGGCGGGTTCTAAATTTCAATGATGGAGTCAGATGGCTTGTGACCTCTTCTGTGCGGGAAACAAAATTTGGTCTACGTCACGACCTGATCGAGTCATATGAGGCAGTCGCATAGTCTGTCTCCAGCTTTAGCAGAAAGGTTAGGGTGAAACAGTTTCAAATATGCAAATGCGCTCCGCATTCGTGTTCCTCCCCTCACCCACCGCACTTCTCCTTTTTTTAGTTTTAGCCTTTCGCTGCTGTATGGTAGAAGCTTGTGCAGATTAGATTTAGTCAATGAAAGCTTACGCACAGTTTTGCATTCTTTGTGGAAGGTGTGGACCAGCACTACATGGGTGCTACTCTTTCAGTTTTACACTGATTTCAGGGTGTTTTTTTATTTTACCAGAAACTGAACTTGAGGGTTTTTGTAAATTCCTCAACAACAACAAAGTCACCCACAAGCGATTTGGGGCGTTTTGAACTGGGTTGTTCTATCCTGGAAGTCTCTCTCTTGAAAACAGCATGGTGATGCCATATTGTTTTCAAAAGGCAATGTAATCATTTTATAAGGCTTATCGGACTCGAGCTGTCTGTCCATCATTGTAACTGTCTGTCTCGTTATCTCTCTCTCTCTTGCGATGCCCCCCTGAATCGTCCAACGGGGCTCTACCTCTGTACTCTGCTTGGGCCCGTGGCCGGGCCCCTGGACCCCTGTCTTTCATTTTTTTTGTCATTCTGGGGAGTTGCACCCATGTCATTATGAGAGGTTGTGTTTTACATGTATGTGTTTCGGTGCGTTTGTTTTGTAAACATTTATATATTGATGAGCACCCATGACGGATATTGTATCGGAGAAATGCACTTTTTAGTTTAACAAGCTTTCTAATGCTGGGAAACTCCCCTATCACAGAGTCAAGAAAACGTGGCAATGTTGCAGTTTAGACAACCCCCTCGTGTTTACCACTCTCGATCTTAAAGTTTGGTTCTTTCGGTTTCATGACTATAACCCTGGGCTGATCCTAACCCAGACCTGCCTACTGCTACGAATTGGTCGTAGCAGCTACAAAAAATAAAACTTTGTTACGGAGCTACGGCAACCTTAACGTTGCTACGGGGGAAAAAAAATTTGCCAACGCATTTTATTTTTGCTTGTGCCGTTCCCGGTTTTGTCTGTTTCTAAGAGCAGACGCCGTGTCATGCGCGATAACCTAGTCACTTCTGTTTTTATCAAAGTGACTGCGCATGCGTTCTTATTACTTTCTTTGAATAAATGGCGGACTCCAGCAGCAGTATCGGGAGATGTTTGAAACGGAAAAAAACCAACCCAAACCAGAAAACGAAAATCATCTCGTTCTAAGAAAAAACATCGGCCTGCCGCACAAGTCTTCAAAATAGCTTACACGGAGGAGTGGCCTTGGTGCGAACCATGCTCACTGCAGTGCAACATCTGCCATGCGGACTTCTCTGTGAATCATGGCGGTAGAGACGATTGCCGTCGACACGTTCAATCGGCGAAACATAAGCAGTACGTTTCGGCTCAGGAAAAGAACAAACCGATTGCTGTCATTTGTGGATGCTTCTGAAAAATTTGCCATGCTACTGAAAATTGATGGCTGGGCTACTGATGGGAAAAATTCCAAGTAGGCAGGTCTGTCCTAACCCTAACCCTTTCCCAAGAATGTCAGATTGTTGCTTCTCGGTGAAGCTTTTCAATGCGGAAATTTGATGAGGAGGGTGATTAAAGCACAGTTTAGCCGAACATGTTTTAACCATACCAGTAATCAACATGTATGCTTTGGATCTTCTGTTCAATAGGGTGGTGGGTGATTTTTGTTTGGTTGGTTGTTGTTTTTATTTGTTGTGCCCCCCCCCCACCCCGTGGGGATACCGGGGCGTCTTGTATAAATAGTTCCCCCACCTTCTGGAAGTTCTGTGCTTGTAGCTTCCTCTAATCTGTCTCTCTCTTTGACTCTGCCTTTTCCCTTTGCTTACCGTCATCTACTGTCGTTCTGCCTAACCGGTCCATTCTCCTGCCTTTTTTCCACGAAACTCTTTCAAAAAGGTTTTCCTCCAGCCGAAGTCGGACTTGCTGGGCCTAACTATTTCTTAGTTAGGCGCATAACGGCAGCATGACGTATCTGCTCTCATAATTGACAGGAAACTGTCTGAGCGATCGAAGAAGAAGAATTTGTTGTGTTTTTTTATTATTTAATTGTTTTCTTTATGGTCTCATGCTGTTCATTGTTGTTTCCCAATTTTTGTAAACAAAATTCTATAAAGTATATTATACTGGATATTATAAAATAAGTTTGTAAGTGATTATTGAAGCAAGGTCGTTTTCCTGTATCTAACAGAGTACATAGTACTTGTGCTCAATTATGCCTGCACATACTGTATGTAAATGTGATGTACGCAGATCATGTTAAATTTCACATGTTGCAACGTAGCAAAATGGAGGTTGCAGTTTTCACAACAACAACAACATACAGTATTTATACGGCGCTGAATCTTGATAGAAATCAAATCAAAGCGCGCACACACGTTAGCATTCGTAACGCATTCAAACAAAAATGCAATACAAAGCGAACACACACGTATGACATAAATGGTATACAGCAGAAACAGACCTAAAGGCAAGAGAGAGAGTGGAGCCTCACACACACACACATACACTCACTCACAAGCTCAAAAGTTGATGCTGCTTCTCAGAAATTGCAGGTTTCCACAAAATCACCATTATATACAGTCGAATCCTGTCTATTGGACACGCCGGTATTGCAGATGTCTCGGTAATCAGAACAGTTTGATTCGGTCTCTTCTATTTATTACTAAGGTCTCTTCAGTAGAACGACCACCTTTCAGCTACGGACAGCTTTGGCCAGTCAGATGGGTGGTCAGAATACAGTGGAACCTCCCATTATAAGACTCCCTCCCATATAAGACCTTTTTTTTTTAAACCCTCCACTGTCCCCGCCTTTCTTTTCATTTCTTTTTTTTTTATTGTCTCCTTTTTTTTCTTCTTCTTTCTCTTTTTTTCCTTCACTTCTCCCATACATTTGTCTGTGTGATGATCTAAGATGGACATTTTTCTTCGGTATAGTTTAGTGTTTTAGTCCGATACATAAGTGTCTGGGTTTCTGTGTGACTTAGAGTTTGGTGCCCATATAAGACCTACTTCTCTGAGACATTGCCCTTCTTTGTAAGTATTAAAATCACCTCCCTTATAAGACCTCATTTTGGATGATTTTTGAAGGTCTTATAAGGGAGGTTCCACTGTATTTGAGTTTCGACTGCATTACCCTGTATGCCGTTTTTGATCATTCAGATATACCAATCAGTGTTTCCTTTCTCAAAGGTATTTGGAATGTGTATGTAGTTTGTTCTTTTTTTCTATGTTTCAAAGCAGCATGTATATTGACTATGCAAGTTGATGTGTTTTGGTCATGGTGTGTATGTCTTGTTTCCTGCTGTTCTCTGCGATTTACTACTAACTTGTTCAGACACGTTTCCCTTGTGTTTGTCATGTCTAGTCTCTCCCGATCATTTCCCTTTGAAATAAATTTGATATTTTAAAATGTGAATACACTGTGAAGTCAAATTTGTGTGTGTGAGAGTGTGTGCGATTAGATGGGGAAATGGGTACGCCGATCATGGCCTTCAAGTCGGGGAGGAAACGACAATAATCATGATTCTTGCATGTATGCATGTCCAATTTTGTTCGTGATCGATCACTTGACGATCAACTATATATGCAGAAAAAAAGAAAAACTTTTACAAAAAAACAGACACGAACAATCATAATATCTGTTCTCCACAGAGCAGTGGCATACTAAAAATCAGAAAGCTTTTAATCACACTTTATTCACATAAAATAAATTAAAAGGGATCGCATGCACACTATTGTAATTGGCATTTAACATATTACCTCCCCCTCCCCCCCCCCCCCCCCCCCCTCCCCACCACCGTAGTTGTGTACAGTGAATGTCTTTTCGTTTGTCAACGCCCCAATCATGCTTTATCTAGTGGTTGGGTACGGTAGTCATGTGTGCGTCTTAAAGGGGCACCCTGACGGATGAGTTTTTGCAAGAAACACGTCGAGATCACCAGGAAAACACCCTGTACACAGATCGTAACACTCACTTTCCTCTGGTTTCCTAGAAGTCAAATCTGCGATTCCTCCTTGGCGAAGGTGCTGGAAGTCAGATTCTTTCACATGCCTTCTCTTTTCTAATGGCCGCCTGAGTCGCTTAGACCAAATCACGAAATTTCCACAATACAAGCCTTTTTATTTACAGTTTACCAACAAGGAGTTTCGCTCACAGCAAAGAAAATAACTCCTTCTTTTTTTCTTACTTCGCTACGGCAAAGAAGAAAAAGCTTCAACCACCCTGAGTGTCCTCCACCCACCCCATCCAAAATGGCTTCTCTCTCCGACACCTCCGCCAAGGAGGAATCAATGTTTTGACGGTTTTGATTTCTAGTGAACCAGAGGAAAGTGAGTGTTCCGATCCTTTAAAAGGCTGTCTTTCTGGTGATCTCGACGTGTTTCTTGCAAAAACTCATCCGTCAGGGTGCCCCTTTAATTAATTAAACAGTTAACATGGGTAGTAACATTCGCTGTTTATGCTACTTTACATGTTACTACTCGTGTTAACTGTTTAAGACGCACTCGTGATTGCCGCACCAGGATTTAAGCGTTGAGTTGTCAAACGTTTTTGTACACTTTCTTCCACACATTTCTGACCCAGCACCACGGAAGGGACATTAAGTCGCTGGGCTAGTTTCTCACAACAGGCTTGTAAAGTCAAAAATATCATTTTTGAGTTATGGGTATTTTAGTGTTCTCTAACATGTTATCTTTCATATTTATAAAGGACAATCTTTAATATTGTTTCTAAGTGGTCTTATAAGTGTTTAAAAACGAGTAGGTCAATGCATTTTCTTCAGCTAGGCTAGACTTCAGACTGTTTTCACAAAATGGCCGACATTCACCCTACTAACTTTAAAGGCTCTTGATTTTGGAACGGAAAAAGATACAAGATTGGTTCTTGTATCATTAGAAAAAGAATTGTCTGAAGTTGTCAAATATATATTTTTTTCAGAATGGTCAGTTTGACACTTCGTGGTGCTGGGTCACATTTAAAATAATAATGCTTCTCAAACGCGCGCGCATACGCACGCACACGCACGCACGCACACACACACACACACACACGCACACGCACACGCACACGCACACGCACACACACACACACACACACACACACACACACACACACACCAGTTGAAAGGAACACAAATTCAAACGGCTGGGAAAACAAACAAACAAATGAAATACCATCATTGCCATTAAGAAGATCGTGGCTGATGTGAAGCATGTTAAATTAACATTAAAACAAAACGCGTAATAAATACTGTACAATTATCACAGCCACCAGATACCATTGTTATAAAAATGCAAGCAGTTAGCAGTAGATAAATAAACACCTTTAAGGGACAACAACACTCCTTATTGAAACATACTATTTCACGTTCAGTCCAATTTAAAATACTCATCATAACACATAAAACATTGAATCTTTGCCCTTCTCAAAAACGGCAACCTTAAATCATGGTACAGAGTTGACATAACATGTTTCGAGGCCAAGAATGTATACAGTACCCAGGGCGAGGGGGGGGGGGGGGGGGGGGGGGGGGGGGGGGGGGGGGGAGTACCCACATTGTTAAAAAAAAAATGTAGACACTCAAGAAAATGCAATCAATGTGGAAAGCCTTGTGCATCCCGCATAAAAAGATACAAAGATCACGTGAATGAATCGTATTCCCCCTTGTATTGGTTTTGCCAAACATTCCACTTTGCTGTAGTCGTCAAAGTTTTAACTCATTCAAGTCGTTCTGGGACATATATTATTAATATATAGTTAATAGATAGTTGTCAATTTTATGCATTTGCTTCAAGGGAAGTACATATTATATGTGTACACACCATACCTTGGTCACTTCTAAACTCGCTTCACTCCCTTAGACCACAATTTTGCCTTTGCTGACTTTGCTTTTGTTGGTGGGGGGAACACAGAACCAATCGGTGTAGAGAGTTTTTCTATATAAAGTCTATATATATACAAAAATATCTACCACTTCATAGCCATAGCCACGGCACCTAAGAAAAACGACCTTTATTCAAGATAAAACCATAGTGTCAAAATTTAAAAAAATTATAAAATAAAAATATCTATATTTTGAGAAAATCTCTTTTTTTTCTCCCCTTCCCCCTTTTTCCCCAAAATCTAAAATTCTCAGAAATGTCCCGTATGGCTTTGCCGAGAGGACGTAAGACTTTAACTTCGCACACATGGCACCAAGGAGACAATATCGAGCCTCGGCGGTTGGAATAGTGATAAAATAAGTACGATACATCAGCCCTTTCTTTGCCCTTCTCAAAAACAGCAACCTTAAATCATGGTCAAGAGTTGACATAACATGTTTCGATGCCAATTTTCTGTTGTTGTTTTACTAATAAACCATGTAATTTCTAGTTAATTCTGGAAGGAGGAAAAACTCACTACCTCACTACTGGCAACAGCGGGAAGAACCAAGGACCCTGTGCGTATAGACCCTGCTGGTGATCGGTCAGTTCTCACACATTCTCTCTTTCAGTCATACCGTACAACACCGCCCATTTAGAAGCGGGTTCCCCCGTGGGGATACCGGGGGGGGTCTTTTGTATAAATAGTTCCCCCACCTTCTGGAAGTTCTGTGCGCTTGTAACTTCCTCTAATCTGTCACTCTCTTTGACTCTGCCTTTTCCCTTTGCTTACTGTCATCTACTATCTTTCTGTCCATTTTCCTGCCATTTTTCACGAAACACTTTCAAAAAACATTTCCTCCTCCAGCCGAAGTCGGACTCGCTGCTAGGCCTAACTATTTCTTAGTTAGGCGCATAATGGCAGCATGACGCATCTGCGCTCATAATTGATAGGAAACTGTCTGAGCGATCGAAAAAGAAGAAGAAGAAGCGGGTCGCACAACACCGTAGGCAGTTTCACCTCCCAGGCTTTGTGCCTCACTGTGAGGCAGGGGGGGAGGTGCCCAGGTCCGGCACGGACATTTCTTTGGACTCCAGCATGGAGCGCACGTTGACCGGTTGCCGGCTGCTGGCCTCAATCATGGCCTGCTTGCGCTTCTGCTCGGCCCACTGCCGCCTGAGGGCGCGGTACTCTTTGTCCCCTTCCAGCAGCTCTCTGAAAGGATAATAATCATTGTCAAAGTTTATCTAATGGATAAATTAAGGGTCTTTGGTACGCATGACTTTTTCTGAAACTGTGACTTTTCTGAGAGAAAGGGGTAGAGAATTCCAAATTGTAGGTCCGGAAACAGAGGAAGCCATTTTGGCGTAGGAATTCAGAGAATACCTAGGAACAATTAACAGAGAAGAGTCTTGAGACCTCAGTGCTCTAGGAGGCATGTAAGGGTGGAGAAGATCCGAAAGATAAGAGGGCGCAGATTCGGAATTGAGGCATTGACAGGCAGCCAGTGGAGGATGCGCAGAAGAGCTGACGCACTTTCACGCCTCGACCTTTGCAAAACTTTGCTTACTACCTTTCTGCCTTACTGGTCCATTCTCCTGTCTTTGTTCTATAGAAACTCTTACAAAGATGTTCTTCATCTGAAGACGGACATAGTACTGGGCCTAACTATTTCTTAGTTAGGCGCATAACGGCAGCATAACGCATCTTCTCATATGACAGGAAATTGTCTGAGCTATCAACGAAGAAGAAGGTATGGCTAACAGGGTGAACCTGTTCCAGGATTGTTTGGTTTTACGTTAGTTAACTACATGCAGGCCTCTAATGTTTTCACCAAACGTTAATGACCAGTTCCAAATGGGTATATCATTTTGATTTTTGTAACTCGTCCAAAAATGTTTTTGTCTGCACAGTGTCTATAGTATAACATTGCCATAAAGGATTTTGTCGTGAATGGGGTGACAACTGTTTCAGCTGCGTACAATCCATAAACGGTAAGCTATCGCTGACTACATCATTTGAAAGTGCAAGCAGGATTTGGCATTCTAATTAATGTAAATTAGCACTTGGCAGTGCTTTGAAGAGAAGCTGAAAAGAATGCTTCCTAAACGATTGCGCGACCATTAAAAGATCGTATTTATATAAAGGAATTCTTGAAAATATTCGAAACAGGATTGAACACAGAAGACAACTCACGAGTATTCCATGGTCCCGTTTTGGTCCTTATCCACTTTTCTATAGACAACTCACGTGTACTCTATGGTCCCGTTTTTGTCCTTATATCCACTTTTCTATAGACAACTCACGTGTATCCTATGGTCCCGTATTTGTCCTTATCCACTTTTCTATAGACAACTCACGTGTATTCTATGGTCCCGTATTTGTCCTTATCCACTTTTCTATAGACAACTCACGTGTACTCTATGGTCCCGTTTTTGTCCTTATCCACTTTTCTATAGACAACTCACGTGTACTCTATGGTCCCGTTTTTGTCCTTATCCACTTTTCTATAGACAACTCACGTGTACTCTATGGTCCCGTTTTTGTCCTTATCCACTTTTCTATAGACAACTCACGTGTACTCTATGGTCCCGTTTTTGTCCTTATCCAGTTTTCTGATCAGCTCATCAATCTGCTGCACAGTCAGGTGAATGCCAGCTTGCTGTAAGAAAATTGAAAAGAAAGTTATTATTTACCATAGTAAAGTCTGTCCAGATGGATTTTTTAACCGTGTTTTTACAGTCATCTTCTATCTCATACAACAAAGTGTAAAGCCTTGTAAACTAAAAATCACAAAAACTATGTTTCGATTCTGACTTGGTGTATAATATAACATTACGTAGGGCCTAAATGTCAAAAGTAAGTGGAATACGGGTGCGGTTGTAAACAAAGCATAAGGGAGGTGTATTCAGGGGGGGGGGGGGGGGGTTCAGTATGTGTGTTCAGTATGTGTGTGCGCGTGTGTGTGTGATGTGTGTATGTATGTGTGTGTGTGTGTGTGTGTGTGTGTGTGTGTGTGTGTGTGTGTGATGTGTGTGTGTGTGTTCGCGTGTACGCATATCTGAATGTGTTGTGCACGTGTGCACGTGCGCACGCGAGTATTAGATGCACACTCCGTTTCATTGAAATGGAGAATGCACCCTCTTCATATTTTTCGTTTTAAGAATGTTGTGGTAAAAGTTTTTACGACATGGACTGTTAACTAAAGGCAAACCCTAATCAATCCTTAAAGGGCAATCATTTACAAAAAATGTTATTCTAATCGTGTATGCATGCTTTGTATTATTTTGTGGTTTCCTTGAAGTGTAAGTTTCTGGGTTTGGTTTTTTTCATTTATTTTCCTTTATTGATGTTTGTGCTATTTTTGTGAGGGCAGGATATATTTTTTTATTTTTTTTAAACACAACTTTGTCCCTTATTCTTTAACCCTCAATAAAGAGCAGAGGGAGTTATCTTTCCTTACTTCATTATTGTCCTCTCTCTGCTTGCCTCACTGCTTCTATCTCAATAAAGACCACTTTGACTTGACTTTGCCTTGAAACAAACTGTATGAGTGCAATAGTCATAGATTTTTGTCTGTCACTTAGACCGTAATGTCTGTATAATAATAATAATAATAATAATCATAATAATAATAAACGGACATTTACATAGCGCTTTTTGTCGAGCACAAATCGCTTTACAATCAGCATTGAAAAACACACACGCACAACAGACACACACGCACGTGAATGAACGCGTTCTTGCACACAGACAGGCACACACACATTTCATCAGACACACAGAAAACACATTCTCACTGAAATCCACACAAACTTACTCAAACATACACTTGTACAAACACGCGCGCACGCGCACGCACGCGCACGCACGCGCACGCACACGCACACACAAACACACACGCGCACTCACATACACAAAACACTCACGTGTACTCACACTCACAGACACATACTCGCACACACTCCCCCCCCCCCCCCTCTCTCTCTCTAGCCGAACACAATCTCTCCTGCGCACGCATACACTCATACACATGCAAGCACATATATACTCACACAGAACACACACAACACACTCACACACACACACACACACCTGCTCGGAAGCGCGGCCGTGGGCGCAGGCACACTCACACTCGCGCACACGCTCACAAATCACATACATACACGCACACAAATTGCATGTATAGGTGAAGACGGGGTAAAATGCCCATGGGCGGGTAAGAAGCCCATGACAATTATCTCATCAATTAAGGCAAATTTCAGTCAAATTTGCCCATGAGACGAATGCTAAACATGAACACTCGTCTCATGGGCAAAATGTGACTGACATTTGCTTTATTTCATGAGATAATTGGCATGGGCTTCTTACCCACCCATGGGCTTTTTACCCCGTCTTACCCTACATACAAACATACGGACATACATCGCACAATCACACACACACGCACGCACACGCACGCACGCACACACACACGCACACACGCACGCACACACACACACACACACACACACACACACACACACACACACACATCGCACAATCACATGTATGTGTGTGGGAACACTTCAACACGTGCGGTTAACTAACTAAGCGCTGTGGCTCACCTGCACGCCCACGAGGAACTCCTCCCTGCTGATGGTGTTGTTGCAGTCCTTGTCGAAGTCCCTGAACAGGTCGATGATGCGGTACCCGCTCTCCCTGATGTACTTGCGCAGCTTGGTCATGGGGTCGCGGATCCACCACTCCGTGGGCTCCATCTTCTGGATGTCCGGGGGGCTGCCCTCGAACTTGACCCCCGCGTGGATGACCACCAGGTCATTCACCTGCTTCAGCTTCTGCTCCAACACGTGGAACTCCTCCGTCACGCGGACGTTCTGTTTATCACAAAACAAAACAAAAGATTATTTAACTCTTCTGCTCAGTCCTTTCTTTTTGCTATTTCGATATCTGATCTTACTTTACTTTCTTTTATTTTCACTTGATAACGAGGATATTCCTTGAAACGTTGTGGGGGGCTTTCATATTAAAAAGGACAAAACAACCTGTTTAGTTCAGCGGTGGTTTTTTTGTGTGCCTTGTCCTTCAGTGGTCATTTCTTTATTTCTTCTAGCACCATGTATTTTTTGTTGTTGATGTTCTTGGTGGCTGTCCGTTGCGTCTCAACCGGCAAGAGGGAAGTAACTTTTTTTTTCGAATGCGCATGCGTTGTTTTATTTTATTTTTTAAATCGTTGACATTAACTCTGAAAGTAGGCAAACACATGGCAGGGTGCTTGGCAGTGAATGTCTTTGTATTTTGATGGGAGTGAAGAAAAGCGAATTTTAACTAGCCTATATAACTTCCTCTTCTTCTTCTTCTTCTTCTTCTTCTTCTTCTTCTTCGTCGTCGTCGTCGTCGTCGTCGTTGATAGCATCCCTTTGACGTCATTATAAAGTATTACGCTTACACATGGGTTTGATGACGCCATGAGATGAAAGGCAACAACTGTGGGATGCACTTTTTTCTGTTTGTTAGGTTTTGTCGTTGTTGTTGTTGTTGTTGTTGTCGTTGTTGTTGTTGTTGTTTTGTTTGCTGTTGCTTTTGTTTGTTTGTATGTTCTTGGTTTTCTTTAAGTAGAGAAAACGATAGAGGTTGAAGTGTTCAATCTGCAGTAAGAGAAATGATGGAGGTTGAAGTGCTCAATCTGCAGTAAGAGAAATGATGGAGGTTGAAGTGTTCAATCTGCAGTAAGAGAAATGATGGAGGTTGAAGTGCTCAATCTGCAGTAAGAGAAATGATGGAGGTTGAAGTGTTCAATCTGCAGTAAGAGAAATGATGGAGGTTGAAGTGCTCAATCTGCAGTAAGAGAAATGATGGAGGTTGAAGTGTTCAATCTGCAGTAAGAGAAATGATGGAGGTTGAAGTGCTCAATCTGCAGTAAGAGAAATGATGGAGGTTGAAGTGTTCAATCTGCAGTAAGAGAAATGATGGAGGTTGAAGTGCTCAATCTGCAGTAAGAGAAATGATGGAGGTTGAAGTGTTCAATCTGCAGTAAGAGAAATGATGGAGGTTGAAGTGCTCAATCTGCAGTAAGAGAAATGATGGAGGTTGAAGTGTTCAATCTGCAGTAAGAGAAATGATGGAGGTTGAAGTGCTCAATCTGCAGTAAGAGAAATGATGGAGGTTGAAGTGTTCAATCTGCAGTAAGAGAAATGATGGAGGTTGAAGTGCTCAATCTGCAGTAAGAGAAATGATGGAGGTTGAAGTGTTCAATCTGCAGTAAGAGAAATGATGGAGGTTGAAGTGCTCAATCTGCAGTAAGAGAAATGATGGAGGTTGAAGTGTTCAATCTGCAGTAAGAGAAATGATGGAGGTTGAAGTGCTCAATCTGCAGTAAGAGAAATGATGGAGGTTGAAGTGTTCAATCTGCAGTAAGAGAAATGATGGAGGTTGAAGTGCTCAATCTGCAGTAAGAGAAATGATGGAGGTTGAAGTGTTCAATCTGCAGTAAGAGAAATGATGGAGGTTGAAGTGCTCAATCTGCAGTAAGAGAAATGATGGAGGTTGAAGTGTTCAATCTGCAGTAAGAGAAATGATGGAGGTTGAAGTGCTCAATCTGCAGTAAGAGAAATGATGGAGGTTGAAGTGTTCAATCTGCAGTAAGAGAAATGATGGAGGTTGAAGTGCTCAATCTGCAGTAAGAGAAATGATGGAGGTTGAAGTGTTCAATCTGCAGTAAGAGAAATGATGGAGGTTGAAGTGCTCAATCTGCAGTAAGAGAAATGATGGAGGTTGAAGTGTTCAATCTGCAGTAAGAGAAATGATGGAGGTTGAAGTGCTCAATCTGCAGTAAGAGAAATGATGGAGGTTGAAGTGCTCAATCTGCAGTAAGAGAAATGATGGAGGTTGAAGTGTTCAATCTGCAGTAAGAGAAATGATGGAGGTTGAAGTGCTCAATCTGCAGTAAGAGAAATGATGGAGGTTGAAGTGTTCAATCTGCAGTAAGAGAAATGATGGAGGTTGAAGTGTTCAATCTGCAGTAAGAGAAATGATGGAGGTTGAAGTGTTCAATCTGCAGTAAGAGAAATGATGGAGGTTGAAGTGCTCAATCTGCAGTAAGAGAAATGATGGAGGTTGAAGTGCTCAATCTGCAGTAAGAGAAATGATGGAGGTTGAAGTGTTCAATCTGCAGTAAGAGAAAACGATGGAGGTTGAAGTGTTCAATCTGCAGTAAGAGAAAACGATAGAGGTTGAAGTGTTCAATCTGCAGTAAGAGAAATGATGGAGGTTGAAGTGTTCAATCTGCAGTAAGAGAAATGATGGAGGTTGAAGTGTTCAATCTGCAGTAAGAGAAATGATGGAGGTTGAAGTGTTCAATCTGCAGTTAGAGAAATGATGGAGGTTGAAGTGTTCAATCTGCAGTAAGAGAAAACAATAGAGGTTGAAGTGTTCAATCTGCAGTAAGAGAAATGATGGAGGTTGAAGTGCTCAATCTGCAGTAAGAGAAAACAATAGAGGTTGAAGTGCTCAATCTGCAGTAAGAGAACACGATAGAGGTTTAACTGCTCAATCTGCAGTAAGAGAAAACGATAGAGGTTTAACTGCTCAATCTGCAGTAAGAGAACACGATAGAGGTTTAACTGCTCAATCTGCAGTAAGAGAACACGATAGAGTGAATGCCCTTGGTGGGTGGGGGAAGATGGTTGAGTACTGACCAAACAAGGGAATAACTCTCGCCAATAACCCTATTATGAGGCCACTGAATGGCTGCCTTTTGCAAGAGCGAATGCCCTTTTGGATACTGACCAACAAGGGATTCACTCTTGCCGTCAAGGGCGTTAATAACCCTAGTTGCAGTGGCCAATAGGTGACCCATTGGTCATGATGGTGGTTGACTGACCAACATTTCCAGGTAGTTGACACAGCTGCTGTCGTTGCGGTCCAGGGCTATGAGCAGAACCATGGCCCCCTCGCTGCCGATGGGGTTGGAACTGATCTGTAGGGACATACAGGGAAGAATTAAATAACAAGATGGAGAGATCGATAAACACGAATGTTCAGTGCAAGAGACTGAGATTTGTTTGGGGGCGAATAAGAGAGAGGGGTGGGGTGAGGAGAGAGAGAGAGAGAGAGAGAGAGAGAGAGAGAGAGAGAGAGAGAGAGAGAGAGAGAGAAGAGAGAGAGAGAGAGAGAGAGAGAGAGAGAGAGAGAGAGAGAGAGAGAGAGAGAGAGAGAGAGAGAGAGAGAGAGAGAGAGAGGGAGGGAGGGAGATCGTAAAGTTATAACTGATCCATGAAGACAATAGCAAAGCAAGCTTAATCGAATGAAAAGACAATTTAATAAAAATAAAAATAAAAACTTTTCTGTGTCTACTGTCTGTATTTTTTGTGAACCTCAGAAACAAAACCAGTTAACGTTAACTTTATGAAATGCTCTGTGTTCTCACAACAACAAAAAATGGTGTATATATATAATAAAGCCATGCTTTCAAGGGGACCCTGACCTTGATGCCTTGCAGGACGTCGTTGGTCTGGAGTCCGACGGCGATGTAGCCGGCGCCTTTCTCGGGGATGCGGTTGAAGCTGATGTCCAGCTGCAGCAGGGTGCGGTTGGTCTTGAGGGCCTTGCCCATGCTCTCCGCCCCCTCCAGCCCCAGCCCGTTCATGGAGAAGTTCAGGCACCGCAGACCGTAGTTCTCCTGGGGAGCAGAAGTGGGTTAGCTGTATGTAGGGTAAGACGGTGTAAAAAGCCCATGGGCGGGTAAGAAACCCATGCCAATTATCTCATGAAATGAAGCAAATTCCAGTCACATTTTGCCCATGAGACGAGTGTCAATGTTTAGCATTCGTCTCATGGGCAAATTTGACTGAAATTGTATTTATTTCATGAGATAATTGGCATGGGCTTCTTACCCACCCATAATTTCAGTCACATTTTGCCCATGAGACGAGTGTCAATGTTTAGCATTCGTCTCATGAGCAAATTTGACTGAAATTTTCCTTTATTTCATGAGATAACTGGCATGGGCTTCTTACCCGCCCATGGGCTTTTTACCCCGTCTTCACCTAATAGTGGTGGTGGAAGTAGGCCTGAAGTAGACTAAAGACTCGGCTATACACGTCAGCTAAAATCGTACGACTGTACGACACGATTCGATCACGTGGTCTCGAAGAACACGTGTGGTTCGCGCTTCGAGACCACGTTCTCTCTTTGAGTGTGTATCAGTCATGCATGCATGCGCGTGTGTGTTCACGTGTTTGTGTGTAAGCTTACGCGTTTATGTCAGTGAGGATAAAATCCCTGAGATACAGACAGGCAGACAAACAGAAAAAAACAATGTGGTAGGATTATACGGTATTGTATTGTATATTATTGTATTGTATTGTATCGTATCGTATTGTATAGTGTATCGTATTGTATTGTATTGTATTGTATTGTATTGTATTGTATTGTATTGTATTGTATTGTATTGTATTGTATTGTATTGTATTGTATAGTGTATCGTATCGTATTGTATTGTATCGTATCATATTGTATAGTGTATCGTATCGTATTGTATTGCATAGTGTATTGTATCGTATCGTATTGCATAATGTATCGTATTGTATTGTATAGTGTATCGTATCGTATCGTATTGCATAATGTATCGTATTGTATAGTGTAGCCTATCGTATTGTATCGTATTGTATAGTGTATCGTATCGTATCGTATTGTATATCGTATCGTATCGTATCGTATTGTATAGTGTAGCCTATCGTATTGTATCGTATTGTATAGTGTATCGTATCGTATCGTATTGTATATCGTATCGTATTGCATAGTGTAGCCTATCGTATTGTATCGTATTGCATAGTGTAGCCTATCGTATTGTATCGTATTGTAAAGTGTATCGTATCGTATTGCATAGTGTATCGTATCGTATCGTATTGCATAGTGTATCGTATCGTATCGTATTGAATAGTGTATCGTATCGTATCGTATTGCATAGTGTATCGTATCGTATCGTATTGCATAGTGTATCGTATCGTATCGTATTGCATAGTGTATCGTATCGTATCGTATTGCATAGTGTATCGTATCGTATCGTATTGCATAGTGTATCGTATCGTATCGTATTGAATAGTGTATCGTATCGTATCGTATTGAATAGTGTATCGTATCGTATCGTATTGAATAGTGCATGGCATTGCATTATTTTCAAGTCACAGAAACTCGTCTCAACATTAAGGCAACACTCAACAAAGCGGAACAGTTTCTCCTCCCTGGCAACACCCGCACTAGGTCAAATCACTCATTCAAATACAGTCAAATCACAACAAGAACAAACACTTTCAAATACAGCTTTTCCCCCAGAACTATCCCAGTTTGGAATTCTCTTCCAGCAGCAGCAGCTGAGGCTCCCTCCTTGGTATCTTTCAAGAGGGAGCTCAACAACTTGTCTTTCTAATCTTGTCCACCCCACCCCCTCCACACACATATACACACTTTTTTTCTCTCTTTTTTCCCCACACACACTTTGCCCCCAATTAGTTTTCTTATTATTTTAATTTCCGCATTGCGCAACCTCGTCACTGTACCAATGTCTACTGAGACGGCGTGACATGAAATTATTGAAGACTTGACTTGAACATTCCTATATAGACACAGGAGACAAAAAAGCAGAAACACCGCGGTGAGCGACGTCACACCACCTGGATGCCCTCGGCAATGAGGATGGCGCTGCGGGTGCGGAACCGGTTCCAGGAGAGGTCCATGGTCTCCAGGGACTCGTTGGTGGACAGGGCGTCCTTGAAGTGCTGGGCGCCCCGCTCCTCGAAGTAGTTGTGGCGTAGGATCAGGTGCTTCAGGGTACTGTTTTTCTGCAAGACACCCACCAGGGACAAGGTACAAATTATTTATTTATTTTAAAATTAATAGTTGTGGCGTAGGATTAGGTGCTTCAGGGTACTGTTCCTCTGCAAGACACCCACCAAGGACAAAGTAAACAATATTTAAAAAAAAATTAAATGGCCTATTTTGTGGTTGACCATTGGTCAGTGTGACTGACCACTGGTCAACCACATCAACAATTGTTCATTTGAACTCCTAATACACTAATTTGCAGTCAGACAGTGAAAATAGGCCAAAGTGACCACTGGTCAGTGACACTGACCACTGATCAACCACATCAACAATTGTTGATTTGCAGTCAGACAGTGAAAATAGGCCAAAGTGACCTCTGGTCAGTGACACTGACACTGGTCAACCACATCAACAATTGTTCATATGATCTCCTAATACAC
>CM065684.1:15760440-15762940 GCA_017654935.2 Phymorhynchus buccinoides
GTGTTCCGACCCTTGAAAAGGCTGTCTTTCTGGTGATCTCGACGTGTTTATTGCAAAAAAACTCATCCGTCAGGGTGCACCTTTAACACCCAGCTAATCAAGAGCCTGCCGGGCTTAATGCTTTAATCTTTCGATAATTGGCACGTAAGTCGGAGTAGTCCTACGTACGTGTGGGCTAATTAAGCGTTGGCAATCTAAAATGCGTGAGCAGACGGTTTCAGTTCAATATTTCACAACATTTTTGGTTATAGTGAGTTAGTGATCGATTGCCGTCGTTTGACCGTGTTATACATTTATTGCAGATGTTAACAAAACGAAACGAAATAGGGATCAATAGGTGTTGCCTACTCTAGATAATTGTGATTTACCCTATGGCATGCCTAGGGTCTTCCCCTATCTTTGGGCGGGTAAGAAGCCCACCCCAATGCGTCATAAATAAAGAAAACAGTCAAATTTGCGCATGCGACGCGCTAGACATTAACGCTCGTCTCATGGGCAAAATGAGACTGAAATTTGCTTCATTTCATGAGATAATTGGCGCGGCTTCTTACCCGCCCATGCGCACACCCACGTCGCGCGCTATCTTTGGTTACTTGACCACCTGCGTTAATACAAACACACACGCGCGCGCGCGCACACACACACACACGCACACAACACATACACATACACACGCGCGCGCACGCAAGCACGCACACACACGCGCGCGCGTGTGCACGCACACGCACACGCACACACGCACGCACACGCACACACGCACACACGCACACACACACACAGTCATATACCCCCACGTGTAGTATATAAGCCCATATTTAATCAATGTGATTTGTGACTTCCATACCCCCGTAAGCACAAAGCCACACAATAGTAATTAAGATGGAAGCAGTGTCAACAGCGGCCCAGATGAAAGAGGTCAAAAACAACAGAACACCGGCTCTCAGAGGACAACCGGTAGTTTTAGCTGAAACAATATTTTGGTCAATTGGACCATGGACACACCATCGTTAGTCAACAAATCTCTGGTTAAGTTGATGAACCGTGCTCTCGATTGTTTTCCTTCCATTACTACTACTACTAGGGGAAGACGGGGTAAAAAGCGCATGGGCGGGTAAGAAGCCCACCCCAATTATCTCATGAAATAAAGAACATTTCAGTCAAATTTGCCCATGAGACGAATGCTAGACATTAACGCTCGTCTCATGGGCAAAATGAGACTGAAATTTGCTTCATTTCATGAGATAATTGGGGTGGGCTTCATACCCGCCCATGCGCTTTTTACCCCGTCTTGCCCTACTACTACCAATTCTGGAACTCGATCAGACACGGATTTTATAAGGCCGATGTCCTTGGAGCTACAAGGAGTCTATATTCTATTAAATCTGTGAATGTCATATAGGCCTAAGCTTTTTTTCATAATTTTATATAATATACATTCTCGAATATCATACAATAGGCATGTCACTGTCAAGTCAAGTCAAAATTATCTTTATTGACGATAAAGGAATAAGCTAAACAAAGCTTTTTTCTTATCCTGTCGTCATAAATAAATGAGAAACACAACTGAAGCAAACAATACGGAAATGTTGTGTGGTCTCCATATTTGAAAAGACAATCAGTGATGATAGAGAGAGTGCAAAGAAGGGCTACAAAATTAATAAGAGGATTCCAAAATCATTCCTACATGGAAAGACTAAAGCTCCTTGAATTACCTTCTTTAAAGGCTAGAAGAGTCAGGGGTGATTTCATTCAATGCTTCAAAATATTTAACAATATTGATGACCTAAGCATACAAGATTTCTTTAAATTATCAAATGTTGACAAAACTAGAAACAGTGTTGACAAAATATTTATTGACTATAGCAAGACTAATCTTAGAAAATACTGTTTTACTAAAAGAACTGCACCTTTGTGGAACAAGTTACCAACTAATATTAAACAAGCACCTAATACTAACATTTTCAAAAATCTATTAGATGACTTGGAATATTATAAAAATTTGACATACGAATATGATGAATGATTATCTAAAACCTGAGTGCACGATAAACCTTGTACATTATAGATGATATTATTAAGGATGGGACGCTTGAAAGCCTAACGGCTAAGTTTTTAGTCCCTATATCCTAACCTAACCTAAACAAGATGAAAAGCAAAAACTGTAAACAAAAAATCAATTTGCAATAATAAAATATGACATTGCACAATACTTATGAATGTATCGCTCGTGTGGGAATCACCAAGCCATGCTAATTTAGTAGGAAATGGATTCACCGGATATGAAACGAAAAGATTTCACCATTTGGTCGTGGAAATAAACCTTTTTCATGTGTGGGCCATTGGAGACCATGAGCAGGTGCTTTCAACTTTATAACCTTCTACTGTCGTCTTTTGGACTATAAATATAATCATGGGATAATCAAATAAAGAACAATGTTTCGATTACATGCACGCACGCAAGCACGCGCACAAACACACATGGACACGCGCGCACTCACAC
>CM065684.1:15770440-15924210 GCA_017654935.2 Phymorhynchus buccinoides
ATGTGTTCTTGCACGCACACATTCGCATCCATGCAGAAGCACAAAGAACAAGAGAAAAACGACAGACATATTAACCCTTTCGCCGCCAGCCATTTTTCAGCCCCAAAATACAATTAAACTTAACTGGGTAGAGAAAAAAATGTATCTGCAATATTGGGAACTCCTCTGTGACATGTATAACATTAGGCCTATCGTTACCTCCCAAAATTAAGAAAATAGGATCTTTGGATAACAGGCCCTGATTTGATGCCTTTTAGTGACATGGGTAGTAAACCATTGTGGTGCATAAATGTGACATTGGCGGTGAAAGGGTTAATCAGCCACACAGCTAGAGAGAAAAAACAAATCACACTCATTTGCACAAAAGAGGAACTCAAATGGGAAATGCCAAGGAAACCTTTGACACATCCATACACCCAGATCGAAAGATAGGCCATTCAATTGGGTAGACCCCACTTTCCAAGCACTTCACGTTAGTCGCATAAGAACCCCCACCCCCACCACCACCCCAAAAAAAATCTTTAAAAAAAAGGTTCATGTAATTCAGGCCTATCGACACAGGAGCTTTGAGGCCGATTCCTGCTGAAGTCCATTAGAAAGCCGTAGGCGTTCCGCTAGACTGGTCGATACGGATCAGCAGAACTAATCACCTTTCGACTTCTTTGATTAATTGATCACAACTACCGCCCGTGCCATTCTATCCCGTGCTGGAAGGGATTTGCCTGCAATATGTTTGTTTGATGCCTGAAACGCAACTTTACTCAAACAACTTTTTTTTCTTTCTCTCTCTCTCTCTCTCTCTCTCTCTCTCTCTCTCTCTCTCTCTCTCTCTCTCTCTCTCTCTCTCTCTCTCTCCTCTCCTCTCTCTCTCTCTCTCTCTCTCTCTCTCTCTCTCTCTCTCTCTCTCTCTCTCTCTCTCTCTCTCTTCAGTGATCTCGTACAATGCTTGCAGGGTGACACATTGGCTCAGTTAAGGTTGCAACACGTGATTACCAGCCGCGCACGCAGCGAAGCTGGTAATGTTTTCAAATGGTGTCTGTCTGTTTGTGTTCCTGGCTGGCTGACTGGTTGACTGCGTTAACACGATACCGTTTGAACGGAGGTACCTAGGACCTTCAAGTTTTGCATGCGGATAGTTTAGTTACGATACCCAGGCCAAATTTGAAAAATGAAGGTCATTGGTCAAAGGTCAAAGTCACTGGAGCCGAAAATGCCGCCGCGCGTCTGGTGATGTAGCGTCTTAACGCTCTAGTTTGGTTTATCGTGTTTATTTAAAGTAAGCGCGGGTATAGGCCTACTGTGCACCAAAACTTGCAACTTTTTGGCATATATATGTCGAAGTAGAAATGGGAATCCGGTAGGATTCGGAATCCTAGAAGTAGAAATCGGAATTCCGATTTGTACTAGTAGAAATCGGAATTCTAATTTCTACTGGACTTTTTCTAGTAGAAATCGGAATATACAAAAAGAAACTATAGCTCAGAAAATGGAGTAAGATACAAGCAAGTAAAGACTACGAAATACTTCACATTTCAAAGATTCTTATTCCATGGACAAAAAAAAAGAAAATCAACTAAAAAAACTGACAATTTTTCAGCTTTTAAAAAATTCACTTCATCTGGTGACATGAGCACGGTTAATGGAGGACTTCTTCTTCTTCATCTTCTTCATCTTCTTCTTCTTCTTCTTCTTCGTTTCCCCATCCGCCTTCAACGTACTGAAGGTTCTGGTGGTCAACTCAAATGGACTCACTACGTATCGTATGTACAGATTACAGAAAGTGCTAACAAAAGCTATGTATGTTGACTCAAAATCAAATCCATGTTTCTTATTCGGACGAAGAATTTGTTATGCGATCTAAAATAAACTGATAAAAAAAATGTCCTTCTATGCACGAACCCGTGTCCTTTGGTTGGTATAATTGTGTTTCACACGTTTGATTAATGTTCTCTCAGTTATGTTGTATCTCTGTCATGTTGTTGCACCTAACCTGAATTTCTCTTTGGGAGATATTAAAGCATAGGGGAAGACGGGGTAAAAAGCGCATGGGCGGGTAAGAAGCCCATCCCAATTATCTCATGAAATGAAGCAAATTTCAGTCTCATTTTGCCCATGAGACGAGCGTTAATGTCTAGCATTCGTCTCATGGGCAAATTTGACTGAAATTTTCTTTATTTCATGAGATAATTGGGGTGGGCTTCTTACCCGCCCATGCGCTTTTTACCCCGTCTTCCCCTACTTGAACTTGAACTTGAACTTGAACTATGCGCCAATCGAATCTGCATAAGAGAATATGAATTTTTTTTAATGAATCTGAAATAGGTCTACTCTTCAATAAAGAATCGACTCAAACCTTTTGTCATGGAACGAAAACAAGACATTCATTTTAGCACATAAAGCTTCAATGTAATGTTGCTTTTAAATATTGGCTGGCTTTGAAAGCGGGGTGCTCATGTTACCAGCAGGTTCAAGTAACCCGCACTTCCCTTATCTGTTTGCCCCCCCCCTCTCTCTCTCTCTCTCTCTCTCTCTCTCCCTTCCTCTCTCTCTCTCTCTCTTCTCCCCCCCCCCCCCCCCCCCCAGGCAAGCGTATCAAAGTAATTTGAACGAAATATCACAGGGTCACAGCACTGAGCATATATAATGAAACATTGTTCAGACTCTTTGATCTTCGAAAGTTATGTATTTGGGTTTATGGTCGAGTAGGAGACGAATAATTATGCATTTTGCAGAGAGTTGTTGATTGTTTGGAACACACAAAACATTGCTTAAAAATTGGTGTGTGTGCGCGCGCGTGTGCGTACGTATGCGTGCGTGCGTGTGTGTGTGCGCGCGCGCGTGGGGGGGGGGGGGGTGTGCGCGCGCGCGTGGGTGTGTGCGTATGCGTGCGTGTGTGTGTGTGTGTGCGCGCGCGTATGTGTGTGTGTGTGTGTGTGTGTGCGTGTGTGTGTGTGTGTGTGTGTGTGTGTGTGTGTGTGTGTAGTTCTTTAAATCTAGAAGCAGAACAATATTGCAGTGATATCACAAAAGCAAACTCAAAAACTGTCTCTCTGGTGATTCTTTAGAAAATTAAATCCAAATGCAGTAAGTATCCGTTTTCCAGTTTTCACTGGTCTCCTCGCTGCATTCAGCCGACACATTCCGATTTCGGAGGAGCTCAAAGAAAAAATAATATATTGAAGATTTTTTCTATTTTAAAAAAAGGGCATGAGAGTGGGTCAAAAGTGAGAAAGATAGTAGATGACACAAAGTAAGGACAAATGCAGAGGCAAAGAGAGAGAGACATTGTTCAGGTAGCAGAATCCGAGACCAGCAGTCCAAGGGGAGCGAATATATGTTAGGCCGTCAGGTGGCAACCAACCGAGGAGACACTGCACTGCTGCTGAGTCACTTCGGTCGAGTTCAGCGGAGCCTGTTCAGGACAACACCTATACTAAGCCCCCTACTGACGACACTATTCTCTTAGTCGCGGCGGCGGAGCCAGCGTGAGTGAGGTTCTCCTCTGAGGGCGCCAGCACGACCGTCTACCGACAGCTCCCCAGAACACACTGATCCCCATGTGTGACTTTGATCCGAACGCGCCAAGGCATAGACTGGATTGAAACCCGAAACTGAGGTCATGCAAAGCCATAGAATTTGAGACTTTAAAAAAAAATATTTTTAATGATTGATTCAAATGAGGCGGATAACAACGATGATGATGATGATGCTATGGAGTTCCGTATTGGTCTGAGACTTGATGGCGCATTTTTAGTAGGCCCTAAACACTGAAAACATAGGAAACGTTGCTAGACTGTTCTTGGCAGCAGTCGTCTTGGTATTTGGTATATTCTAGTCACAGAGACTTATCTATGTGAAATTCGGGCTGCTCTCCCCCGGAGAGCGTGTCGCCGCAAGTGCAGCGCCTACCCATTTTGGGGGGATTTTGTGTGATTCTGAGGTCGTTTGATTTCCCTCATGAATATGACAGTTCAGGGCCGGACCTAAGGTTTTAAGGGGTGGGGGCTAATTAATCGAAGGTGCGAAGCACCGAGACCCCTAGGGAGGTCCGGGGCATGCTCCCCCAGAAGTTTTTTTAAATCCGAGAATCAAAATAGTGCAATCTGGGCATGAAATAAAGGACTAATGCCATTACTGTTCATACCCCTATTGAAAAATGTTTTGAACCATTAAGTACCTATGGTGCTGATGAGTGCTAGGTATATCCCGCGAGGAAATTTAGCTGCCCCCCTAAGTCACCCCCCACCCCCACCCCACCCGCCCGTAGGTCCGGCCCTGTGACTTCTACTCGTCTAACATCCTTTCAAAATCAAACTAAACGTTTAGTGTAGGGTAGATAGGCCTGCTATTTATTATGCACTCAAAGTACTTCTCAAACATTAAATCTTGGACGAATCCCGTCTTTAGAAAAGTACAAACTTTTAATGGGATTTGGGCTGAATGACATGAAAAAGATCACGCTCAAAGACAGAAAGAAGTTGAACCTATGAAGCCTTTTTCTTTACATGGGCTGTCTTTGGTTCCAGTTCATCACTGCGGAATTGCGAAAACGTCGTCAATGCAAAACTACGGATTTCTTGTAAAGTTCTTTCATCTTCTCTTGTTCTGAAAAGAAAGGAAGAAAGAAAGAAAAGAGAGAAAGAAAGAATGAAAGAAAGAAAGAAAGAAAGAAAGAAAGAAAGAAAGAAAGAAAGAAAGAAAGAAAGAAAGAAAGAAAGAAAGAAAGAAAGAAAGAAAGAAAGAAAGAAAGAAAGAAAGAGAGAACGAAAGAAAGAAAGAAAGAAAGAAAGAAAGAAAGAAAGAAAGAAAGAAAGAAAGAAAGAAAGAAAGAAAGAAAGAAAGAAAGAAAGAAAAGCCAAGGGTAAAGAAAAAAAGTACCGTTAAAGATTGCCGAATAAACTTTGGTGGGTGTGGGCGTTCAGCCTGAGTGAAACTTGTCTAACAGTGTTATCCATGGTTGATTCCCCACTAGGTCCACCCCTCTGCTCGACCTAACAAGGGCCTAGGACCAACTGTGACCCCAGGGCTCTGAACAAGGACTGGAAGAGATGGTTGGTCTGTTCATCATTATGAAGATCAAGCGTAAAGACATTGAAGGGTGGGGAGTTGAAAAGACATTTCCCACTGGTTGTAAATTTCAAACCTCGGTATTGAAGAAAAGAAGAAAAATATTTGACAAAAAGAGGGATGAGAAAGGAAGGGAAGGGGAGAGGTTACTTGGAGACACAAGGATGATGATATATGATATATGATGATACACTATATATGATTATATAAGTAATATATGATATATGAGCGCCCTCAAACCACTGCCCCCCAGCAGCAGAAGATAACAACCACAACAAGCAGTTCCAAAGAATCCCCTCTAGAACCGACTACCGCAACAACTCTTTCTTCCCCCGAACCGTCCGCGACTGGAACTCCCTACCACCAGAAACCGTCCAGTCCCCCACGCTCAGCTCCTTCATCTCGAAGGTGCTGAAGCTCCCTGAATAGAAACACAATACCCTTCTTTTTTTTCGTGTGCGTCTGGGTGTTCTCGGACTAGCCATGGGTGCTGGGCCGTGCACGCCCTCTTATCTATCTAGCTTTATTTTTGTTTTTTCCCGCGCTGCATAATTCTTTGAACCCCACATGTCAGTAATTGCCGGTTACGGCGGGTGGACATTATTGGTAGAAGAAGAAGAAGAAGAAGAAGAAGAAGAAGAAGAAGAAGAAGAAGAAGAAGAAGAACAAGAACAAGAACAAGAAGAAGAACAAGAACAAGAACAAGAACAAGAAGAAGTATACGTACCGAAGTATGCGGAGTCTTACTGAGGAAATCAATGAAAGGTACAGTTTGACACACGTGCGTTCAGTTCATGCGCCCAACATGAGCGCATTGACATTGGCATCAATCGAGTCTACTTCCTTGACATTCAAGTTCTATGTCGTCACTTCCACTTCAAAGTCTCGTTTTAGCAGACGATTGTTTCAATTTCTGAGCATTTGTTTTTCAACAACAAAATAAGAATCCAGAAAGTTCGCCCCTTCACTGCCTTAATGGCATTTATTTATGTTCATCTATAAACGACGCAATCAAAGCCAAATGAATCTGAAAACGTCTACCACTGTATGTATATAATCTTTAATCAACTCCAAAACTGAAAAATAATCTCTAGGGGAAGACGGGGTAAAAAGCCCATGTGCGGGTAAGAAGCCCATGCCAATTATCTCATGAAATAAAGAAGATTTCAGTCAAATTTGCCCATGAGACAAATGCTAAACATTAACACTCGTCTCATGGGCAAAATTCTTCACCTATAGCCTAAGGCGATACCTTGGCCCTAAAAAACAAATTACTTGTATTTGCATTTTGTTCCCTTTATTTTTTAGCAAAGCAAAGAAAACAAAACACCAACATCTCACTGGCACCGATGTTCTTGTTGTTGTTGTTGCTGTCGTACCCTGGCTTAAAGACTCCAGGGATCATCCCAACAGCCGAAGCACTTTTTACACTATGGTACAAATGCACCAGCTAGGAATAAAAACATTACGTGTGTGACCGTTTTTGATTACCACGCCACGTGGACAGCCACACTCCGACTTCGGAGGATTTTGGAGACTGATGATGTTACGCTAGCAGCTTGCCATGGCTTAAGACAATCCCCTGCATAACTATATGCAGAACAATACAACATTTTGATGTAGCCTTGGTGTTCTAGCTTATGTCAATTGGTCTAACACAGCCTTATCATGCCAAGGCGACTGGCATAGGTATTAAAGACCCCCCACGTCACGTGTCACATTCCCTCTTATGCTAGGAAGATGTTTTAAGATTCCTTACCAGCTATAAGAGGGGAAACACGTGAAAACCGTAGTTTTGACACGTAACGTGTGGGGTCTTTAATGTGTCCTAGTGACAATCCAGATTGACCCTAGGGGAAGACGGGGTAAAAAGCGCATGGGCGGGTAAGAAGCCCACCCCAATTATCTCTTGAAATGAAGCAAATTTCAGTCTCATTTTGCCCATGAGACGAGCGTTAATGTCTAGCATTCGTCTCATGGGCAAATTTGACTGAAATGTTCTTTATTTCATGAGATAATTGGGGTGGGCTTCTTACCCGCCCATGCGCTTTTTACCCCGTCTTCCCCTACAATTCAATGGGGGTTCTTTGGGTTTCATCATTACACCCCCACCACCAAAACAAAAATTTCATCAGTATCTGTTCGTAAGTTTGTCGGTAAAGTCATTCATAGACGGGCGGACAGACAGCAAACAAACATATCAACAAAACGATAAAACATAGGTGAAGACGGGGTAAAAAGCCCATGGGCAGGTAAGAAGCCCATGCCAATTATCTCATGAAATGGAGCAAATTTCAGTCACATTTTGCCCATGAGACGAGTGTTAATGTTTAGCGTTCGTCTCATGGGCAAAATTTGACTGAAATTTGCTTCATTTCATGAGATAATTGGCATGGGCTTCTTACCCGCCCTTGGGCTTTTTACCCCGTCTTCCCCTACTCTCCTTGGCATAGGCTTATGGTTAAGTTGTAAAGGAAATGAAGCACGCGCACCACACAACAAAAAGTACCCAAAAAAATATATATGACAAAAAATCTATATAATTAAATTGCACACACGCGCGCGCATGAAGGCACACTCGCGCGCACGCACGAGCGCACGCATGCACGCACACGCGCGGTTTTTGTCTAGAAATCGGCCAAGCAAAACGAAAGGGATTAAAACTTGCTAAGTTCTTATTACTTCAAAGGCGTAAGCCGGTCTATGGTCAAGTGCACTTGGTTGTGTAAGTCTCTCTCTCTCTCTCTCTCTCTCTCTCTCTCTCTCTCTCTCTCTCTCTCTCTCTCTCTCTCTCTCTCTCTCTCTCTCTATGTATGTGTGTGTGTGTGTGTGTGTGTGTGTGTGTGTGTGTGTGTGTGTGTGTGTGTGTGTGTCTCTCTCTCTCTCTCTCTCTCTCTCTCTCTCTCTCTCTCTCTCTCTCTCTCTCTCTCTCTCTCTCTCTCTCTCTCTCTCTCTCTCTCTCTCTCTCTCTCTGTCTGTGTGTGTCACTGTGTGTGTGTGTGTGTGTGTCTGTGTGTTTCACTGTGTGGGGGTGGGGGTGGAGTGTCACTGTGTGTGTGTGTGTGTCACTGTGTGTGTGTGTCTGTGTGTGTCAATGTGTGTGTCACTGTGTGCGTATCTGTTTGTGTCTGCGTGCGTGTGTGCATGGGTGTGTACTTGTATTAATACTCTCTCTCTCTCTCTCTCTCTCTCTCTCTCTCTCTCTCTCTCTCTCTCTCTCTCTCTCTCTCTCTCTCTCTCTCTCTCTCTCTCTCTCTCTCTCTCTCTCTCTCTCTCTCTCTCTCTCTCTCTCTCTCTCTCTCTCTCTCTCTCTCTCTCTCAAGCATGTATAATAGATATACTATTGGCATGCATATATATGCATGGACGCTAGTGGTATGTAAGTATGTATGTATGTATGTATGTATGTATGTATGTATGTATGTATGTATGTATGTATGTATGTATGTATGTATGTATGCATGTATGTATGTATGCATGTATATATGTATGTGTCTATGTATTTATGCATGCATGTATAAATGTTCTGGACAATGATGCATCTTTGTAGATTTTACAAAGTTTGCAATAAAGTAAATGATATGCATGTATGTATGTATGTGTGTGTGTATGTATGCATGCATGTATGTATGTGTGTGTATGTATGTATGTATGCGTGTGTGTATGTATGTATGTATGTATGTATGTAACTAAAAAAAAACATGAGGCAGTGAGGTTCGGTGCAAGCATTACGTGATAATGAGATATAGAGGGGAGAGGAGGGATGGAGAGAGAGAGAGAGAGAGAGAGAGAGAGAGAGAGAGAGAGAGAGAGAGAGAGAGAGAGAGAGAGAGAGAGAGAGAGAGAGAGAGAGAGAGAGAGAGAGAGAGAGGGGGGGTGGATAAAGAGTACGAGGTTGTTGTTACCATTACTATTAGTATTACATTTTGTTTGAAAGTTTCTGGACAATGATGCATATTTGTAGATTTTACAAAATTTGCAATAAAGTAATTGATATGTATGTATGTATGTATGTATGTATGTATGTATGTATGTATGTATACATATACAGTGGAATCCGCTTAAACGGCCACTTTTGGGACCAGGAAATATATGGCCGATAAAGCGAATCCGCCGATAAAACGAACATCGAGATACTGTATGACGCAATTATGCAAGTCAAAAGCAATGACGTCAAAATTGAATGTTGCAGTTCAAATTCAAATTATTTCCCTTTTTGTGATGTGTGTGTGTGTGTGTGTGTGTGTGTGTGTGTGTGTGTGTGTGTGTTTATTAATCCTACAACTTGACAGAAGCATGAGTAAAAGACAATGATTTTGTTTTCTTGAGTGATTTTAACGCAGGGTCTTTCAATTGACAACAGCTCACCTTCCAACTTCACACTCAACCATGTAAACGTCAAAAGCGTGTTGTCAGTTTGTCTGCCTCTGTTGTTCTCCCTCTCAAAAAGGGGTAAAGAGGAAAAATTAAAGAGAAAAAGTGGCCAATAAAGCGAAATTGAAGATTTCAGCTTTGGCCGTAAAAACGAACAAAATAACACATGCTTAAGAAGAAAAAATTCCGTTCCAGAGGAAATTGGCCGATTGAGCGGCTTTGGCCGATTATCCGATGGCCAATTAAACGGATTCCACTGTATGTATATATGTATGTATCTTTTCCTGTATTACTTGACTTAACTGTCCTGCACGCTCACCATCTGATGGTGATCGCCGGTCTATTGGATTTTTTAAAAACTATGTATATATATATGATTTGCTTTGATAAAACTGTTCTGTGTATGCATATTTATGTGACGTGAGACCATGGCGACCAGAGCGGCTGTGCCTTGACTTGCTGGTCTGACGTTCATCCGTGGTCACTGTCCTCGTCAACACACTCCGTCCAGATCAGATGCAACGGTCGACATCTATCTACAACTTTTAGTTATGCTTTTAATTAACGTATCTGGACAATGATGCATAACCGTATGTGGTGTTTTTTTACAAAGTTTGCAATAAAAGTAATCGATATGCATGTATGCTTCCTTTTGTATTTTCATGTGACCTGCGAGTGTAGGCCTACGTGTGTGCTATGTGCCTAATATAATTTATTATATGTCTGCATTATTATGTCTATTATACTATGTTGCGCTGACCTTGTGTGCTGCTGCTGGGCTGCTTGGTGAGAACAGGTTGTAGCAGAGTTTTCAACCTTTGCGGAAGTTTGCACAACGTCAGTTCTTTCTAGGGTTTTTTTTCTATTTTGTCATCGTCGATTCTCCCCGTGGGGATACCGGGGGGTCTTTCGTAAAAATAGTTCCCCCACCTTCTGGAAGTTCTGTGCTTGTAACTTCCTCTAATCTGCCACTCTCTTTGACTCTGTCTTTTCCCTTTGCTTTTTGTCATCTACTATCTTTCTGACTTTTTGGCCCCATTCTCCTGCCTTTTTTCAAAAACAATTCTTCCAAATAATTTGTCTCCTTTGAGCTCCTCCGAAATCAGAATATGTCGGCTGTACGCAGCGGGGAGACCAGTGAAAACTGAAAACCGGACACATACGTACCTTACCCATTATGGCAAAATGGCCTGGGAATGCAAAAGAAGAAGAAGAAGTCATCGTCGATCACTGATGCAGTTTTCTGTCATATGAGTGTAGATGCGCCATGCTGCCATTATGCACTTTACTATATAAAAAAAATGACGGTAGGCCAAGCATGTCCGTCTTCGGCTGAAGAAAATCTTTGTAACAGTTTCTAGAACAAACGGCGGGAGAATGGACCAGTAAGGCAAAAATATGGTAGATGACAGTAAGCAAAGGGAAAGGGCAGAGTCAAAGGGAGTGACGGATTAGAGGAAGTTATCAGCACAGAACTTCTAGAAGATAGGGGAACTATTTGTTACTTGTTAGTTGTTTCTAGTCATCCCCCCAACACACACACACACACACACACACACACACACACACACACACACACACACACACACTCCTTCAGGGGGAAAAACCCCTCTCTAAGTCACTTTCAAAGTTTTTGCTGACGTACCCTGGCTAACAGACTCCAGGGATCATCCCAACAGCCGAAGCACTTGAACTCTATGGTGCAAATGAATCAGATAGGGATAAGAACATTACGTGCGTGGCCGGGTTTTTTTATTACCCTGCCACGTGGGCAGCCATACTCCGTCTTCGGGGGATTTTGGATGCTGATGATGTTATGCTAGGAGCTTGTCATGGCTAAAGACAATCCCCGCATAACTGTGCATAGCATAACAACATTTTGATGTAGCCTTGGTGTTCTAGCCTATTTCGATTGTTCTGACATAGCCTTAAGCCAAGGCGAGACTTTCAACGTCGATTACATTTTGTGAGAATAGGTTCATGGTGGTGATGATGATGATGATAATGATGATGATGATAATGATGAGGATGAGGATGATGAGGATGATTGTTATTGCTGCTGTTGCTGTTGCTGCTACTATTGCTGCTCACTCTGGGTGGTTGTTGTTGATGTTTTGTTTTTGTTTTTTGTTAACGTTGTTGTTTTGGGATTTTTTTTTTTTTTTTTGGGGGGTTTGTTTGTTTGTTGTGGGGTTGTTTGGGGGGTTGTTGGGTTTTTTTTTGGGGGGGGGGGTCTTAAGGAACTGTTATGACAATAAACGATTCTTTTTAACAATAAAAACTTAGCTTTAATTTATTTTTTAAAGAACAGTTTGTTCAATTAAAGACTTACCTTTTCTGTTCAGGGTGTAGTTGTTTTTCTTTCCTTTTTTTCTCTATCTTGTTTCCTTTTATCCTGGCATGTTCACAGAAACTGACACCATGAAGAAACAGAAGACACTTCTTTCAAAGCAAAACCGAAGCACTATATTATTACGTCCCATCCATCTCCATGGTTGGAAACACTCCTACCAGTGAAAACAAACTGCATTGGCTTTCAACACCACACATACTCCTTTCCAGCACTTCACACAGCAATCCAAACCTCGCCCGCCAACAAAATGGTAAGCCTACCCCCCTCAATGAACCTTATAGGACTTACTGAAATATTATTACTAGTGGTCATACACCACAACAACAAAAAACGTTCATAGCGGTTATACGAACGTGAGTAACGCTAAAGATATACACCAATCAGTAGTTATAGTTTACTGAATTTTAGCCAATCAGCTTGACCGACACAGAACGCCCCGAAAGAAATATTAACTGCACTTTCGGTCTTGACTTTCCCTTTTGTTCCAAATAATATTAATAGCGTTTTGTTTCATTTGCTTGTACCGTATTGCAATAAACATAAACAGGGTTTTTTAAATTTGGTTTCTTGATTTATTTTGTTAAGGTGTTAGATAGATATTGCATAGCAAATATTGCTCTAACTATGCTGTTTCCAGTGTGATTGGCATTCGTTGTATAAACTGCGCCACTTTTTCTCATGCAACTAATGATTGATCCCTGTGACGGTCGCAGACGATCAGTATGGTTAGCAAAGGGAGCTGTTGGGCTTCAAGTTTTCCGCTTGATCGGAATTACTCAGGGGCGTGCGAGTGTGCTTTTTCTCGCCAACAACTTTGCTTTGATCTCATTCTCTCTCTCTGTCTCTCTCTCTCTCTCTCTCTCTCTCTCTCTCTCTCTCTCTCTCTCTCTCTCTCTCTCTCTCTCTCTCTCTCTCTCTCTCTCTGGACCTGATGAAAAAAAGCCATATTTTGTGCTTATTTAGTTATCCTCAATAAACATTCGAGTTTCATTCGAGTTTCTCTCCTTGGGTAAGACGGGGTAAAAAGCCTATGGGCGGGTAAGAAGCCCATGCCAATTATTTCATGAAATGAAGCACATTTCAGTCAATTTTTGCCCATGAGACGAACGCTAATTAACACTCGTCTCATGGGCAAAAATTGACTGAAATGTGCTTCATTTCATGAGATAATTGGCATGGGCTTCTTACCCGCCCATTGTCTTTTTACCCCGTCTTACCCTATATGGTTTTTTCAAAAGGCTGGATGTAAAAAAACATGTTATTGCTTATTCTATTACCCTCTATAAATAAAATTCATTCAATTCAATTCTCTCTCTCTCTCTCTCTCTCTCTCTCTCTCTCTCTCTCTCTCTCTCTCTCTCTCTCTCTCTCTCTCTCCTCTCTCTCTTCTCTCTCTCTCTCTCTCCCCCCTCTCTTTCTTTGGCGGTGGTGGTGGTGGTGTGTGTGTGTGTGTGTGTGTGTGTGTGTGTGCGTGTGCGTGCGTGTGTGTGTGTGCGCGCGTGTGTATGCGTGGTGTTGTTTCGTGTATCTCTCTCTTTAAAAAACAACAACTTTTGTTATAATTATATGATTGATCGTTTCCTTTGCACGTTATTCTTTGGATTATTGTTGTTGTTGTTGTTGTTGTTGTTAAGAATTGATGATTGATTGATTGATTTATTTGTTTATTCATACCTATATACAGTTGTTGTTTTTCTTAACTCTTTATGTTCTTAGAGGACCTTAAGAAAACAAGCGCGGATTCGCAATCGTTTGTGGCACGCTTTTCTTTCTCTTTTACAATATGTGCGACAATTTCGGACCGACCGACCGACCGACCGACCGACCGACCGACCGACCGACAAAGTGAGTTATAGGTTTGTGGCTTGTGCCACAAGCAAGAAAGCTATTATTGCTTATTCAGTTGTCCTCATGAAACATTTCAAGTTTTAAGTTTCAACTCTCTCTCTCTCTCTCTCTCTCTCTCTCTCTCTCTCTCTCTCTCTCTCTCTCTCTCTCTCTCTCTCTCTCTCTCTCTCCCTCTCTCTCTCTCTCTCAGTCTCTTTCTTGTAACCATCAACAGTGACATGAGCCAATGGCCTATTCATTGAAATCGTTCAGCGTTCAGTGTTCATATCAGTGTTCTCTCTCTCTCTCTCTCTCTCTCTCTCTCTCTCTCTCTCTCTCTCTCTCTCTCTCTCTCTCTCTCTCTCTCTCTCTCTCTCTCTCTCTCTCTCTCTCTCTCTTTCAAACCATCAACAGTGTGACATGAGCCAATAGCCTATTCATTGAAATCGTTCAGCGTTCAGTGTTCATATCAGTGTTCTCTCTCTCTCTCTCTCTCTCTCTCTCTCTCTCTCTCTCTCTCTCTCTCTCTCTCTCTCTCTCTCTCTCTCTCTCTCTCTCTCTCTCTTTCTCTCTCTCTCTCTCTCTCTCTCTTGTAGCCATCCCCTAGTGACATGAGCTATTCAATGACATTCATTAAAATCGTTCAGTGTTCAGTGTTCATATCAGCTCTCTCTCTCTCTCTCTCTCTCTCTCTCTCTCTCTCTCTCTCTCTCTCTTGTCTCTCTCTCTCTCTTCAATCTCGTTCTCTCTATCAGCTCTCTCTCTCTCTCTCTCTCTCTCTCTCTCTCTCTCTCTCTCTCTCTCTCTCTCTCTCTCTCTCTCTCTCTCTCGTCATGCATTTTACGTGTTCGATCAAGTGGGGCCAGTTTTGCTTCATTGACCTCGTGGCCTGTAGTGAACTGGTGGTGGCGATTGACGTGGACTGAAGCGAAACGCTGGAAGTCTTTTGTCATGGCTTGTTCTGCTCCCAAGTCCATAAGTACGGGGGGGTTCATTGCGATGGGCCGGGACGACTTATGTTGCGGTACAAATTGTCACCCCGGTACAAATTGTCACCCGGGTGACAATTTGTACCGACCTTGCGGTACAAATTGTCGCCCCGGTACAAATTGTCACCCGGGTGACAATTTGTACCGACCTTGGCGGTACAAATTGAAACCCAGGTACAAGTTGTCACCTGGGGTGACAATTTGTTCCGGAACGTCACATATTAGTGTCCTGTGCGGAACAAATTGTCATATTAGTGTCCTGTGCGGAAAAAATCCGTTTAACGTCCTCCGGTCTGAAACAGACACATATGGGACATTAGTAGATATAGTATACAGATCGTGGGAACAATCCTGGATGCAATGCCCGGAGGCAGTGCAACTCCAGGAAAGTCCCGAATTTTTAACGATACAGATGTATAGTGAACATGAACCACGCCTCGGTTAAGCCTCATTGGCTATGGTACCGCCACTAATAAAGTAGTATGATAAGTAGTAAGTAAGCCCTAGACTAGTTCCTTTTATTTATAATCTTTTATTTCTAATGTGAACATTGTGTTGTATGTGTTGTGACAGCAACAACAACAACAAAAAACCCTCGTTGAATTTTGACTGGGATAATGAATATTGATTGATTGATTGATTGATTGATTGATTGTGTGTCTGTCTGTAAACCAAAAATAATAGATTCCACTTTGTAGAGTCTAAACTGCTGAATTGATGACAATGAAAATTTAGCAGAAAGACCCCCCATGTCTCGACCTATTTCTATGAGAACGGGATGCGATGGCAACTGTGCGTTTTTCTGTCTCGCGGTGTGTGTGTGTGTATGTGTCTGTCTGTGAACAACAACAACAACAAAAACCCACTTTTAGAGCCTCAATTTCTGAACTGATTACAATGAAAACTTTCACAGAAAGACCCCCCCATGTCTCGACGACGATGCCCGCAGTGCTATTTTGCTGCCCAAATGGCAAGCCATTTTAACTTCTTTTTTTTACAGTTTTTGATTACTTATAACATTGCAGGTTGTGTGCGTGTGTGTGTCTGTCTGTGAATAAAACATTCCACTTTCTAGAGCCTTAATTGCTGAACCGATCACAATGACAATTTAGCAGAAAGACCCCCCCCCCCCCCCACCCCCCCCCCCTCATGTCCCGACGATGATGCCCGCAGTGTTACTGTGCCCAAATGGCGAGCATCTAAGCATAATTATATTTTTCCACGGAGTTTGATTTCTTTTAACAATGTATAGTAGGGTAAGACGGGGCAAAACGCCCATGGGCGGGTAAGAAGCCCATGCCAATTATCTCATGAAATAAAGCAAATTTCAGTCACATTTTGCCCATGAGACGAGTGTTAGTGTTTAGCATTCGTCTCATGGGCAAATTTGACTGAAATGTGCTTTATTTCATGAGTTCATTGGCATGGGCTTCTTACCCGCACATGGGCTTTTTACCCCGTCTTACCCTATGCTGTTCCAAATACTAAACCGGTTGCTAAAAAATCGACATAAATTTCATATAATTATGTTCCAGTGACGCCGCTTCTGAAGCCACTTCACCCAAATGGCAAGAAATATAATCGTACTCCTGATGAGTCCGTCTTCTTCTTCTGCCTTCCCAGGCCATTATGGTCATAATGGGTAAGGTACATATGTGTCCGCTTTTCAGTTTTTTCACTGGTCTCCCCGCTGCGTACAGCCGACACACATTCCGATTGCGGAGGAGCTCAAAGAAGAAAAATTATTTAGAAGATTGTTTTTTAAAAAGGCAGGAGAATGGGCCAATAAGTCAGAAAGATAGTAGATGACAGAAAGCAAAGGAAAAAGGCAGAGTCAAAGAGAGTGGCAGATTAGAGGAAGTTACAAGCACAGAACTTCCAGAAGGTGGGGGAACTATTTTTACGAAAGACCCCCAGGTATCCCCACGGGGAGTATATGTAAAAATAATGATGCTTGTAATGTGTTTCCACACAATGGCAAGCCATACGAATGTACATTCGGCGAATTCAATTTTTAATTACGCTGCTTTAAAAATATATATATATATTGAACCGATCATCATGAACATTTACAGAATTCTCCTTTCTGTCCCCTAGGATGATGCCCATTGTATCATTTCACCAAAAAGGCAAGTCATTGAAACGTACTCCCATAGATCAATGCAGTTACAGCGAGCACATTTGTTGTGAGGTTTGCCGCCTTTTCATTTAAAAAAAAAATCTTTTACTTTTTTTATTTGCAGGCCCATTTACACACTCATGTCTGCTACCATTACATCCTTTGATGCAATATCCAACAACAGACGTCCTCTCCCCCACCCCCTCTACAACAATCCATCCCTTCCCCGTAACATAAGCCTATATACATGATTTCTCCATAATATTTATTTCTGTTTTTGTTTGCTCGTTCGTTCGGTTTGTGTGTGTGTGTGTGTGTGTGTGTGTGTGTGTGTGTGTGTGTGTGTGTGTGTGTGTGTGTGTGTGTGTGTGTGTGTGTGTGTGTGTGTGTGTGTGTGTGTGTGTGCGTGCGTGTGTGCATGCGTGCGTGTATATAGTATATATATATATAATATATATATATATATATATATATATATATATATATATATATATATGTGTGTGTGTGTGTGTGTGCGTGTGCGTGTGCGTGTGTGTGTGCGCGCGCGTGCGTGCGCACGTGCGTGCGCGTCACGTGCGTGCGTGTATGCGTGCGTGCGTGTGTGTGGCGTGCGCGCGCGTGCGTGCGTGTGTATGTGCGTGTGCGTGCGTGCGCGCGCGCGCATGTGTGTGTGCGTGTGCGTGCGTGTTTCTAGGTTGTTTTTGTTGTTGTTGTCCGTTTGATACCATTTTAAATAATTATCCCATGTGCTGTCACACTTTGTTTCTATCCTTGTCAAATAAAGTTTTCTCCCCGTGGGGATACCGGGGGGGTCTTTCGTACAAATAGTTCCCCCACCTTCTGGAAGTTATGTGCTTGTAACTTCCTCTAATCTGCGCCACTCTATTTGACTCTGCCTTTTTCCTTTGCTTTCTATCGTCTACTATTTTTCTGACTTATTGGCCCATTCTCCTGCCTTTAAAAAACGAAAAAATCTTCCAAGTAATTTTTCTCCTTTGAGCTCCTCCGAAATCGGAATGTGTCGGCTGTAGCCTACGCAGCGTGGAGACCAGTAGAAACTGAAAACCGGACACATATGTACCTTACCCATTATGACCATATGGTCTGGGAACGCAGAAGAAGAAATAAAGTTTTCCAGTGTCCAGTGTCTCTTTCAACGAATATAACTCGGGCCGACTATGACTTTGACCATCAGGGACCACGAACAAATTGGGCTAAAAGGTAGCTAACGTTAAGCTCAATTATCTATAGTGGGGTAGTAGATTCATAATTGTATGTAGGGACCCAATTGTAGATAATTGTATGTTCAGAATGGCACTTGAAGATCTGTAGGCTCGGTGGTGAGCTATTCACATTGCTTATGGACTTGGAAACCAAAGAATTGGAGTGGATAGATACAGTAGATAAGTATATATAGGCCTATGGGCGAGCTTATAAAAGAACAAACGGATGAGAGAGAGAGAGAGAGGAGAGAGAGAGAGAGAGAGAGAGAGAGAGAGAGAGAGAGAGAGAGAGAGAGAGAGAGGAAAGAGAAAGAGAGAGAGAGAGAGAGAGAGAGATAAGAGAGAGAGAGAGAGAGAGAGAGAGAGAGAGAGAGAGAGAGAGAGAGAGAGAGAGAGAGAGAGAGAGAGAGAGAGAGAGAGAGAGAGAGAGAGAGAGAGAGAGAGAACAAACGAACGAATGAAATTTTATTTATACAGGGTATAAATAATAATCATTATAAATACTTTTTTTATACTCAGTCCTGTGGCAAAAGAAAACATCATTAATAGGCCTAAGTAAGAACCACCACCACCACCACCACAACACACCAACAACAACACCACCACCACCACCAGCAACAACAACAACTGGTGACAACAACAACAACATAGGTACTGAAAAACCAAACAATGAAATATAAAAAGCGAAAGGAACATCAATTCAAATCAAGAAAATCATCATGCAAGTCAATGCAGAAAGAAAAGAAGAGTAGAAAATATAAAGTAAGGAGGAGAAAGAAGAGCAAGGAAAGAAAGAAAGGACACTGAGAGAGAGAGAGAGAGAGAGAGAGAGAGAGAGAGAGAGAGAGAGAGAGAGAGAGAGAGAGAGAGAGAGAGAGAGAGAGAGAGAGAGTAGAGGGGGGGGAGAGGGGAGTGAGTTCAGATCATTCTAGTCTACTCGGGTCATTTGTTTAGTTTTGTAAGCCTGTTATTATTTACTGGAAGAGAGAGAGAGAGAGAGAGAGAGAGAGAGAGATAGAGAGAGAGAGAGAGAGAGAGAGAGAGAGAGAGAGAGAGAGAGAGGGGGGGGGCAAGTGGGGGGGGTGGGGGGGTGAGGGAGGGAGATAGGAGGCAGGGGAATAAGGGAAGAGAAGGCCCGGGTCGAAATAAACGACCGTTATAAGGGAGATCTGACTGCCTGTCAAGCACTGATTGATCGATTAGCCAATATTTTGCTGGGGTGGGGGGTGGGGGTGGGGGATGGGGGGTGGGGGGTGTTGCTGATGTTTTGTTCGTGTTGTTTGTTTGTTTACTTGCTCGCTTGCTTTTTGTCGGTTGCGCTTCTTTTGCTAAACACCCCATTTCCTCTAAATAGTCTTTTCTTTATAGTACTGTATGCGTGCAATCATAGGCCTATAATAACCCAGTCACACCGTGCTGTATTAGAGGTTAACAAACGACACTAATAAACAAACTAGGGGAAGACGGGGTAAAAAAGCGCATGGGCGGGTAAGAAGCCCACCCCAATTATCTCATGAAATAAAGAACATTTCAGTCAAATGTGCCCATGAGACGAATGCTAGACATTAACGCTCGTCTCATGGGCAAAATGAGACTGAAATTTGCTTCATTTCATGAGATAATTGGGGTGGGCTTCTTACCCGCCCATGCGCTTTTTACCCCGTCTTCCCCTACTGCTTTTTCTTTCCTTTAACCCTTTCACCGCCAGCCATATTTCAGCCAAATATTTCCATTAAGTTTACCTGGGTAGAGAACAAAATCTATATGCAATATTGGGGATTCTTCTGTGACATATAAAATAAGGTCTATTCTTACTTCCCATAAACAAATTCATATTGAGCATTTATGTGGCGGTACCAAAGCCGATGAGGTTTAACCGAGGCGTGGTTACACTGCTACACTTATCTGTATTGTTAAAAATTCGGGACTTTACTGGTTTTGCACTGCCTCCGGGCATTGCCTCCTGTATCGTTCCCACCATCTTTGTATTTACGAATGTCCCATATGTGTCTGTTCCAGACCGAGAGGACGTAAAGCACCATTTTTTTTCTTTTTCCCATAACTAAAACAACAGGTCTTTGGATAATAGACCCCAATTTGATGCCTTTTAGTGACAGGCAAGGCAAGGCAAGGCAAGGCAAGAAATTTATTTCATAACCCATTTGGGCACAGAAATATAAAAACATACACACATAAATAAATTTCCAAGAATCAACCCAAGAGTGATGTCCAAAATCATTTCAAATAAAACATATCACAATATTACAAATAATGTAATGTATTACTAAATTACAAACAAAATGGGGAAAAGACATAATTGATAACATTTATCTGAAAGAACCGTTAACAACTGTAATGAAGTGCTTTAGTTTGAGTAATAGTTTCTTATTTTTTGTAGAGAACAAAGCTTTGAATTTATAAGCATTAGGGCGAGTAAACAAATACTTAGGGAGGTACCTTCTCCTGTCAGTGTCAAAAAATGGACAAACAAATAAGTAGTGAAACTCATCTGCCACATCATGTACATTACATTTTTCATAAATTCTTTCATGTCTGGGTGTACCAGTATAACGCAACGTGTTCACAGGCAAGTTATTAGTAGTAGTTCTGAATTTTAACACAGTAATCATATAGCTATATGGCAAGACTAAGTAATATGGGTCAACACAAAAAGAGGTTTTAAACATTCTGTAGTTTAAATATAAATCGTCATTATCTACATGCATATACCAAGATTGTAAAAAACAACTGTCTTTTAAGCATCTTTTCACCTTCTCCTTGAACCACAATGGATTTGCATCAAGAAAGGTTTGATTCATCCCAAAACTACTCAAGCCAGTTTCATTTAGTAATGTATGGATATATCTGATGTATCTGTTTTCATAAACATTTGACTCGTACATTTTCAATAGGCATTTATAAACAAGAACTGATAATTTTTCTGTCTGGTGGTCTGTTACAAGGTTAAACCAAAATGATAACATTCTACATTTAACAGTTACACCAACAGGGAATTTACCCGTTTCCCCAAAAATCATGAGAGAAGGAGTCGACTGTCTTACCTTCAGAACCAACTTGTAAAATCTTAACTGCAGTCTCTGGATAATATCATTCATATCAAAGCCCCAAATTTCACAACCATATGTAAGGATAGGAAGTACGGTTTTATCAAATAGGTCAATTGTTAGATCTGCAGGAAGCATCAATAATTTAGCTTTCCTCAACAAAGCAAACATGGCTCGGGAAGCTCGGTCATAATAAAGATCACGTTGTGCGACATTCATTTTGTTATTATAATTTAACTTTAACCCTAAGTACATAAAGTTCTGAACAACCTCTAATTTTTCAGTTGCTATAAGAAAGTCGGGAAAACGTCTAACCTTACCCTTAGAAAAAATAGGTGTTAAATCACTGTGGTGTTAAAATGTGACTTTGGCGGTGAAAGGGTTAACCAAGTGTGCATTTATATAGCATAGACCCTGTACCAGACATCCTGGTTCGTGTATCTTTGCCCTACAACCCAAAGTAAAATCCAGCAAAAGGAAATGAATCAGCATCTCCCCGTGGGGATACCGGGGGGTCTTTTGTAAAGATAGTTTCCCCACCTTCTTGAAGTTCTGTGCTTGTAACTTCTTCTAACCTGACACTCTCTTGCACTCTGCCTTTTCCCTCTGCTTTCTATCATCTACTATCTTTCTGACTTATTGGCCCATTCTCCTGTCTTTTTTTGAGAAAAAAAATCTTCCAAATTTTTTTCTCTTCTCCTTTGAGCTCCTCCGAAATCAGAATCATCAGTGTGTCGGTTATAGGCCTACGCAGCGGGAAGACCAGTGAAAAATGAAAACTGGACACATGTAATGTACCTTACCCATTATGGCCATATGGCCTGGGAACGCAGAAGAAGAAGAAAAATCAGCATCGATTTTTGTAATGCCTACACACACAGACAAAATCAGTAGGCCTAAGTAGACTATATATGCTTTAAAGGGGCACTCTGGCGGATGAGTTTTTGCAAGAAACACGTCGAGATCACCAGGAAAACACCCTTTACAGAGATCGCAACACTCACTTTGCTCTGGTTTCCTATAAATCAAACCGTCAAATCGGCGATTCCTCCTTGGCGGAAATGCTGGAAGTCATGGAAGATTAAATGGCCGCCTGAGTCTCTTGGACAATAATCACGAAATGCCCACAATACCAGCCTTTTTATTTACAGCTTACCAAAAGGAGCTTCGCTCACAACAAAGGAAATAGCTCATTTTTTTATATTTTTTTTTTTACTGCACTACAAAGAAGAAAAAGCTTCAACCGCAATGGGATTGGTTTCCATGCACCCACCCCATTCAAAATGGCTACTCTCTCCGGCAACTCCGCCAAGGAAGAATCTTTGGGGATATTTTGGGTTAGACTTCTTTACGTTTAACATTATGCCCAGTCCTCCAGAATAGTAATTGCCTTCTTTGTATCTTGAAGTTGTAGCTAGTCAGACAGGACTTACTGACACTCACGTTTTGACGTTTTACATAATGGGAAGAATTTGGTATGCTTTGTTTCATAAGGTGGATGATAGTGATAATGACTTATTTGTTTCGAACAAGTATCATCGATTGTCCTCCAGAATAGTAATTGCCTTCTTTGTATCTTGAAGTTGTGGCTAGTCAGACAGGACTTACTGACACTCACGTTTTGAGGTTTTACATAATGGGTAGAATTTGGTATGCTTTGTTTCATAAGGTGGATGATAGTGATAATGACTTATTTGTTTCGAACAAGTATCATCGATTGTAACTGATTTTGTTTTATTTCCAATTAATATGTCCAATTTACCATGAAATATTGTCTGAGCTAGACCTACCCTATAAGTAGTAAAGTAGGCCTACACATGATACGAATGATTTTTAGTAAGTTTGTTCTTTTATTATTTGGGCTTTTCAATCATTACCAAGCAAAGACTTGCTACAATGTGATGTGACGTTTAGATGGTTCAGATAATAATGTTTCCTTTCCTTTCATTTTCTTTGATGTATTGGCCTCTTTGTTGTTTTATTGTTAGGTGTCTTTGGACTTGGGTACTACATCAATACAGTGGCATAGGAAGGAGGGCAGGTGAGGGTGGGGGGCTGCCCGCCCCTCCTGGCTCAGAGGTAGACATGTCTTTCTGCCTCCACCCAAAACAAAATTAATAATAATAATAATATTTAAAAATCGAGCAAGCCATCAAGCAAAAAGGAGAGAGAGAGAGAGAGAGAGAGAGAGAGAGAGAGAGAGAGAGAGAGAGAGAGCAGAGAGAGAGAGAGAGAGAGAGAGAGAGAGAGAGAGAGAGAGAGAGAGAGAGAGAGAGAGAGAGAGAGAGAGAGAGAGAGAGAGAGAGAGAGAGAGAGAGAGAGAGAGAGAGAGAGAGAGAGAGAGAGAGAGAGAGAGAGAGAGAGAGAGAGAGAGACTTGCAATTTGTTATTTTTGTACCTTCTTTGCTGTCGTTTTGCTTCTGCCCTCACAATATCATGAGAATCGCTGCAGAAAATCTCTTCAAATGTTGTAGGTAGTATAGCAGTGGCAGTTGCACCCCCTTCTCCTGGTTCAGAGGAAGTGGGGGGGGGGGCAGACATGCTACCACTAGAGAGAGAGAGAGAGAGAGAGAGAGAGAGAGAGAGAGAGAGAGAGAGAGAGAGAGAGGGAGGGAGAGAGAGAGAGAGAGAGAGAGAGAGAGAGAGATTCAAAGGCTCCACTTTTTTATATTAATATAGATTTCTTTAAAATTCTGATGCTAAAATTATGTCCGTTCTTAAATGTACAAGTACGAGACCTATCAATTTTTTTCTTCTGCCCCCCCCCCCCCCCCCTCCCCCCCCACGTGTTTCCTGTGACTTTTATAAAAAAAATCTGTTGCATCCCAATTCTGCTTCTGTCGCCCCTCCCCCTACGTTCTATCTCACCCAACTACTTCCACAGCATTGAAAGCAAAAATGTACACACAACACTTAGAAAATCCATCCTAATTTAGAATTCGTTATAAGACCTCATATTATAAGACTCCCACCCACATAAGACCTACTTGTCTGAGACACTGCCCTTCTTTGCAAGTATTAAAATTACTTCCATTATAAGACCCCTCCCTTATAAGACCTCAGTTTGGGTGATTTTTGAAGGTATTATAAGAGAGGAGAGGTATCACTGTACTACAGCAAATGGGCTTATTTGGCCTTTGGGGACCTTCCCAAACACCAGCTGTCTAAACTGTTTTTGGCCAGGAAAATGGGGATACTTTGGGCAAGACTTCTTTACTTTACTTTTAACATTGTACCCAGTCCAGGCACCTCCCAAATAGTAGCTGCTCCCTTTGCTATGTCAGAAAAAAAATAATAAAAAGGTAAGAAAAGAAAAAGAGGTAGAAATTTAGTGTAGTCCCATATGCTATAGCTTTAGCTTTGTCACGGGAGGTGGAGGGGCGGTGTAAAGGGGGAGGGGGGGTTGTGTTTGTTTCGCAGGTGCGTGTTTGACTGTCTGTCTTGTGTTCTGGGTGATGATGGAGGCTGCTTTAACAAAGATATTCTAAAAGGGTAAGATGGATTACTTAAAAGCTCGGCGAACCGGGCTGATATAGTTACCGTTAGTGGCGACAGTACACCATTCACAGTGGAGGCTATCCAAAAACTCAGACTGGAACTTGAACGGAGAATTCAACTGGCCTATCGACGTGTAAAATGTGTACTGTTTAAAAGGGACATAACCAGTGTTTCTGTCCTCACTACTCATATAGGGAAAAGAGACCGGATGCTTATCTTCCCCTATACAGTCTTTGGCTTTAAGTTGGACTTCACACTCCTTTCGCGTGCACCCTCACGCACGACTCACTATCCAACTGGGCTCATGCACTTGCATCCATGACATCACACGCACAGATGTCCACCCACACGTCTCAGATGCTCATCTCAATCACACATTCATCCGGGATGGGAGGATACCCATTCAATCACAGTAAAACTCAAACTACGTTAATCATATTTCACAACTATAATCTACTAAAGACTAGACTAAAAGTTAAGCATGAAAAATCATATTACATTTGTTTACATAATACACATCAACTAGTCTGCACGCTTTCTAATTAGTATTCACTTAACTAACCCAGGTATTATTGTAATGTTCCTCACCCGGCCACTGATTGCCCTCACACATACATACACACCTTGTCTTCCCCCAATGTTCGTTCTTTTCACATTAATCCTATTCTATTCTACACACACACTCTTGATGCTGGTATGAATTTCCACTCAGATGACAGCGGCAGCCATCCGAAGTTGGAGTCACCTCCCTCAGTCCCTGGCTCTGGCACAGAGGTCTAGAGATAGAGTTACCTCCCTCAGTCCTTGGCTCTGGAACGGAGATCTGGAGTTAGAGTCACCTTCCCCTGGCTCGTGAACGGAGGTTTAGAGATAGGATCACCTCCCTCAGTCCCTGGCTCTGGTGCGGAGCTGCAATATTGATTTGAGAAGGGTTATAGGGGTTCCACACCCTCAGAAACAAATATTAAAAAAATTGAAAGAAATAAAAACGAGGGAGAAATATAGTCCAATGCTATAGTTTTAGCTCATTCTCTCACAAGAAGCCTTGATTGCATCTTTTACATTCAAATTATCATCTGGGAGGCAAGCCACCCAGACCCTTCACCCCCACCCCAACTGAGCACTTGGAACTACCCCCTCCCCTTTTCCATGACTGGCTGATCCGCCCCCAAACATGGTTGTAAAGTCTTTTTAGTCCCCGAGCCGAAGGTTCGGGGAGCTATTGTTTCTGTCTGGTCCATCCGTCAGGTGTCCGTCCGTCCGGCGTGCCTCCGTCCGTCCGGCTATTCGTCCGTTTTTCTCAAAAACTATTCAGTGTATCATCATCAAATTTGGTATACTAGTTTGCCAAGATGCAAGCTATCCACTGATGTATTTAGTTTTACATTAAGGTCAAGGTCGCGCCAGTTACGGGGTTCAAACCCCGAAACACATAATCGTTAATATCTCGCGAAGTTTTGCATGCATTTCAATGCATTTTTTTTCCACATTTCCTGATGAATGGTCTATAACACAGTTGTCATGAATTTTTCTGTGCGCTCGTGTGCGCATGATCGCGCGCGCTCAAATCATGTGTCCGAACCCCAAGGCTATATATAAAAAATTATTCAGTTACGTGCTGTTTTGATGCGTTTTTATGTAGTTAAGTGCTGTTTTGATGCGTTTTTATGTATGTGTACAACCGACACATTCCGATTTTGGAGTAGCTCGGCGATGCTGCGAGGGGACTTTGCAGCCGCTCGGCGTTGCACTTGTTGTTGTCTCTTTTCAGTTCACATCATGTTTTCTTTCATTCATAGAGTTTTTGTTGTTGGTTATGATTATATGGTTCTTTCTTTCTTTTCCCTATAGCAACCGCAGTCACTGCTGACTATTATGTCGCTGTATTTGGGAGGATCTACGGGAATGCGCAAGACAACTATCAAGAAGAAGGAAGTGGACAGGAAAAAAAGAAGAAATATAGAAAGCTTGGCCCAGCCAGCCAGGTCCCGCTAATCGGTCCCTAACATGATGCCGCGCCAAGCGAGAGAATGACCCAGCCAGCCAGGTCCCGCTAATCGGGCCCCAACGTGATGCCGCGTCATTGGGAAGAATAAAATAAAGGAAAATGAACTAAAAATAAATTAAAATGAACTAAAGAAAATAAAGAAAAAGAGAGAAGGGAGTGTAGTTACTGTGATTTGGAGACTCAGGACACAAAAGTGCCCAAGGTCCTCGCCTCAACAGCCTGTTCTGGGAGGTTGTTCCATGCCTTGATGGTACGTGGCAGGAAACTTGCTTGCCTGTATTGGGTACGGCAGTAGATCTGGGCCAGCTGCTTGGGGTGTGCTCGACGTTGGCGCTGTGGTGCTGGGACCAGTTTCTCTCTTACAGTTTCCATAGTGACCAGATTGTTTTGTATCTTGTAGAGCATGGCTAGTCTTGCTGTTTCCCTTCGTTCTTGCAGGGTGGGCCACTTTAGCTGCTCTATCATGGAGGTCACACTTGACGTATTCCTGAAGCGGCGCAGGGCAAATCTTGCAGCTCTCCTCTGGACCGCTTCAATTTTGTCGTTGTCTTGCTGTTGGTGAGGGTCCCACACTGTGGAGGCGTATTCCAGTATGGGACGCACAAATGCCTTGTAGGCTCTTTCCCTGATGGTCTGGGAACTGATCTTGAGGCTTCTTCTCAAAAACCCGAGAGTCTTGTTGGCCTTTGAGCAGACGTGCTGGATATGTTTTTTCCAGCTCAGGAACTCTTCTGCAGTGTAACTTTTCCCTTCACTAAAAGCTGACTGGAACTGCTTGTTGAGCATTTCTGCCTGTTCCTTTGGATCTGACACCAGGTGCCCGTCAGTCTTCAGCGGAGCCACTCCTGCATTAGACGCTTTCTGGTGCTTCATGTAGGCCCAGAATCGTTTGTTGTTTGGCGCCTGGTCTGCATCCTCCTCTGTGAAGATGTCATTGAGGTACCCCCAGTATGCCCTGCGCAACTTTCTCTGTGCTTCTCTCCGGAGATCTTTGACTCGTTGTTTTAGTTTCTCTGTTCCCATTTTCTTCATCTTCTTATAGATCCTGTCCCTTCTGTTGATGAGTTTTCTCAGTTCAGGGCTGATCCAGGGTTTGCTTTCCTTAACTCGGGATAGCTTGTGGGGGATGAACTCTTTCACTGCTTCCTGGAGTTTGGTCTTGAACTCAACCCATAGCTGTTCTGTGTTGCTGCTGTTTATTTCTTTTTCTATCTTGTGCCCCAGGTCTCTGAGAGCCTTTCTTAGTTCTTCCCGGTTAAGAATAACAATTATAAAGTGTGTATGTAGCATTTACTATATCTATAAGACGTGTAACGTAACCTACCAATTTAACTTGTCCGTGCGCTTGCCCCCCCCCCCCCTCCCGGTTTGTTTGCAATCTCCCCCCCCCCCCCCCCCCCCCCCCCCCGATTTGAAAACGTTCCTACGCCACTGCTTCTAGCTGTTTTTCTACTTTTTTACTTTGTTTTTTCTGTTGATTTTAGTTTTGTTTATTTTTTCTTCTGTCTTGCATTGACCCGTTTCCTAGAAGTAGGCTTATGGATCGACGTTCCTTTTCGCTTTTTTAAATTTTATTTGTTTACAACAGAGGGTGGTGAGTGAGGGGGGGGGGGGGGGGGGGGGGGTGTTGTTCATGAACATAAAGTTTGTCTCAACGGACTGGCGTTTGTCATTCTCGCGACCATAGACTATTGAATGTTGTAATAATGGTCAGAACTGACCTTGACAATTATATTGGAAGAAGAAGAAGAGTGTCTTTGTCGCGACCAAGCGGTCGATCGTGTTGCTAACTAAGCGCATGGCGAGGGACGAACAGGTCACGTGACGCATTGACCCCTCTCATTTGCTTGTGATCCCCAAAACCATCGACAAAGTGGCTCTGTCGTCACGCGCGCTGAATTGTGGGACATTTCCTGTCCGCCATATTGAAAAGTCCGAACACGACGCCGTGCTGTGTAGGTAACTAAGATCGTTGTAGACCTACTCGAGTTAACCTGTACTTGTAGACTAGTCGTTGTAGCCACTCTAAAAGCAATGCCGAGTGGAGTTCGTTGTTGCATTACCAACTGCCACAATTCTTCTCATAATTATAAAGGCACCAGGATTAATGATGGAATAATTTTCCACCGAATTCCCACCGTTAAAAGCAACGAACAACCAGCTGTACAAGACGCCTTGAGAAGACGAAGAATGGCCTGGGTAGCCGCTATCGGACGCACGACAATCACATTTGAGCACTCCCCAGTAGGAGCACGAGTGTGTTCTCGTCACTTTCATGGTAAGGACATCAAATAGGGCATTTGCCACGAGAGTTTGAGCACTATACAACTCTACTAACTTGCCCGCGCTCATTCTGCCCGAGTTGCGTTGACCTTTGACAAAGGCTTTGTAATAGAGCATTTGCCACGCGCCAGTGACCTTGAATTTCACTGAGTTGAATTTAGAGAGTTGAATTAGAGAGGTCAGCGCAACTCGGGCAGAATGAGCTCGGGTAAATTAGTAGTCTAGTATAGTGAACGAACAGTCGTGGCAAACGCCCTATTCGATCAGCTCTCTAAATTCAACTCAGTCAAATTCAAGGTTGCTGGCACGCAGCAAATGGGGGGGGGAGCGTTCTGTGTTTTGTGTCTGATATGTACTATCAAGTAGAACTGGGTATATTTACTGTATTATACCAGTATTTTTTCAATGTACCTGTATTTTGTACCGGTGTAGCATTCTCAAATTGGATTTGTTCTCAACTCAGATGCACATGTGCGAAGAGTTAAGGATAAGTTTAGGGTTGGCCTGGAGTTAGGGATAGGTTTAGGGTCAATTTAGTGTCGAATACACAAAATATAAAATTTGATGGTACGTCATGATCAATTTCGCACATGCGCAGACGAGTTGAGAGCAAATCCAATTTGAGAATGCGAACGAAAAATTATGTTTTACGTCCTCTCGGTCTGGCACAAACAGACACATATGGGACATTTGTAGATACAAAGATGGTGAGAACAATACTGGAGGCAATGCCCAGAGGCAGTGCAACACCAGTAAAGTTACGATTTTTTAACAATGTAGATAGGTGTAGCGGTAACCACGCCTCGGTTAAACCTCATCGGCTATGGTACCGCCACAAAATAGGTATTGCTTTTATTTCAGAATGCTACACCGGTACCTATATATACCTCCTGGATTACAGGTGATCCATTTACATTTTTTTTATATAAAAGAGCTGCCCCAGAAAGTCCAACGGGTATTCCGTTTGCTATATGTAGAAGGATAATAATTTTATGAGATAGATTTATAACTTTAACTTTTTCACCACCAAAGTCGCATTTTAGCACCACAGTGATTTAACACCCATGTCACTAAAAGGCATCGAATTGGGGTCTATTATCCACAGACCATATTGTCTTAGTTTTGGGAAGTAAGGATAGACCTTATTTTGGATGTGTCACAGAAGAATCCCCAATACTGCAGATGGGTTTTGTCACTACCCAGGTAAATTTAATGGACATTTTTTGCTGAAATATGGCTGGCGGTGAAAGGGTTAAGGAAATCAGCACACACACATGCACGCGCACACACACACACACACACACTAAAGATGATTTTGACTTGACTTGACAACCTGTTTTCATGTTGTTAAGGTTTGTTCAATTTAGTTGTTTAGAACAGCTTTTGAAATTTCAGCTCTTTTTAAGCCCTTTTAAAGTTAAACTGTTTGACTTCAAAGTAAGTAGGCCTGTCGCAGTCAAAAAAGTCGCTCAGTCAAATAAATCGCCCGGCTACTATGAGAGTGTGTATTTGCAACATTGAGCATGAACCACAAATTTCACTTTTTTCTAGGGTTAGGGTTAGGGTTAGGTAAATGGTTCAAGTACAGAAAAAGTGAAATTTGTGGTTGTCACAAATACACACTCTCATAGTAGCGGGCGATTTATTTGACTGAGCGACTTTTTTGACTGCGACAAGGCCTATTTACCATTGTCATTATTTAACTACACATGATTTTAGTTTTCACTAGTTTTAGAAGAGTGTTTTACTGTAACATAAGCAATTCCACAAATGAAAAGATCTACTTTTCTACGACATTGACCTTCTTTGTAAGTATTAAAATCACCGCCGGCTCCCTTATAACTTATATAAGACCTGATTTGGGACGATTTCTGAAGGTCTTATAAGGGAGGTTCCACTGTATTTATTTATTTTCTAAGAAATTGTGGTTGACATTCTTTTAATTTGGTTGTTGTTAAGTTTTATTACTGTTACAGTGTCTTTGGATGGTTGTACAGTTAAGCAATCCCACAAATGAAAAAGCATAGGCCTATATTCAGCCGTCATGATACACACAGACGCATTAAAAGTTTGATCAAAAGCTTGTTTTCATTATGCATCTTTGTTTTTGTATCTACTCTAATCTGGATTTCTTTGTTATTTGTTTGTTTTCCGTTTTAATCTAGCTGACTTTCATTGTTGAATGGTACAATAAATTAAAAGGGGGACACACACACACACACATACGGTTTGCGGTTTTTGGGGTCCATGTTGGATCCGTCCCTTTTCCTCCTATTTATCAATGACTTGCCCGAGGGTCTCCAATCTACAGCACGCCTATTTGCTGATGATGCCTTCTGCCATCAGGATATTCAAGCTTCCACTGATCAAAACCAACTTCAGGATGATGATCTTGACAGATTTGCCTCATGGAAAGACTGATGGAAAATGGCTTTCCACCCCCAGAAATGCTCTGTCCTACATGCGACCAGGTGCAGAAAGACACTCAGTGGAGAAGGCCTATATCCTTCACGGACACCAGCTCCAGTGCGTGCCCCATGCAAAGTACTTGGGTGTCACTATTTCTGCTGATCTTAGGTGGGACACCCATGTGAACGACATGGTCAGCAAGGCAAACAAAACTCTTGGATCCCTGAGGAGGGCCTTGAAAATCAACAACAGAAAGGACGGCCGATTAACATCCAAGCCAGAGGAACAAGCAGAAGTTCTAAATCAGCAGTTCAAGTCTGTCTTTGGCAAGGGAAAAACTTTCTCAGATGATGAATTTTTGCAGAAAACAGGTATGCCAGACCTGAACCACCCATCATTGGACGACATAAGCATAACAAAAAATGAGGTGATCGCCGTCCTACTAAAAATTTTCTTTTTCTCTGGCATCTATATAATTTTAAATGCCCCAAATGGCCTTTTGGTCCAGAAGGCGTAAAATCTCTATTTTTCTCTCTCTCTCGGGTGATCGTGCTTCTCCAAAATCTTAACCCCCACAAAGCATGTGGTCCTGATGGTATAACACCACGAGTCCTTAAAGAACTGGCCGTAGAATTGGCACCTGCACTCACTGCAATCTTCCGGTTGTCACTTGCTACATGCTCCGTACCAGCTGACTGGAGATCGGCATACATAACACCTATCTTCAAAAAGGGGGAACAATACGACCCAGCCAACTATCGGCCAATCTCCCTTACCATCATTGTGTGTAAACTGCTTGAACACATCATCGTTGGAGCAGTGATGGGGCACCTTGAGAAGCACCACATCCTGAACGAGAACCAACATGGATTCAGGAAAGGGAGATCCTGTGAAACCCAACTCCTTGAATTCACAGAAGAATTGACAGCCAATTTGGAGAGCAGCAAGCAGACGGATGTCCTCATTATGGACTTTTCAAAAGCGTTTGACAAAGTGAACCACAGCTTGCTGCTACACAAACTCCAACGCTACAATGTCAGGGGCTCCATCCAGCTTCCTCAGGGATCGCTGCCAAGCAGTCCTGGTAGAAGGCTCAAGATCTGCCTTTGTTGATGTCACGTCAGGAGTTCCCCAGGGGTCAGTGCTAGGACCATGTTTGTTCCTGGCCTACATTAATGACCTGCCAGACCGACTGACATCAGCTGCTAGACTGTTTGCTGACGACACCGCAGCCTACAGGATGATCTCCTCCATCCAAGACCAGGACCAGCTACAAGAAGACCTCCACTGCCTTGCGCTTTGGGAGAAGAGCTGGAGCATGGAGTTTCATCCTGCCAAGTGCCAGGCCATCCAAGTCACCAGGAGCAGGAGCCCCCTGTGTGTGTGTGTTGTAAAGTTTCACAGTTGATTTTTTTTTAAATTATTTACAGTACTCAGTTTAAAAGAAATAATGCTTCAAATGTTTTTTTACCATGTTTTACTTTGCGTGTTGTTTGTATGTGTATCTGTGAAAGCATCCAAATTTCCTTTTATATTATTTTAAAAGGACAATAAATGTGATTGATTGATTGATTGATTAAGCCTATTAACTTTGTAGTAAACAATGCAAGGCCTACATGGATGAACTTTCTTTTATTTTTAGGGCTACACCCCAAAACAGGACCTTTTGTTTTTTTAGTCCTGCATAATGCAGACACTTTTATTTTCTTAGATCTACGCATTACCTCAACTGTCTTTCTAGAGGCGTAAACAATGCAACACATTCTTTCCTTTTGTCTACACAATGCTAAACTAAAACTGTTCGTTTCTTAACTTGATGCAACCCAATGCAGAGTATGCAACCACTTTTATTTTTATTAGACTAGTGTTACACAGTGCAGATTTCTCCTGCCTTAGTCTCGCACTACGGGAACTTTGACGCTTTAGGCTTACACAACACTCTTAGCGCCTGCCTCCAAAACGCAACACATTGCTATTTGTTGCTAGTGACGCTGTGTGCGGAGTACTGCCGAGCTATAAATAGCTCTAGTGCGGAGCACGAAAATCTATGACGTCAGGATTCAAAGTCGAGTCAAAAAGTCGCGTGGTGGCGCGTCGGTCCGTAGGGGCCTATGAGGAGAGTTGATAGCGACATTGAAGAAAGATTACAAGTACCAGTTTGATCATGCCAGGTGGTTGTTGTTGCGTGCATGGGTGCTCCCAAAGAGGTGGACATTTATTTCCCAGAGATAAGCAGCGTTGCAAACAGTGGCTTATTGCTGTTCGGAGAGAAAACTTCACAAACCATACGATCGTCTGTCGACGCCATTTTGTCGAAGCAGACTACAACAGTTCTACCTGGACATATAGTGGCAAGTATTAGATTAGGTCAGGTCAGGTAGGTCAGGTATTTTGGACGACCAGGCCTTGCAGCCTCTCAATGCGTCCTTCCTTTTGGTTATTGTTTGGCAATTGCTGTGGCGGTTTTTAGCATCCATATTGATGCACTAATCATGGACGTACTTTAACAGGGCAATTTTTGGATCACTGTCTAGGAGGTTTTTGAATTTGTTAGTATCTGAGGCCAGCTTAGTATGTGCAGGGAGGTTGTTCCAATATTGGGTGACTGTTTTTTCTGTTTTTTCTAATATTAGTTCTGCTGTACCTGGTTAGCATTTTAAGTTCACTGTTACGGGTTCTTATTTCGTTAGACAAGTGAAACAAGCCTTTGTTAGTATTGTCAGTGCCTTGAAAAATCTTGTAAACATTTATGAAATCTCCCCTTAGTCTTCCGTATTTTAAAGTTTGGCAAGTCTAATTTACGTAGCCTGTCCTCATATTCCAATTTTTTTTATGGATTTTATCAGTTTGGTTGCTCTCCTCTGTACCTTCTCAATTGCACTGGACTGTTGTTTAAGAAAGGGATTCCAAACTATGTTTCCATACTTAAGATGAGGCCGTATTAAACATTTGTAAAGATTTATGAACACCTCTTTATTTAAGTTTTTAAAACTACTTCTGATCAAGCCCAGCATCTTACTGGCTTTATTTATCGCTGTTGTGATGTGCTTATCAAATTTGAGTTTTGAATCAAACATAACCCCTATATCCTTCTCCTCTGTGCAAGTATCTAAAACATGCTTAGATGAGCCATGAGTAATTTCATATCCTTTATTTGGATTATTGTACCCCGCGTGCATAACCTTGCATTTTCCTGCGTTAAAATATAGATTCCACTTCTCTGACCATTCTATGAGTCTGTTATTGCAGCCTCTCATTCTCAATGCGTCCTTCCTTTTGGTTATTGTTTGGCAATTGCTGTGGCGGTTTTTGGCATCCATATTGAGTGATATTAACAGTGTTAATATCACTTTGCAGTACATCTGAATTTTGGGAACGATTATACACTTTAGTATCATCTGCAAATATCTTGCATGCACTTTGTATGTCTTCTGGGAGATCATTTATAAAAACTGTAAAAAGTACTGGGCCCAGGATGCTACCCTGGGGAATACCACTTAAAACATCAGTGCTAGAAGACTGTTTTGTTCCCACCCGCACTCTTTGAGATCTTCCCTACTGAAAGTTTTTAACCCACATTAATATGTTTCCTGTTATCCCGTAAGCTTCCAGTTTAAGAAGTAGTCTTTCTTGCGAAAAAAAAATATATAGCCGTTAGGCTTTCAAAGTCCCATCTTTGTGTTTTTATTTTTATTTTTACATACTCAAGGTATATCATGCACTCAGGTTTTTGCATTGAATTAATCATCGTATTCATACATTATCAATTATGTCTTTATAAGATTTTCGAGCACATTTTTAAAGCTGTTAGTATTGGAGTTGATTCCATAAAGGTGCAACTCTGTTAGTAAAATAATAGGTAACGGTCAAGATGTGCCACCCCCCCCTACATTTCTCGGTTAATTGTATTTTTCCGTTTTTGCCTTTCTTACCATACATAAAGCTGTATTTTAGGAACATTTTTAGCTAATAACCTTTTTGGAATACTAGCCCTAACCCTAAATCTAACCCTAACCCTACCCCCCACCCTATAAGATAGAAAAACGCAAAGAACCACAACTGTGACAAATCGCGGTGTACTGCAGTACATAGTGGGGGGTAGGGTTAGGTTTAGGGCTAGGGTTAGGGATAGGGTTAGTATTCCAAAAAGGTTATTAGCTAAAAATGGTCCTAAAATACAGCTTTATGTTTGGTAAGAAAGGCAAAAACATAAAATTTCAATTAACCGAGAAATGTAGGGGGGGTGGCACATCTTGACCTTTACCATTTGTTAGTTTGAAAAATTCTGTTGCATTTAAATCATCAATAATAAATATTAAATATTTTATAACTTTGTATTCTTCTTCTTCTTCTTCTTCTTCTTCCTATTGGGGATGTTTATCCTGCCCCACGCCCAAAGTCTTCATTTAGACTGCTATTGGCGCACAGGATGCATGCTTTGTGAGCTCGTGTCATCCATTCAAACAAACAAACTTGATTTACCATCCTTGAAATACAGAAGACTTCGTGGTGACCTAATCAATGTGTTATTGTATATAACATTCTTAATGGTCCTGACAATACTAACAAAAGCTTGTTCCAGATCTCAGTTTTTTCAAAGACTAGAAATCATGAATTAAAAATACTAACACAGTATAGTAGAACTAACATCAGGAGATACTTTTTCAGTAACAGAGTGACTAACTATTGGAACACACTTCCTGCTCAGACAAAACTTGCACCTGATACTAACAAATTTAAAAACCTGGACAAAGACCCAAACCGTAGTAAATTAAAATACCAGTATAACTAATACTCAGTGATAGTCTACCAAAACCGTCAGCTGTGCCAACCGAATTAAAAAAATAAAATAAATTTCAAAAAGACGCTTGAGAGGCCGCGAGGCCTAGTCGTCCTAACTGACCTGACCTGACTAGTAGCTGCATTGACAATTTGAGTCTGTGCTTACTTTCCTTTACGTGTTGGTTTGGAAGTCTGTGTTTGAAAAACAAGCGTGTGTTGGATGATGTGGTGAATGTGTGTAATAAAGTTGTTGGAAAGAAAGAGATGGGTTTGAATGAGATGTACGAAAGACGAACCAAGCATAAAGCCAGGAAGATTGTAAATGACACCACCCATGTTTTGATCAAACATTACGAACTATAGTATTACCTTCTAGACGTCGCTACAAAACTTTTAAAGTCAACTCCAGGGCACAGAAATCCTTCATCCCCAGATCCATCCATCTCCTACTCTAACTCATGATCCTTTTATACATGTATACGTGTGTTCATCGTGTTAAAAGAAACTAATGCTGAATGTTGATGTCTTTGTTATTCTGGCACCTGAACAAAATTTCTCCTTGGGAGATAATAAAGTGAGTTTGATTGATTGAAGAAGAATCCCGCCTCTAGGACCCTCTGTACTGTAAGTGGGGAGCCCCTGGGACCCCTTGTTTTGCGGGACGATTGGGAGCCCTGAGTACTGACAATCTTGATCTTGATTATTTGACTGGCAGAGTCCAATGATTGAATGATTCAGGATGTAGGCCTAAAACACCAATGGGTGAAGAACTGGGGAGAGCAACTCTTGGAAAAATATAAAAGCCTATATCTAGACTGACCCAGCCAGCCAGGTCCCGTGGGACAATAGTCTCAGGATTGAGTAAATCAGTCATGAGTGACATCACTCATCAGCACAAGCAGATTATTTTTAATCTGTGCAGTCAAGTCATCTCCCCTTAAGTCCTTCAACACAAAGAAACTAGTCGACGTTGCCGTCCTTGACCACAATAAAACCTTTGACCGGACCTCACTGCAAACTCATTGAGAAACTGGACCACTAGAGTGTTCGAGGGCCTATCCACTCCTGGCTGACACAATTCCTGACAAAGCGGAGGATGAAGGTGGTTCTCAAATGCAAGGCATCAGAAGAGGTGGCAGTGGAATCAAGCAATATGCAAAGCACAGTACTCGGCCCTTTGCTGTTCTTGAGTCACCTCAATGATCTGCTGGACTCTGAAAATTGACAGTGAGGCTTTGTCGTAGACTCTCTTCTGTACAGAGAGATCAACAGCTTCCAAGACCACATCATACTCCAAGACGATATACACCAACTTGAGTCCTGGGCTGAACAGTTGGGCATGCATTTTAATGCACCCAAAAGCACCATCCTCCCCATCAGGCAAAAATCGCAGTGCCTGTACAAATTGATTGGGACTCCAATGAGAGACTTAGTGCGATTTTTCTCACGCCAGACATGACACTCGTGTGGGGCTAATCCTCTCTATATTATTAGTTGGGGATAAAGAAAGAGAGAGAGACAGTGAGTGGTCCTACCATCACTCTCTCTCTCACTACGCCCAAGTAAGAAAATCGCGTGATAAGCCCCTAGTGCATTGACTGCCCTCTGGCGTGAAAAATATCGCCATAGGTTGACCATTCAACAAGTCCAGCAATATCAATACCTTGGTGTGCACCCGTCATCAGACCAGAAATGGATCACACACATCAATTATTGATGCAAGAAATCAGGATCAATGGTTGGATTGATACGCCGAAACCTCAATAACTGCCCACCAGAATGCAGACGGCTTGCCTACATATCACTGGTACGATCTAGATTATCCTTACAGCAAGCAGGACATTGACAGGCTGGAGCACACCCAAAGACAGGCAGCCCGCTTCATAACCAATGACTATGGAATCTGGGCTGCATGACAAAAATGCTCCAGGACTTGAACTTCCAACACTGGAGGAGTGCCATAAAGGCCGGCGCCTCAGCTCCCTACACAAGATCTCCAAAGGTCAGATCCCAACCTTACTTCTTTAAACCCCAGTCAACACAAAATTGTCGTATGATCTGACCCACAAGGTATGCTGACTGCACATCCGTGAACATAGTTCAGACAGAGACAAACTGTGCAAAATTCAAGAGGATTCATTGTCCCATCAAGCCACACAACTCAGTACAGCAACAAGTTCTTTGACAAAATGGTGATGGAGTGGAATCAACTGACCGACGCCGCCATCGCAGCAGGCCTCATCAGCGCAGCACCATCAGCGCCAGGCAGTCCACCACCAGGGCCTGCACTAACCACAGATTTAAATAGGGAATTAGGGGCCTTAGGTCAAAGAAATGGTAAATGAAGGGTAGGAGCTGTGCCGGTCAGGGTTCGTTCCCAGTGAGCGCTTCGCTAGCCGGAGTGGTCCAGCCTGGATACTTCGAAATAAAGGCCTTTGGTCAACTTTTTATTAAATACTGTCAACACCACCAAACAGTCAGTACAATAGAGATCTTTTTCTTTAAAAAAAACAGTATTCCAACTCTCCTCACGCTGTCCCAATTCCGTCGAGTACATAGCCTTTTTATGGGCCTCTTCGACTATTTGAACCAGAACCCCTCTCGGTCAGCCCAAAGGATATGAGGCCAGCTGGCATTAGGGAAGATCCCCAAACTGAAGGCCAAACTGTAAACAGCCACCAAGCATAGGTCTATCATTTTGTCTCAAGTTGTAAGTGTGTGTGTGCATGTGTAACTTTCTGGGTGTGTGTGCGTGTGACTGGGTGTGTGTGTGTGGTTGTAAGTGTTTGATTCCATTTGTATGTGTGTGTGTTTTACTGATATATAAATATGCGCAGTGTTTTTATTTATTTTTGTGTGTGCAAAAACTGCTTTTCTGTTCAATATTTTTATAGCATGAAATGACAATTTGTGAAGCATTCATAATCATAATCATATAATTTAACTTAAATGCGCCTATACATTTTTGGGCAGGTACGCTTCGGATCAAGAAGTGCCTTAGGAAAGATGCGGTACCCAGTGTTTTCAACTGGACAAACGATAAAGCAGCTGCACAGACCGGTAAACATAAAGATAAACAAATGGTGAGACAAGTGGAAGGGAAATGCAAGAAAGCAGCTGATTTGTGGCGAGGACAGAAGACGAAAGAGGATGAAACCATATATGACTTTAAGCCAAAAGGTGGGCATGAAAAGTCGATAGAGAGAGTGAACAATGAAACTGTTAAAAAAATTAAACTTAATACTACCAGTAAATAAAAATGATACATATACCATTTAAATTTATGCATTTTTAGGAAGGATATAGATAAGGCAAACATGTGCAAAATGCCAGGACAGGTTTTTTGACTGATTTCTGAGAAAATAGTGATGATGTGTCCCCCACCTGATGACGAACTTTATTGATTGCACCACAAACATGGTGTTACGTCACAGTATTTTCTCATAGGTCACTGACCCAGGATTTCCCATGCCTATCATGCTAGAAAGTATGCCGGTCCATGATCGGGCTTCAGCCACCAGAAGCATACCACCAGTGATTTTCCCTCGGATCCAAGGAACCAGCCAGCAGCACCAAGACAAGTGCTGTGTCAACTGCTCACTGGGACTAAAGTTAAAAAACACCTTGTTTTGCTCATCTTAATACGCTTTGCTTTCTCACCTGTTTCTCAAGCTCTAGGAGATGAATTTCATTATGTTTTTGAATGTCAAACGTTCCAGGATGCTAGAAAACGTTATTTGCCAAATTATTGTTAAAAAAAACCCCGTAATAAAGTTTAATTCCTTATTTCAGTCAAAAAATAAAAGAACTCTCAGTCGTTTAGCTTGTTTCATAAAGGCTATTTTAAAAGAGTTCTGAAACTTGGTTGATATCATGAACCCCACTCTGTTATTTTTGTTTTCTAAAATTGTCGCACATTACTTCAAATCGAGGCTACACTTCAAAATTAATTGAGGCCGCTCTTTAAAATGATGTATTTTAAAAGCTTAATAAACATACGGACACTACAACAACATGAGTATGCATCTATAAGTAGGATACCCAAAATGTTACGAAATTGTAACATTCTGGTTTACAGATTAAAATTATTGAAAAGCCAGGGGAGGTCGCTGCCACAAACTATTGCGATTTTCGCGCTTGTTTTTCTATTGTTATTCACACCTCTTGGTACACAAATGGCATCTCCATGTCTTGTTTCATATCGTCGCTGTCCGACGCTAACCGTGTATTTACACAATCAGTGATTTTACAGGAGCATCAAAAAACATATTGTCGCCTGCTACAAAGTCAATCCCCATTTGATATACGCTTGACCCTTCTTCTTTACCGATGAGTAAACATGTGACACAATAAAAGTTGCATTAACACCCAAACTTTTCGTGATAATTCAGTTACACGGTTAGTCACAAAGTTAGTGCATTGTTCTCACAATGGGAGATACGACAGCTGCCGGCAGTTACACGATTAGCGTGACCAGTTACACTTACACGCTTATCGCGTCAAAACCAGCAACAACCCACCACATACACGATTATTTCCGTGGTATCATGTGACAAATTTGAGCATTTTCATTGGTCGCAGACACAAGATATTTATAGAAGACCTGCGTGAGGTCACTGGAAGGAGTTTCAGTAAAAAGTCTATTTTTGTCAAATTTTGTAGATACACGGTTAGCGTCGGACAGCGACGATATGTCAATATTTGTTAATGGAGATAAGTTAATTAGCGGTTTTTTTTGGGGGGTTTTTAAAATTGATTCACATGTGAAATTCCAGCAACTGTGTGTGTGCATGCATATGTGTGTATGTGTATGGTGGTGTATCTGTGCATGATGGTATTATGTGCCTGTTTATATGGTGATGAGTACTGTTAAAAAAACTTCTTTTTTTTTTTTGGGGGGGGAGCCCATGTATGTTGATGTGTACTGTTATGAAGTCTTAAGAACTATTATTTGTAATGTTTAATGCCGCAAATATGAATGGGTTTTATATTCAATTTCTTGTGCCCCCAGTTGTTTTTTTAATAAAGTTGACTTTGACTTTGTTAACCAGACTTTGGAAAGCACCTTTCACAAAGATAAAACTGACTGGGAGTATTTTGATATGGCCTGGCATTTGAGTAAACAGACATCAGGGGTCTCATTGGTGGAACATTCAGGACAATTCTACCAATTCTCATTATTGTCATTCTTGTATACATCTTCTATGATATACAATAAAACATCAAATTTACTAAGACTGTGTGCATTGTATGGTTTGCTGGGAAGACTCAAACACACACATACAGAGAGAGAGAGAGAGATTCATTTTCCCATTACACTGTGTCCTCCTACTCATATAGAAATGAGAGTACCATATCTTTCGGACTATAAGGCAGGGCTCCCAGGGACCCCCATTTGGGGGTCTACGAAGAACTAAAATTCTAAAGGACCCTCTAAAAGAATGTGCAGGGGGTCCCATGGATGCACTAGAAAAATTCGGTAAAGGTAAAGATGTGCCACCCCCCCTGCATTTTTTTACACAAAATTCAGTTAATTTCTATTTTTCCGTTTTTTCAGCCAAAACTTTCCTTTCTTACCATACATAAAGCTGTATTTTAGGAATTCATTTTGACAGCTAATTAGGGCCTTTTTGGAATACTAACCCTAACCCTAGACCCTCATTTGATGCCTTTCAGTGACCCTAGCCCTAAACCTAACCCTACAAAAGGTGCCCCACTATGTACTGCAGTACACCGCGATTTCAGGTCACAGTTGTGGTTCGTTGCGGCCTCTTTGTGCCCTATCTTTTATAGGGTGGGGGGTTTGTTCAGGGATAGGGTGTAGCGCTATTCAAAAAATTGTCGTTATTAGCTATTTAAAAACATTCACTAAAATACAGCTTTATGTTATGTTAAGAAAGGCAAAGAACGGAAAAAAAGAAGTACAATTAACCTGAGAAATGTTAGGGGGGGTGGCACATCTTGACCTTTACCAAAAATTTTTTTGTAGCATTCGCAATGCCCCCCCCCTCTTTAAAAAAAAAAGCCAAAATAATTTTACACAAAATTCAGATTTGCGGTGCTTCTTTTGATGACTTTCTTACTATTTTGTTTTCCAAAATATTATAAGGTTACAAATGGTCTCAGTCTGGGAAAAGGTATCGCCTGATAATCCGTAAATTACGGCACTGTTGTTGTTTTTTTCAATGTTAAAGCTAAAAGAAAGTTGTATTCATGTTTTTTCAGGTGCTCTGGCTCCTTTGTGGATCGAGTCTCATCCAGACTGGGCCCCAACAGTGGACATATGCATAGCATCCAAAAAGTCCATGGCACCTGTGAGGTAATGCATCCAAAGACTTCTTTCTAAATTTGAGTAAATAGAATAATAATAGTGTTCTACGCCCTCTTTGGCCTTTTGGCCATGTGGGGAATTTGAGTAAATAGTGAGCACTTCAATCTTTTATCTTTATTTGTAGTTAAATCGTGCATCTTTTTTTTCTTTTGTGTTGATATTCTTCTTTGTCTTCATTTCTATGAGTCAGATTTTCTCTCAATATTTTTGCATTAAACATTTTATTCCTTCTTCATACATTTACAAAGAACATTCATATATATGTGTGCGTCAACATTCCTGTATAATAAACAGTGATTCCCTGTAAATAAAGATGAATAAAACAGAAAAAAAAAAGTTTGTCTTGCCGTTTTTCTTGAATAGTATGTATAAAGAATGGTTCTTTTAGTTTTTTATGCATTCACAAACAATTTTACATCTACATATCGTCGCCCGCATGCAATACAGACGTAAGTTGAATGACGTCACTTCACATGAGGAATGGAAAACTCAGTATTTTGGTCATTTCAGGCCACATAACGTCATTTTTTGTTCCTTTGGCGTCACCATCGGTGTTTTGTCTTTGCAAATTGTTGTTTTACAGCTTTGTTAGATGATGCAGCTTGTCTAGATCAACTGGTAAGTCCAACACATCGAAGACGACCAATTTGGAGTTACGTCTCTTTTGCATGCGGACGGTGATATATCCAGACTTTTTTCTCTAAATATTAATTTTGACATTAAATGGTGGAAACTGAGGTCATCGATTAACTTTGCGGTTCAGTCTTTGACAGCAAAATTCTAGCAAAAATGATTCATTTTTAGGTCACTTTGTGTGCAGCTCGCCTTAACCATCATTTTAAAAACGGAAATTTTGCAGACATGGTTTAGTAAATGCCTCTTCTAAAGTGTGATTCATGTTTGATGCTTTATACAGCGTACTAAAAAATACAGTGGAACCTCCCTTATTAGACTTCCCATTATAACTCACTCCCATTTCTCTGATAGGCCGTGAGCCAGAAACCAAAATCATGCACCCACCTGCAGATTTTTGCAGACCATATTTGTTTTAGTAGTCTGGACCCTAACAAACTGTAACACAAATCAGGATGTTTGCCCTCAATCATCCTCCGGGTGAACTGTCAGGGACGTCTTGAAGTTAAATACATGCCGATATTTGAACCCCGTCATCCAAGACAAATTAAATCAGGGACGATATATGCTTCAATTTTTACTAGTTTCTCACTTCATCTTTGCTAAAATTGCTTTTTACTTCTTTTCAAACAAAATTAATCACATTTTGGTGGTTGAATTGCAAAAATACTACTCTTATTTTCTTATGGTGGTGTCAGCATTCTCTTTTGCTGGTGTAGTATCCTTTTTGCGTTTTACTGGGAAATGTCATAGTCCTTTTGGTATTCAACTTTCAGTATCATGTTGTACATTATAACATTAATTCAACATGGGGTAAGAAAGGCACAAACTGCCATCCATCACATGGTTTTACGATGCCATACACCTGACACATGTCAACTTTCTTCTTTTTCCTCCCAGATGGGGTGTTTTCTTAGTTTGTTTAGGTTTGTTTTTATTTCTAAACATAAGACATTTACTATTCCTGCTATACAATTCTAAAACAATCAGTTACATTTCTTTAGGTTTAATTGTGCTCTGGCTGATGGGATTATGCCAAACATCAATCAAGGTACATGTACTTTCTGAAGAGATGTTTTCAGTTGGGATTTGAAGGTTTGGAGACAGGTGACTTTTCTGAGAGAAAGGGGTAGAGAATTCCAAATTGTAGGTCCGGAAACAGAGAAAGCCCTTTCGCCGTAGGAATTCAGAGAATACCTAGGAACAATTAACAAACATGTAGACAAACTGTCTAGTCATCTTGTTTTTTCTGCCTTATTGCACCAACAGCTTTACATTTGCATCCATCCGGGTCTGTTATCTTTTTACAAACTAAAAGTATGGGTTAGAAACAATTTTGTATGTGCACAGATGGTTTTAGAGGATCATTACTGAGCTGCATGTCTCTGAGGACAATTAATGAGCCGCGTGTTTCTGTTATTAGGAGACATTTCCATGTCACACTAACATGACTTATCTAAGTTTTAGCAGTATCTGACAAATAAATACCAAATTTAATATCAATATGTACAAACCATAATCGTGATGGCAGTCTCTCTTCTTTACATCTTGCATAAGAGCGTTGTTCTCCTACTTTGTCGATTGCTCAGACAGTCTCCTTTCATATGAGCCCAGATGTGTCATGCTGCCTTTAACTCATTCCGCCCTGTGCCCGACAAACTGTCGGGCTTGACCCCTTACCTTCTTTCACCTTCGACCTCATGAATATTAATGACTAAAGGGAGCTCACTATGTGCCCCTTTCTTTTCGAAAATCTTGCCACACAAAGTGCGCCGGTTTTCAACCATGTCTGAGCGATTTTTGTATTTTTTCTGATTATTTTATCATCACCATGAGTAAGCGACCAAGGTTTAGTGTGAAACAAGTCATTGATGAGATATTTGCTGACGATGACAGTGATTTTGACCCAGAAGAGGACGAAACGCAGTCAGAAATGAGCGAAAGCGAGCAGACGAATAATTCTCGTCTGCTAAATAAACTGGTGCTGATGCAGTTTTGAGCTTTAACCGGAGTACCCATAAAATTTGCTGCTGTCTCTCAAAACCCCCAGGCTGGGAGTGCAGCTCTCCAGTCTAACAAGCAGGGCGCAAAGGGTTAAGCGCCTGACTAAGAAACAGCTAGTCCAAGGATGTCTGGAGAAAATATTTGTAGGGGTTTCTAAAGAAAAAGCAGGAGAATGGACCAGCAAGGAAGAAAGATAATAGATGACAGTAAGTGAAGGATAAAGGCTAAGTCAAAGAGACTGACTGACAGATTAGAGGAAGTAACACGCACATAGCTTCCAGAAGGTGAGGGAACTATTTGTACAAGAGTCCCTGGTATCCCATGGAATAGCGTAGCATTATGAAACAATTAGTTTTGGTGTCAGTTTTCAGGTGCAAAAATACGTTTTGTGTCGTAGACTTTTGACGCGCATGATTTCGGAGTACCGTAAGTTTGTGCCCTTGCCACATCCACACCCGGAGGATGATCGAAGGCAAACATCCTGCTTTTGATAGCTTAGGGGATAGGCTTTCGTGGAGTATGTGTCTCATAAAATCCACAGGGGGGTATAGGGTGGCTTACGGTCTACTTAGGTATTAAAATCACCTCCCTTATACAACTCCCTCCCACTTGAGACCTTATTTTGGATTATTTTTTGAGGTCTTATAAAGGAAGTTCTGCTGTATATGCTCAAACACAGTCCTTTTCTTTTGTGTATAAATGTTATGTATTGATATACTTCGAACATTATCATCATGTCGCGACTGTGCAAAAGACCTGACCGCAGAAATCAGTTGTTAAGTGTTGTTCTACTGTCGCAGTGACCCTGTACGTTACAGATGTGCTGCGTTGTCCTGCAAGAATGCCAGACCTGACCGCAGAAATCAGTTGTTAAAGTGTTGTTCTACTGTTGCAGTGGACGCTACAGATGTGCCGCGTTGTCCTGCAAGAATGCCAGACATACGCAAAGCTCTTTCCAGAAAACATTCTACGCATTCCCGGCAGATCATGAAAGGTGAATATTACCGGTACTTGGGATCACTGTGCTGGCTATGAGACCCCTGTGCCTTATAATATGGCTGACTACTGAGGTAAAGATGCAGATCAACACCCCCTGTCACAGTCTTGGTTCATTGCGTTCTTTCTGTCTTGCCCTTATCTTCTATTATTCAATGCATATTTTTATTTGTGTAAATCAAATGGAAGAAAATCAACATTGAAGATAAAAAACGATAGAGGTTTAAGTGCTCAATCTAATTTAATCATACTGTACCAACACTCAAAACAACTGCATTAGCCTAAAACAACCTGGAACCTTACCCTAGCACATAGCTAAAACGAAACTGGCCCCATGGGACTGCACCCATACCGCAGGGAGTAGCGGGAGTGACTCCCCTTACTTCCGGGTATGACGCGCACCCTTGGGGCACCGGATATGGCATTCTTAAATTTTCCAGCCTTTCAACCACACCTGGGCCTACCCTGCTCCGCCTTTTCTGACTCTTGTCTATCTGGTGGGTTCGTTCCGTGCATAGCTTTGTTCTATTCAGTTTCTTGGGAAGGCTGTTAGTCATCCTATCGATATTATTTCATTGTCATTTCTTGGTGTTCGTTTTAGTTGAAAAATTATTTCGTTCACTCTCTTGTTCGTTTTCGGGGTGGCGTCAGCCATTATGGCTTCTTGCACCCCTGCGGTTTCCACTTCGGGCAAAGCAGTTTCTGCTTCGGTTGTTTTTCTGTTTCCAAGTCAGTTGACTCTTCTTCTCTCACTAGGGACCCTTTGGGCAGGTTCTCTTAATCTTCTCAAGAAGTTTCGTCTAAATCCTCTCACAAATCCTACGTCTCGTCCAGTCACAGTCCGTTTCGGTTACACCGGCCTAACCGGTTTCGGAGCCCATTCCAGTTTCTCTCCCTTCGGAGGTTTCTGCTCCTTCTCCTTTTCCGTTGGACTCGCAGGCTTTGTACTACGCTGTCTTTCTTTCGTCACTTGGACTCTTCGGGTTTCAGGGTTCTCCCTTTCGCATCGACAGAATCTTCCTCCTATTTCGGTTCTATGATTAGGCCAGAGAGGGTGCCGCCAGTTGTCTCTTCTCGTGAGACTGTCACTGGCGCAACCCTCTCTCCTTCTTCTGTTCACAGGCTTGCCTCCAGGAGGCCCTTGTCCACTAAGGCCAGCGTCGACCTCAACAGGGATAGGAAATCCCTTTCCACCTCTGGTTTCCGTCCTGTGGGCTTGATGTTTACGGAACAGAGAGGCTCCCCTCCGGGGAGCTTGCCTAGTGACAGAGGTGACTCCTCTGTCACCAGACTGGCCAGTCTGTCAGGCAATCATCCGGTGGTACCTGGGAGGTACCTCCAGGATCGGGAACGGCCTGTTCCCTTTCCTGAGTCCGGGCTCAAATCCTCCACTCAGTTCGAGGGAGAGGTTACCAGGACAGTCAAATCGGTCGGTGCGGGGCACCTTCAATACCGATAAGAGTCCATACCCCCCTCCCGGGGGATGGCTCTCCAGTGATCCTGGCACTGGCGCGGTTGGGGCCTCTTGGCAGTCCCACCGCAACCGGAAATTCGCTTCTCCCGGTTGTGAGACGGTTTCCTCCGGTTCTCCCGGTGCTTACCCGGTTTTCATCCGGTTTCTCCCGGTTGTCTCCCGGTTGCTTGGCCAACGCGGACATACCGGGGGATGGCACGGTTGGAGCCTCATGGCATTCCCACCGCAACCGGATATTTGCTTCTCCCGGTTGCGAGACCGTTTCCTCCGGTTCTCCCGGTGTTTACCCGGTAATCATCCGGTTGTCTCCCGGTTGCTTGGCCAACGCGGACATACCGGGAAAGGGTTCGTCTGGAACCGGAAAATTCGGATGATGAATTTCCGGTTCGTTCCTCCGGTTCGGGTCAACCGGAAATGTCCCGTTTTCACGGTGGACGTCGGGGTCTCCCGGTTCCTGCCGGTGTTCTTAGATCTACACACTCCCAACCGGCAGAACCCTCTTCCAAGCATGGTCCTCCAGTGGTGTTTGATTCTATGGGCCGTGCTTATCAGAAGCTTCAGCGACTAGACCCCTCCAAGGAATTCTGTGTGGATCATTCTGACTTTGAGTCTGACATGGTGCTGGACCCTCAGTTGGAGGTCCCTCACTCTCTAACAGAGTCTTCTGTTCAGAATCTTCTCAAGATTTTGTCTCGATCGTGCCCTTACGTGGTCCCTGTTCGATCCACCCATCAGGAGTCCGCCACTGATCGCTCAGTTGGCTCTCTTCAGCAGTCTAAGAGCTCTTTGACTCTCCAAGCTCCCTCCTTCATGGAGGATTCGGTGGTTAAAACTGAATTCACGTTGAGGACTGGTAAAGTTTTCTCATCTGGTTAGATCTGCTTCGATCTTCTGGTCTTGAGCTCTTGTTCTTCTGATCGATCGCTCTCACCTATCCATTTAACCGGTATGGGCAATGGACCGTCCGATTCCGTTCCGGTTCAAGAACCTCGTGGTGATTTTGGCCTCCAGTGCTCTTCCGCCAATTTCGCCGTTTGACATGGGGCTTTTGGGAATGCTCCATCGTTTTCTTTGTTTCATTCTTGTCCGTTGCAACGGCGCCTGTTGGTCCGTTTTCTTCGATTCTGACGAGCATGGATTTCCTTGCTCTTTTTAGATTCATGCCTTTCTGGTTACAACAGTGTTGTTCAACCTGATGACTTTTTCAACCGGTCCTGTCAACCGGTTTTATCAAAAAATTTCCGACCGTTTTCGGCCCCTTCTGACTCTAATTGGCCGGCGATCTCTTAGGCCGTTTAAAGGGTTTTTTGTTCTTCTGTTCTCTACCGTTTCCAAGTCAGTACCGTTGAAATGGGTTTTTTCCACGGTTATCCTGACGTCACTTGGATACTCTGTTACGCTTCTCGCAGTAACTAACCGTTTCACTTTGGGCGGGTCTACCAGGCCCAAGGAAGATTCAGTTTCCTTAGGCTCTTTTTGTTGTTCATCCTTTCAAGTTGGTACTAGGTGTCCATGAGGACTACCTCCCTTTTCCCTCTTTCTCCAAGCCTTCTAAGGCTGTTGCAGAGAAACTCCATTGTGACAAATCTTGCCCAGTCAAGTTTTAGCCTTCCTACGTTATACTGTTGGAAGCATCTTTGTCCAAAGCCCTCAAGGGCTGTGCTTTTGTGACGTTGTTGGTTCGGTTTTTTGCTGTATTGCGTTTTTCAGGCTCTTTGAGTCCGTGAATGGACCAGCCATTGGAGTGGCTCTAGCTTCCCTTGGTGATTCTTCTGGCCAGAGACTCTTTTTAGGGGCACTTTAGGGACTGTCTGGTTATGAGGTTCGACACGGTCGTGTTCACAGTCTCAGCCTCGGAGGACACAGGTGGTGTCCGACCTCTCAGTAACGAAGGCGGTCACACTTCGCTGTCCCCTCGGTTTTCTTAGTCTGATGGGGTCGATTTCGGAGCTCCTTCCTCTGGCCTGGGTATACAAAGGCCCTTGCAGAGAGAAGTCAGAGTGCGCACTCCTTCTTTCACGGTTTCAACCATGAGTTGTTCAACCTGTTGACTCGTTCGGCCGTTCCAGTCATCCTGTTTCGGACTGGTTCCGTCCCGATCTGGCTTTAACTGTCCGGCTAGCATGATCTTCCCTGCTCAGCCGTCAGATCACCGAACGGCACAGCTTTCAACCTAAAGTTGTTCGACGGGGTGATTTTTGCCTTCCTTCAGGCCCCCCCCTTTTGGTCTTCGGCGTCTCGTTCCGACCGTTTTTTATGGTTTAGGTCGAGGTGTGTCATCGTCACGTTTGCACACTGTTTCGCTTTTTGTCTACATGTTTTCCTTTTCGGTGGGGACATTTCCGCGTCATCTGGTTCGTTTTGACGTCATGCGATAGCAACTATGTTGCTGTTGCTGTCTGTTCCTACTTCATAGGCAGTTTTTTATTTTTATTTTTTACCTCCCAACCGATCGAATTGTCTCCGCTGGTTTTTCACCCAGTCAACGGGGGTCCCTTTCGTCGGTCTTAGCATGTAGAGTTGGTTACGAAGTGCAGTCGCACATTCGTACCGTGGTTTCTCAGTTTGCTAGGTCAGAGGCTGAATCTGCTGCTCTTGCGGATTCTCATCCTAGTACTAGCTGTCTCTATCCCGCCATCGGTCCTTTGCTTGCCCGACATTCTGAACTAGTCTTGTCCAGTTTGTTTTCTGACCCAGACTCGCCCCTTCGATCGATATTTTCCAGTTCGAAAGGGCGTAGCAGTGTGTAGTGGCCCGGTCCGGCCACTCATAGTCCGTAATGTATCAGGCCTTGGCTGCTCTAGGTGACTCGATGCGGAGTTTGTCTTCTCCTGACTGCTTTGATAGTCAGCCATGTGCTTTCCAGAGATGCCTTCCCGGACTTTTTCAGGACTCTTTCTCTTGGTTCGCCTTCTGTGGTGACAGGAAGTTCGATCCGTTAAGACCTTCTTCGGTTCATTCGTCGAATTCTTAGCTTTTCTTCTCAGGTCTAGAAATCTCTGCCCATACCCTTTCTGGGTACAGAGCAGCCATCTTCAGTATGAGTTCCATGGCCTTAGGTGCTACCGTACCGCTAAGCTGTACGCCACCACTGTCTCGCACTTCTTGCTGAAGTGCATGCCGTTGTATTCCTTCCCTCTGATGGCACTAATCCCCCGGGTGTTGAAGAAGTCCTCCGGGAGCACCCGGACTTGATTCTCGTCACACCAATGTGGCCCACGAGCCATTGGTTTCCAGAAGTTCTCTACATGGCGAAGGACGGTCCTCTTCCTCTCAATCTCACTCACGCCACTCTAATTCAGCCAAGAGGCTGGGTCGGACACCCTTGCCCTTCAAGGCTAATCTTGGTCGCATGGCGACTATTCGACTAGGGCTTCGTAGCCAGGGATTCTCCACACTCACTGTGGACCTGTTGGTCGCCTCTAGGCGTAAGTCGACTCACGATCTGTATGATTTTCGTTGGACCACCTGGTTTTCCTTCTGTCAGGTTAGAAAGTTTGACCCGATTCGTCCCCCTGGTCCAGTTTTTAGAATTCCTCTCTCACTTGCTTAGAACCAGGAATTTGTCTTCTCAAACCTTATCCGGTTATAGGGCGGCTTTGATTAGCACAATTTTGTTGGCCTTTGGTTCCAAGTTTACGGAGAATCTCTCAGCCTTGCCTGTTTCTCACTTTCTCGACACTGTGTGCCTCCAGGCTCTGTCCAGGACGTTCCAGTGTCCCCAGTGGGACATCTTTTTTGTTCTTTCTTTCTTTTCTCAGGGACAAGTATGAACCTCTGAAGTCGTCCCTTAAGCTTCTGACTCTTAAGACAGTTTTTTCTGATCTCGCTCGCCACTCTCGGCGCATCAGCGGTGTGCATGCTCTGAGTGGCCTGACCAAGGACGTCCAGTTCGAGGAGGTTTTCTCGTCCGTCTTCCTTTCTTTTCTCCCGGAGTTCCGGGCAAAGAATCAGTCTGGCGACATGTCCTCTCCTCTAGTCTCCTTTTCGAGTTGGAGCTCTACGTTTTTACTTCCTCGGACCAAGTCCTTCAGAGGGTCTAAGCGTCGGTTGTTTGTCTCCATCAATACCAAGTATTGTAGCGATGTGGCTAAAGGTACTGTGTTTCGTTGCATCCTCAACCCCATTAAGTTGGCTTACGCTGGCTCTCTGGTTTGGTTGCCTGATAACCCCATTCGCGCCCATGAGTTGCGGGCCTTCAGCTCTTCCCTGGCGATAGTGAAGGGCGTCCCTCTCGTGAAATTGTTATTATCTGAGGGACATCACCGCTCAGGTTGAAGACGTCTCCTTTTCCTTTAAGAAGGTTGTCGTTTCGCAGGTTCCGGTCTCCTTGTAGTGTGAGTCCCTGCGTTTTGTCTTTCTGTGTTCTTTGGTATATCATGTATATGATTATTTGGGGGTATTTATTGACATATTTGATGGATGTTTTGCATCTTTCAGGGGGTTTTCTTCATGTATGAGTGTTACCCTCTCTGTTTGTAAAATGCCTTTTCGGGTTATTGGTGTGTCAGTTGGCACGCATCACCCTCCACCACGGTGGTAATCTGCAGTTGTTTTGAGTGTTGGTACAGTATGATTAAATTAGATTGGTGGATTTTGATTAATCCTACTATCTATTTAATTTAATACTTACCAACACTCAAAACAAAAAATGTTCCCTCCCAGCCTCCCTCCTGATGCGGGGCTGTAAAATTTCATGAATGACATATCCGGTGCCCCACGGGTGCGCGTCATACCCGGAAGTAAGGGGAGTCACTCCCGCTGCTCCCTGCGGTATGGGTGCAGTCCCATGGGGCCAGTTTCGTTTTAGCTATGTGCTAGGGTAAGGTTCCAGGTTGTTTTAGGCTAATGCAGTTGTTTTGAGTGTTGGTAAGTATTAAATTAAATAGATAGTAGGATTAATCAAAATCCACCAATCTGTAGTAAGAAAGGTAAGACTGGAAAAAAACCGGAAAGAACCGAGAAATGGAGGAGGGGGTGTTGATCTGCATCTTTGCCGACTACTGAGAATATAGTATAAGAATCCAAATTTTGTGTAAAATGTTGCGGACGTACATTACAATAAGGTGTGCTTTATAGTCTGAACAATATCGTCTGTGAAATTTTAAAAAACCTTGTGTCTCGATTTTGGAGGGTTTTGCGTTAGATACAGTCAGCTCTCTCATTTTTCCCGCCACCTTCCACCAAAAGCATGTATCTCTACCGACTTTCTATCTGGGGTAAATGAGGTTGTGAAAATAGAAGAAAATATCGTAAATCCCAAATTCAGATCTAGTTAAGGACAGAAACCTCGTATCTTTGTTCTTTTCAAGTATTTAAAAATCAAAAAATTAATTTTAACAAAATGCAGTACTAAACTCGCAATGTCTTGAAAAAAGGCACGAGAATAGACAAGCAAGGCAGAAAAATAGTAGATGACAGTAAGCAAAGGGAAAAGGCAGAATCAAAGAGATTGACAGAGAAAGTTACAAGCACAGAACTTCCAGAAAGTGGGGGAACTATTTGTACGAAAGACCCCCTGGTATAGCCAAAACTAAGATACGAGGTTTTTGAATTTCACTGACGATATGGTCTTTTTTAAGAGAAAAAGAAAGGCAAGGAAGCCTGAAAAGCACATGTACACACATACAGTGATACATACATACACACATACACACACACATGCAACATGTACACACACATAATAGGTCGCATACACTGGGATCATTCAAAGCACATGTTGATTATTTTTTGTTAGTCTTAAGTTAAAGCAGTCTAGGTAGATGCCTTAAAACAAAGAGTAAGGTGAGTGAGGGTGGAGATGTCAAAGGTAGTTTTGTGTGTGCATATATGTGAGAGAGAGAGAGAGAGAGAGAGCATGCTTGCATGTGTGTGTGTTGAAGATGAGGATAACTCATGGTCATTTTACAGACTATAAAGTGCATCATATCAAAGACACTCAAAGAAGTTATGCTACGGTGGAACCTCCCTTATAAGGCCTCCCATTATAAGACTCCCTCCCACATAAGACCTATATCTCTGAGATAGGCTGTTGGCAGAGCACTAAAAGCTCCAGACCCAAAGGTAGGCAGTTGTTGGGCCGGCATCACGGCTGGGTTCCGCTGAACGGTCCCAGTCTGGCCGGTTGTCTGGCTGTCTACCCACCAAAGTCTCTCTCTCTCTCTCTCTCTCTCTCTCTCTCTCTCTCTCTCTCTCTCTCTCTCTCTCTCTCTCTCTCTCTCTCTCTCTCTCTCTCTCTCTCTCTCTCTCTCTCTCTCTCTCTCTCTCTCTCTCTCTCTCTCTCTCTCTCTCTCTCTCTCTCTCTCTCTCCTCTCTCTCTCTCTCTCTCTCTCTCTCTCTCTCTCTCTCTCTCTCTCTCTCTCTCTCTCTCTCTCTCTCTCTCTCTCTCTCTCTCTCTCTCTCTCTCTCTCTCTCTCTCTCTCTCTCTCTCTCTCTCTCTCTCTCTCTCTCTCTCTCTCTCTCTCTGTTTTTGTTTTTTCTTCTTTTCTTTTTTTTTCTCTTCGACCTCTTCGCCCTTTTCAGTTTAAATAATGGTCAGAACTGCCTTTGTCAACTATATTGGAAGAAGAAGAAAGAGACATTGCCCTTCTTTGTAAGTATCAAAATTACCTCCCTTATAAGACCCCTCTCTTATAAGACCTCATTATGCATGATTTTGTAAGGTCTTATAGGGAGGTTCTACTGTCAGCGCTTCATGTCCCGTATCGAAAGTAAAGCTCCGACTGTTGGCGACAGAACTTCTGGTTCAGCTATGTGTTCAACTTATGAACGGTCTGACTTTTGTTGTTAAATCGCTTGGATATTTCCGTTGTAAACTGTTATCATGATGCCAGGAAAGCCTGTTGCTACTGTGGGGTGTCCGGCAAGCAAATTTAGGTACAGGTTAAATGATTCAGAAGACCACTCGGACCATATGAATGGAACAACACAAAAGCTGTAGGTTCGGTATAGGTCTTTTATTGAAGATAACACAGACGTTTCAGAGCTTAGCTCTTTTTTCAATGTGATGAAAAAGTGACAAAAAATGAGGAATAAGGGTGAAGACACTGAGTAGAAATCGGAGCAAGGAACCTGAGAGAGAGAAAGAGAGAGAGAGAGAATATAAAAAGTGAAGAGTGAACACATATTCAGAACAAAAGAAAAAGGGAAAATCCACGAAACTCTCTACCTTAAGACAACTAGGTACAGGTGATTACATTTTACACAATGAAAAAGCCACAAATCGAGTTGCTGTCAGCAGTTTACTTACATACACAGAGTGAGAGAGAGACAGAGTGAGAGAGAGAGACAGACAGACAGAGAGAGAGATAGGGGGTGGGGGGAGGTGGTGTGAATAAATTTGCAGCCAGTGGATCAGCAACCTTCTATTCATTTGCTTTCCTTTCATTCTTTTTTTCTATTCTTTGTTCTTTCTTTTTCTTTTTTCTTCCTTCCTTCCTCTCTTCCTTTCCTTTTTTTCCTTCATTCCTTTCTTTATTTCTTCCTTTCTTTCTTTTTCCCTCCCTTTCTTTCCTTCTTTGTTTCCTTTTCCTCCCTTCTTTTCTTTCTTTCTTTCTTTTTTCCTCCATTCTTTTCTTTTTTTCTTTTTGCTTGCTTCCATCTTTTTTTTTTCTTGTATTTCTTTCTTCCTTCCTTCCTTCCTTTTTTCCTTCCCTTTCTTTCTTTCTTTCCTTTTCTTCCCTTTTCTTTCTTTCTTCCTTCCTTTTTATCTTCCTTTTTTCCTCCCTTTCTTTCTTTCTCCCCCCCCCCTTCCTTCTTTCTTTTTTTCCTTTTCCTCCCTTTTTATTTATTTATTTCTTTCTTTTTTTCTTTCTTCCTTCCTTTCTTTCTGTCTGTTCTGTCTTCCTTCCTTTGTTTCTTTTTCCTCCCTTCCTTTCCTTTACTCTTTCTTTCTGTCTGTTCTTTTCTTTGTTCTGTCTTCCTTCCTTTCCTTTACTCTTCCTTCCTTTCTTTCTGTCTTCCTTCCTTTCTTTCTGTCTTCTTTCCTTCTTTCTTTCCTTTCTTTCTTTCTTCTTTCTTTCTTTCTTTCCTCTCTTTCTTTCTTTGTTTTGAACAGTTTTTTACTATATCATCTGTCATTTTACAAGGCACATCGGTTTCAGTCTGACAAAATCCCCTGTGGGGATACCAGGGGGTCTTTCGTGCAAATAGTTCCCCCACTTTCTGGAAGTTCTGTGCTTGTAACTTCCTCTAATCTGTCACTCTCTTTGATTCTGCCTTTTCCCTTTGCTTACTGTCATCTGCTATTTTTCTGCCTTGCTTGTCTATTCTCCTGCCTGTTTTCAGGTCACAGTTACAAAGACTTTCTCTAGCCAAAGACAGACATGCTGAGCCTTAAAATTGTTTCATAGTTAGGCGCATAACAGCAGTATGATTCATCTGCTCTCAAGTGACAGGAAACTGAGTGATCGAAGAAACCCCACCCCCCAACAACAACAAAATATATACAAAAATAAATATTAAAGAATGAAATAGAGGCCAAGAGAGGAGATAACGAAATTGAACAAAGGGTGAATACTCTCTTTCTAATTAACTCCCCTCCACCAAAGTTTGATTACGATGCCAATCACCTAGCAGTGCGTGTCTCACCAAAGTGAGACAAACAAAGAGAATAGTGCTTTGTCTCACTTTGATTCTGACCCGCGCACTGCTAGGTGATTGGTATCGTAATCAACTTTGGTGGAGGGGAGTTAATTAGAAAGAGAGTATTCACCCTTTGTTCAAATAAATATTACCTTACTGTGTGCAGTTTGGTGATAACTTGTTTGTTTTCACTTGTGCAGATGCAGACAGTGGTTACAGAACTCACACAGGGAAGACCTCATGGACAAACCTCCCGCTGTCCTTCGATCCAGGAGGTGTGTGCTGTGCATCGACCATTTTAGGGAGGATCAGTTTGTGCATAACTGTGAAGAGAAGCGACTGATTCACAACGCCGTTCCCAGTGTATTTGCAGAACCACAAGATTTGTCGGAAAACGATGGTGATGCTGTGGATGATGCATGTGGTAAGTGGGACAGGAAAACTGGCTTGGATTGAATTTCCTTTACCATATTTTTTGGACTTTTTTGTGATACTTTTTCGCCAGACTGAGACCCCTGCGTCTTACAATATCTGCAGGGGGAGGGCTGCCTCTGGCCATCAGTGGACCACACCTACTGCTTTGACTGAGGTGTCTTCTGTCCTTCCTGTTGTAGGTGCTGAGAGTGTGGATGTTGTGCCAGACCATCAGTGGACCACACCTACTGCTTTGACTGAGGCGTCTTCTGTCCGACCTGTTGCAGGTGTTGAGAGTGTGGATGTTGTGCCAGTCCTGGGGGAGGGCTGCCTCTGGCCATCAGTGGACCACACCTACTGCTTACAAGTCAAGGAATTGCTTGCAGTCAAGAAACAGAGAAACGCAGATGACAACAAGGTGGGGCATCACCCGTTAAACAATGTAAGTTCTTGTCTTTGGTTAATTATGATAATATTAATAACAATAAGAACAGTAGGATCTATATAATAGAATGGAATCCTAATAAATGTTATCAATATAGCGCAATAATCCATTGAAAATGCTCTATGCACTTTACACTTAATGATACGGTTGAGAATTATTTTAACCCTCTTGTTCCTGGCATTCTGTGCTCTCGGTCACTTATGAAATCCTAAGCCAAGGGACGTCACTCCGTTCAAAAGGTGGGGTAGCATAAAAAAAAAACAATAAAGTAAAATACCCAAGCAGATTTTGTGTGTTTCTTTGTTTCAGAAGTGTTGCTGAGATATCTGTCTGATTTGCAAAATGTTTTTCAAGATGCTAGGGGGGTGCATCGCTCCACCAAATGTCAAAGTGTAGTCGCAAAACTGCATTCAGTAGTCATTCACAGCCTACTTTTGCAGAATAGTGAAGCCTAAGACGATTGAAATGGAAATGTACGTCAAAATCATTCACCTTCCCTTTCACTTCATGATCTTATAAGTTCTATCTTTTACAAAAAAAGGGAATTTGCATCGCCGTCATCACTTAGTGGATGCATTAACGATTCGTCATCCATGTTGCAAAAGTCGTAAATGCCTATGTCAGTAACACGACTTCAAAAACTTGCATCGATTGACCACAAACTCGCTCGCTGCCGAAATAGGTCAGATCACACTCCTAGCACATCACTTAGTGATCTTATAAGTCCTATCTTTCACAAAAAATACAAATATTCATCGCTGTCCTCATTAAATGGACGCCATAACTGTCGTCGTCCATATTGGAAAAAATCGTGAAAATGCCGAAGTCGGTCACCAAGTTTCAAAAGTTCATGTCTTAAGCGAATCGAGTTAGCAGCCATATTAGACGGCCTTGCAGAAGTGGAATCGATTACGAAAGCGAGGCTGAAGCTTTCACGTGACTGCCATGTGATAGAAACAAAATGGAAGCGCCCATACTGGCCATGTGGAAGCCGTACATTCCCGAACGTTCTATAACTTTCTGATCCATATTTTTTCTGAATGTTCCCAAACGTTTGCAGTGCAAGAGGGTTAAGATATAATATGGGATTTTTGTACAAATCCTTTTTGGTAGCATCATTTAAAATTTTAACAAATAGTCAGAACCAAAATTGATTTTAAGGACAAAATGTCCTTGCATTCAAAAGAGTCATGCAGAAAGTCAAAACCTCAACGCTAGAAGTGGTAAGCCTTGTGTGCTCTGCTAGTTCTATTCTCATTTCACGAACACCAATGACTTTGTCCCATTCTCATGTTTTCATGATTACATTTGAGGGCATACAAAAGTTTCACCATGAGAAGGAGAAAGGGGATAGTCATATGTTTCTTTATGGTATTAAGAATGAATCTGTCTTGGTCGTTCTTTGTGCAGTATAAACTCCAAGTAAAGTTACTTTTCAAGGGAACAAAGAAATCTGGAAAAGATGCAGCAAAGACATGTACAGGTAATTTGACAGTGGTTCAAATATCAATTGCTGTTTCTCCTATTCTGTTTCTCCTATTCTAACTCTTATATGTGTGCTCGTGCGTGTGTAGGCATAGGTGTGTATGTGTTTGTGTGTGTGTGCCTGTGTGTATATATGTACGTACGTACGTATGTATGTGTGCATGCACATGTAAGTGATATGCTGTGTTCGTCGGTTTGTGTGCGTGTGAGCATGGGTATTGATGTGATTTGGTTAAATGTTTTTTTGTTTTTTTAAAGCGCCATGAGCAGCTAGCGTGGAATGTGTGCTATACAAGCTTTCTTTATTATTATTATTATTATTATTCACATCAATGTTCATCAGTTCTGTTTGTGCAGAGAATGTCCTGCTGAAGGGGCCAATTTCTTCTGTCCATGCTCTTTCACCTTCTCTTTCTCCTCTTCTGAATGTACTAGCAAAGCCAAAACTGCTCTGCAAAGTTCTGATTGTACTGATGTGAACTGACACTGTGACAGTGGGTTTTTTATTCACTGTGATGAGAATAGTGAGTAGTAGTAGATAAACCGACAGAGCTGGAGGAAGTTGGTGAAGACTTCACTGTGGCGCCCTGATGACTCCTCGCGGAGTTAAGGGAAGGGAAGGAAGAAGATAAATGTTCCTGAAAGTAAATTAGCAATTAAATATTTACATCATTATGGGGTGTGGTTTTTATGCATTATCACATACAGTTTGATACATGGAGATTACTCCAGAAAAATAGAAAAATAATGAAAATTGAATGCTCAGAATTTTTTTTCTAAATAGTTGTGTATTTGCGCTACAAAAGGTTTACTTCCGTTTTCATGTTTGTTTAGCCGCGTGGTATGCATGTGCTGCGCGTGTGCTCACACCTACAACCACCACATTTATTCCATCATATTTACAATTTTTGTGCAGATGAAGTTTCTGAAAGAAAAGCAGACCAGTCCCCAAAGGCATCCAATGATTGTACCGGGAAACCTGGTCCACCTGTCAAAACGAAAGGTCCAGAGAAAAAACAGGGGTGTTGCGCTGCAGGCTGTCTCTCCAACCATGCAAAAACTGCCAAGACCTTGTTCGACTTTCCCGTGCATAAAGCAAGGTAGAGGGTTTATAGTCCTGATATTTTGTTGTCGCTTTAGATATGAATTTCTTTGGGGTGAGCGAATGGTGATAGATGGCGAATGGTAGAGAAGGCGGGCCAGGAATGATGGGTGATTGGGATGTGGGAATGAGAGATATATTTTGCAAATTTGATTATGCTAAGTTATGTACAGTAAGTCCGAATGTGTGAAATTGAATGCTGTGCATTTTTAATTTTTTTCTTATTTCATTTGTTACATAGTACACTTTTCTTTCTATGGTGGAAACCACTTTTCCATATACACTTGTGGCTGTATGGCATGAATTATTGGCTATTGGAACAGAATCCTATGTTTTTCCTGTATTTTTTGTCATCTCAGTGATGCACCGAGGTTGGAAAAGTGATAGGACAGATTGTCCTGAAGCAAAAAAATCAATAGGTCAAAATGTCCTGGGCCTTGGAGACCAATAGGACAATTTGACGTTATGTTGAAAAATTGGAGAAAAAAATGGGGGGGGGGAAAATTTTTTCAGGCAGAGTAATAATTATCTGCTTCAGGTTAATATACATAATCAATGTTAACTGCTCGAGAGTATTAAATGTTGTTTACATGTTTAAATACATCATGTGTGGGGAAAGTTTTTGTTTGTGTTACACCACTGTGTGAAAGCTGCTGTAGCTGACAGTCACATTCAGTTTTTTTTTAAATCTTTAAAACTCCTCAAGACTTGACTATTATTTTAACAAATGAAATAAATCATTGACATTAAATTCTGTATGATGGATCATACCATCACACCATGAATCAGTTCAGAAAACTAGGAAAACTAAACAACCATTGCAAAATAAAGCTTGAAAAAATGTGTGTATCTTTGCATCTTCAAACAATCAAATGAAACAGGTAAACAAACGGGTGTTATTTATCTCTTCACCATGCAACAAATGAAATAACCAACAATTGAATGGAACAAGGAAACCAACACAAAAAGATGTTCCAGCCTTTGATACTGAGACAAAAGTCAAACAAAAAATGAAGCATTAGACAATCTGCAGGTGAACCAAAATAAAAATACAGTAAGTGGTTTCTTGTTTTTGGACGATAGGCCGTGAGGCCTAGGCTTATAAGCCAGTCCTCCACAATCACTATCACAATGTTGATGGACTGCTCAGCACATCGTTGGTAGTACTACCAGGCCTACTAGTAGAAGTAGAAGGCCTACTCTCACTTGCGTTGTCGTCCTTACCTTAATCAGAAAGCATACTTGAAGGCCTAACGAAAAACGAGCCTAGATGTCTTGCTGACCTTTGTGTGGTCGAGGTTTCTTTTGGGGTGGCATTTTCGTTTTTTCAGTATTATTTCTTTTATTTACAATAAACAGCAGTCTAAACAAAACGTCTGCAGATCGCGAAAGGCAAGCGAGTTGTTCCCCTTGTTAAAATTCCCGGGGGAAAAAACAACAATGGGCCATTCAGACTTCGCCTACTTTCAGTTAGGCCTAGATGAGACAAGTGGAAAACTGCTCGGATTATGTGTATTCCGTTTTAAAAAAATGATGTTGCTATGGACTGCTTTGCGATCAACAGCCGATCTGTGAAAATGTAAGTTGCATTGTCCGCGAGTTACGTACATCATTCGGACAAACGCCACCAGCGTTGAATTTCAATCGGACAAATGTCCTGACGGGAGGTAACATGTTTGGTCAAAATCAGTCAACAGGCCGATGGCCGATGCCTCGGGACATGACTGCTTCTAAGTTCTTGTGATTTCAAGTCAGCTTGTGCTGTGCTCTGTATATCAAATCAAGCTAATTAAATGAACTAGTAATTCCATGGTAAACTTTGAGGTTAGTGCGGAGATATGCTAACCCCACCTGCCTACTAACACAAGAGCAGCCCCCTACACCAACTCTTGAAATCTTGTTAAACAACAATCTTCAAATGGTGATTGTTGTAGGGCTGCCCTTGTGTTTGTAGGGCTGGTGGGATTAATGTGTCTGCGTATCGTCAGCACATTGGGGTGTTTCTTTCTCATGGTAATATATTTACGTCCTGTTGCCAGGCGTCAGAATGCTCAGAGGATTTGCAAATTCCAGAGGATTAAGAATTTCTGACAGAGGATTCATTTCTGGTGGCAGAGATTTTGCCCTTTTCTGCAGTGTGTAAACTTTACTGTCAAGTAGCGTTTTATGGGCACTCCCAGAATCCTACAGTTTTTGGTCATGTTTGGAAGCAATTACCACGTTGTCCCTCTAGTCTCGGGGACCTTTGGTAGCCCACGTTCCACAGTTTTCAGAGGAATCAACAATTATGATGCCTGTGTTGCAGGTGCAGAGTAATAATTATCTGCTTCAGGTTAATATAGATAATCAATGTTAACTGCTCGAGAGTATTAAATGTTGTTTACATGTTTAAATACATCATGTGTGAGGAAAGCTTTTGTTTGTGTTACACCACTATCAGTGTGAAAGGTGCTATAGCTGACATAGTCACATTCAGTTTTTTTTTAAATCATTAAAACTCCTCAAGACTTGACTATTATTTTAACAAATGAAATAAATCATTGACATTAAATTCTGTATGATGGATCATACCATCACACCATGAATCAGTTCAGAAAACAAGGAAAACTAAACAACCATTGCAAAATAAAGCTTGAAAAAATGTGTGTATCTTTGCATCTTGAAACAATCAAATGAAACGGGTAAACAAACGGGTGTTATTTATCTCTTCACCATGCAACAAATGAAATAACCAACAATTGAATGGAACAAGGAAACCAACACAAAAAGATGTTCCAGCCTTTGATACTGAGACAAAAGTCAAACAAAAAATGAAGCATTAGACAATCTGCAGGTGAACCAAAATAAAAATACAGTAAGTGGTTTCTTGTTTTTGGACGATAGGCCGTGAGGCCTAGGCTTATAAGCCAGTCCTCCACAATCACTATCACAATGTTGATGGACTGCTCAGCACATCGTTGGTAGTACTACCAGGCCTACTAGTAGAAGTAGAAGGCCTACTCTCACTTGCGTTGTCATCCTTACCTTAATCAGAAAGCATACTTGAAGGCCTAACGAAAAACGAGCCTAGATGTCTTGCTGACCTTTGTGTGGTCGAGGTTTCTTTTGGGGTGGCATTTTCGTTTTTTCAGTATTATTTCTTTTATTTACAATAAACAGCAGTCTAAACAAAACGTCTGCAGATCGCGAAAGGCAAGCGAGTTGTTCCCCTTGTTAAAATTCCCGGGGGAAAAAACAACAATGGGCCATTCAGACTTCGCCTACTTTCAGTTAGGCCTAGATGAGACAAGTGGAAAACTGCTCGGATTATGTGTATTCCGTTTTAAAAAAATGATGTTGCTATGGACTGCTTTGCGATCAACAGCCGATCTGTGAAAATGTAAGTTGCATTGTCCGCGAGTTACGTACATCATTCGGACAAACGCCACCAGCGTTGAATTTCAATCGGACAACATGTTTGGTCAAAATCAGTCAACAGGCCGATGGCCGATGCCTCGGGACATGACTGCTTCTAAGTTCTTGTGATTTCAAGTCAGCTTGTGCTGTGCTCTGTATATCAAATCAAGCTAATTAAATGAACTAGTAATTCCATGGTAAACTTTGAGGTTAGTGCGGAGATATGCTAACCCCACCTGCCTACTAACACAAGAGCAGCCCCCTACACCAACTCTTGAAATCTTGTTAAACAACAATCTTCAAATGGTGATTGTTGTAGGGCTGCCCTTGTGTTTGTAGGGCTGGTGGGATTAATGTGTCTGCGTATCATCAGCACATTGGGGTGTTTCTTTCTCATGGTAATATATTTACGTCCTGTTGCCAGGCGTCAGAATGCTCAGAGGATTTGCAAATTCCAGAGGATTAAGAATTTCTGACAGAGGATTCATTTCTGGTGGCAGAGATTTTGCCCTTTTCTGCAGTGTGTAAACTTTACTGTCAAGTAGCGTTTTATGGGCACTCCCAGAATCCTACAGTTTTTGGTCATGTTTGGAAGCAATTACCACGTTGTCCCTCTAGTCTCGGGGACCTTTGGTAGCCCACGTTCCACAGTTTTCAGAGGAATCAACAATTATGATGCCTGTGTTGCAGGTGCAGTGAGTGGCTGCAGAAGTTGGGCCGGGAGGATTTGCTGGAGAAGTCCCCACACACGCTGCGTTCCGAGGGCTACCGGGTGTGCAGCGACCACTTTGAGGCCCAGCACATCACCATGGTGCGGAGCAGAGAGCAGCTCACCCGCAGTGCTGCGCCGGCCCTGCTCAAACCTGGCAACAGACGGACAGGGAAAAACAAACCTGCAGAGAAGACGCTCCACAAAACGAGAGGCAGAAGGAAAGGTGAAGGACAAATTGCACCATCAGCTACTTTGCTGTAATCGTAGATGTAGTTTGCTTAAAAATGAAAAAAGTGTTAAATTATGACAGATAGTGAATGTCTGTTCCCATCCAAACTCCCCATGCTTTATTCAGACAACAGACCCAGTTACACCATCATGGATGCTCCTGCTTTCAGGATTTCCGGAAGTTTTGGATTTTTTGGGTCCAGGATGTCTCGAAGTTAAGGATTTTTTTGTCCAGGATGTCTTGAAGTTCAGGATTTTTTTTTTTTATTGCTTGGAGCCACCGTCGCCAGATTATGAGAATTTGAGAAGATGCATTTTGCTGGTTATAGAGATCATGAAGTTTAACCAGAAGTGAAAGTGCAACGAGAGCCTGTCAATTACATTGGAAACTGTTGTTTCCCTTCAGCTTCCAGGGGCATTGCCTGGGCGGCCCCTAGACCCCTGCCTTGCAGGATTCTTGACAGTTCCCCGGAGCACCCATGCGCCATGAGCATAAATGATTAAAATGATTGATGTTGCTGCATGATTGTTTGCTTGTTTTATGGGTTAGTGTGCATATATATATACAGTGGTACCCCTCTAATAAGACGCTCGCAAATGCGACTTCTCCTCACATACGACTGATTTTTTTTTGTCCCGAACACATTCCACTATATATCCTATGCCGCAAATACGACTTTTCCTGAGTTCCGACTTACGACCCGATTTCAGGGGTTGAGATGCGACCGCAATCTTATCTTTTTGCAGTCGGTTTCGTGCAAATCGATCTCTCGATGAAAAGTAGTCAGAAATGTAAACATGGAATTTCCATTGGAAGCACGCCCCTTAACTTTTGCTTGGAGAGTTACGCCCCGTGTACTCATGCGACTTGTAGAAGGGCCCGCTACTCTCTGTTCTTCTTCAAGTCCGTGATCGATATGGCGACTCGGAAAAGAAAACAATTGACATTGGAAGAATGCGTCCGTGTTGTGGAAAGAAGTGAGAAAGGGGAGGCTGCGATCGCAATTGCAAACTCGCTCAGTGTCGGCAAAACACAGATCCAAAACATAATCAAGGATAAGGAGTAGATTAAATCACAATGGGAAAGTGGCGAGTGTGGGGGCAGGAAACTAGCGAAAGTAAGGAAAACAGAAACCATGGTCATCGACGAGAAAGTTTAGGACTGGTTTTGTGATGCAAGACACCACAGAAAAAGACACCACAGAAGATTTTGTTTGTAAATGTACTTGTTCTACAGTAATTTATTATGCTTTGTGGATTTCTCAGTTCTTCTCGTGTGTTCAATAAAATTACACTAGTATTCATCAACAGTGTTAAGAAGTGTTTTATTTTATTTTTTCCACGCTGTTTGCTTAGTTCTGTACTCTGTACTAAGATGTCACATGCTTGGTTCTCTAATAAGACCACCCCTCAGATAAGACTTTTTTTTCACCGCACTTTCAAGGTCTTATTAGAGGGGTACCACTGTTTTGGGGGTTTTTTTGGTGTGGTTTTTTACCACAGAATATTTTCTAACGTTAACTTGTTTCTGAAGTTCACAAATTCATACATTAGATACAGAAAAGTTTCATCAATTCGGCATTTCAAATGCAACAACTTTTTAGTCCTACAGAGTTGTGTGGAGTGGGAAGTTTGGCTTGTGCGGCTGTTATCTTTTTCTGTATTATTTGATTCATCTGTCCTGCACAGCTCACCATCTGATGGTGATCGTTGGTCTATAGGATTTATTTCTTAGCTATATATATATATATATAGGTATGAAGAAATTTCAGTATACTGCTGGCACCGTTCCCCCAGCCTACGGGACTCAGAAGTTAGAGCATTTGAAATGCAATGATAATAGAATTCTATAAAACTTTTTTTGTCCCTATGTCTTTGATATGAACATTTAAAATCAAAACCAGTTAAAATAACTTGGTGTTTGATTATGTTTTTTTAAAAAGAATGAAATAAAGAGTTCTAGCTTAGGGACATAGGGACAAAAAAGTTTTCTAGAATTCTATATTTTAGTTAAAAAATAAATCCTATAGACCGACGATCACCATCAGATGGTGAGCTGTGCAGTATATGTATGTTATGTATTGTTTGATGCAATGTTCCGTCCAGTCTCAGGATTTCAGACCAGTGTGTCTCTAGTTAAACATAGCAAATTTTCCATCTAATCCAGGTTTTTTTTTAATGCTCAAAGGTTCTTTATAAATATAAATATCTTGGTAGCAACCTACAAAATTAGAAATATAGTTTGCACACTGGTTCTGCCCCCCTGATCTTGAAGACAGAATGAACACAGGAGTGGTTGTGTCTGTGTGTGCATGCACATGCTGTTTTCTTGATACTTTCGCCCAGTACACATTTCCACCAAATGCAAAGGCATTCACTGCTAAGTAACCTGCCATGTGTTTGTCTATTTTTAGAGCTTCTGTAAGTGATTTTTCCATTAAAGCAACGCATGCTCACTCGAAAAAATAACTCTCCTTTTGTCGGTTGAGATGCAACAGACAATGAAGAACGACAAAAAAATACATGGCACTAGATGATTTCATTAAATAACGTGGTCGTTAAAATCTGTAGTCTTCATGAATTTGCATCATTTGCTGTGTTTCAGGCCCAGCCCAGGACCCTGGTGACCCAGACCTGTTGCAGTTCAAAGTGGAGATAGACTGGGCTGAAGACCCTACGCTTCACGGCAGTGCCCAGGTCCTCTCAGGTCAGTGCCTTGAACATCTTGCCTCCCGTGGCTTGATAATCATAGGGGCTGAAAACATCTTGTCCTCTCATGGCTTGATGATCATAGGGGCTGAAGACCCTATGCTTCACAGCAGTACCCAGGTCCTCTCAGATCAGTGCCTTGAACATCTTGTTCTGTGGCTTGGTAATCATAGGGGCTGAAGACCCTACACTTCACGGCAGTACCCAGGTCCTCTCAGGTCAGTGCCTTCAACATCTTGTCCTCCTGTGGCTTGATAATCATAGGGGCTGAAGACATCTTGTCCTCCCGTGGCTTGATAATCATAGGGGCTGAAGACCCTGCACTGCAGTACCCAGGTCCTCTCAGGTCAGTGCCTTTAACATCTTGAACATTTTAATCAATTGATGCCACCTAATGTATTTGTTTCACAGACTTCCCTGAGGACCAGGTGGAGCTGCCCATTGTTCCCCTCAGTGTAGCTGAAATGTTCTGCTCAATGCATATTGTTTCAATTGACACCACGCAATGTGTTTGTTTCACAGGCTTCCCTGAGGACCAGGTGGAGCTGCCCAGTGTTCCCCACAGTGACCTGACTGCCGCTTCAGACTCGGGCGTCCTCAATCACATCTGGGACAGCGACCAGTCTACGTTGCCAGTGTGTGTCGCCGACATCAAAACTGAGCCTGACTCTGATGATGGGGAAGAATCACAGTGGAGTCGGTCACCTCAGCCTGAGGACTATAACATCAAAACTGAGCCTGACTCTGATGATGGGGAAGAATCACAGTGGAGTCAGTCACTTCAGCCTGAGGACTACAACATCAAAACTGAGCCTGACTCTGATGATGGGGAAGAATCACAGTGGAGTCAGTCACTTCAGACTGAGGACTACAACATCAAAACTGAGCCTGACTCTGAAGGACCACACAGTCAGTCACCACATCATGAAAACAGTAACATTCATCATGAAAACGGTAACATTTATGAAAACTGTTACATCAAAACTGAACCATGTACAGAGGATATGGAAGAACCACAGACTCGATCGACTACGTGTGAGCCAGATGATGATGATGTAGACATGTCATACATTGTAGTGAAGGCAGAACAAGAGTCTGATATGGAGGAAGTTTAGCTGTGTTCGCAAGTTAAAACTCATTTCAGTGGTTGGCGAATGTCAAGTTTAAGTCCCTGTCCCTTCATCATTTATGCACATCCGGATATGCTCCTCCGTTCAGTAAAGCCTTATGAAGCTCCGCCCCTTTCATTCATCCTGGCTGTTCTTTTAACCAGTGTGTACTGTGTCTCCCCTCTGCTAAATATATGTTAGGTTAAACAGGCGCATATACCAGTAATTACTCTTAAGTCTTCCCTCATTCTTTAAAGGTGGACCCTGACGGATGAGTTTTTGCAAGAAACACGTCGAGATCAACAGGAAAACACCCGCGACGTGTTTCTTACAAAAACTCATCCGTCAGGGTGCCCCTTTAAAGAAGATAATTCATTGACGGAAAGAAGCCAGTTGAAGCTTTGTTCCCTTTCATCGATGAATTAGCTTTCTTTACTGAGTTAAACGTTGAAGGAAGTGTAATTTAGCTACCCCATCGCATGCTTTTGGCTTTCAATCTGAATGTATCGTTCTTTCCCTTTCAGAAAATAACCCTAACGTAATACTAAACCTATCCCTTATCCGAGCAAAGCAAAATGCTTCTTCTAAGTGTACATATTCGATGATAAAATTTAGTTGAATGTAGCAAAACTACATTCCCGTTTCGCACTAGTGAATGAGTCAATTCAAAGCGTTGTGGTAGCTCCGCTCCTTCAGTCAGCTGACCTGTGTAGGAATGTGACCAGGGGGCGTAAATTGCCATTTGCCCAGTGGGTGGGTTTTTTCAAAAGAGGGAGATCTCTATGCATCTTAACATCGAGATGAACCAATCTGGAACTTAGGATATAATGGAAATATTCTTTGATCTGATGCTTAAGTTCAACAATTAGTAATATATAACTTTAAGAAAATGTCATACTGTAGCTGTAATTTGAACGTACTGCAGTTAGTTGCACTTTTATTCTTGGATGGAATTTAGGATGTATGCATCACTCATTGAGTTGATGCTTTGACAAAAGAAACTGATAACATAGCTGCCGTTTAATTATTTCAGTACTTCATATTTATGGAATATATTGCAGTTTCTCAAATTTGGCAGGTGAAGATGTTTTTTATTGAAACCTCTGTGGCAGCTGTTATGATTGATATTCAGTTTTCAATGACTTTATCCAATTCATGTTTGCTTTTAAAAAATAATTATGGATTAAATGTTTCATTCAAGCGTATGTATTTAGTTTGTATTACAGATGACTGCTGTAATTTTCTCATCAGTATTCAATAGAAAATGCATGATATGGGATATTCCCACAAGTCAGTTTGGACATGACCGTTTCTACAGTGACATTCTCTAGATGTTTATGTTTTCTCGTTTCTCGCTGATGTCCAAATCACTGAGATCTGTTGCATTCCAGCAGGCTGGGAGTCAATTTTCAATGTGTTCATGTTCAGTATTGCATGCTAAAGACAATAATGTGACGTGTGTTTGATCAAAAGTTGCTTTTCAAATGGTGTGTGTGTGATTTTAAAGAGCCAAAGGGAGGCAAAGAAAGCATCATTCTCAAAAAAGAATGTGCCAAGTTCGCCTTTATGACCCTTCACCCCCACACAGTACACATCAACAATGGTGGAGAGGACGACATACAAACAAATCAACATCTATCCAAGAGTGGCATAGCCACCATTGTTGATGTGTACTGTGTGGGTGAAGGGTCATAAACTGATAAAGGCGAACAGGATCGTTCCCACCATCTTTATATCTACTATTGTCCCATATGTGTCTGTTTCAGACCGAGAGGACGTAAAACACCATTTTTCATTCATTCATTCGAACTTGGCACAGCATTTGGCTAAGATCAGCTAAAACAGATTATACATCTGCATCGATAAAAATTTCAACTTTCCTGGAGGATTCATTCATTCATTCAAACTGGAGTTCATGAACCTCCACCTCCAGGATCATTCCCACCATCTTTACTAGGTCCCATTTTCATCATCATGAACTTGGCACATTCTGGCACATTGGTGTTTTCATTCAAACACCATCTGAAAACTCATCTCTTTCCAAAGTAGCAACTGATCTCTCTTGTGACCTGGCTTGTGCGCGCGCATGTGTCTGCGTGTGTGTGGAGGGGTGTGTGTGTATTGTGTGCTCATGTATGCTTGTTTGTTTATTGTTGTTATATTTTTCTTTCTTTTTAATTATTTATTGTAAACGCCTAGGGCATTCATTTGATTAGGCGTATAAATGTTCATAATAATAATAATAATTTTTTTGGGGGAGCGCTGTTTGCCTCCTTTTGGCTCTGATCCACACATTGCTAGATGATTGGTATCGTAATCAACTTTGGTGGAGGGGAGTTGATTAGAAAGAGTTCTCCCCCTTTGTTCAATTTGGTAAACAGTTTACTAATTTAGGTAGCTCTTTTTGGCAGAGCTCTGTAATATAGTTCCTTAAAGTCAAAAGAGTTACTCCCCCTGTGGGGATACTATTGCAGGGGTCTTTTGTATAAATAGTTCCCCCACCTTCTGGAAGTTCTGTGCTTGTAACTTCCTCTAATCTGTCACTCTCTTTGACTCTGCCTTTTCTCTTTATTTACTGTCATCTACTATCTTTCTGACTTACCGGTCCATTCTCCTGCCTTTTTTTCACAAAACATTTTCAAAAAGATTTCCTCCAGCCAAAGACGGGCTTGCTGGGCCTAACTATTTGTTAGTTAGGCGCATAACGGCAGCATGACGCATCTGCGCTCATAATTGACAGGAAACTGTCTGAGCGATCGAAGAAGAAGAAAAGAGTTACTGTCTACTATGAAGTGGCTGATAAAAGTAGGCTATTATTCCCCAACTGGTAATGACATATCTTATGACATATCTTTTTTTCATGAATGAGACTTTTCATGTGGGTGACTGGTCCCGGTGAGAGTGTATGGCTGATGGAGTTACAATAGAGATTTTTATCATGAAAAGTGATTTGAAGTTCACATCCCTGTGGACACCGCATGTTTGTATGCATAAAATGTGTGAATTAATGTTTGCCCCATCTCAAATTAATAACAGCAAATGAAATATGCAAAAATAGAGTGCTTGTGTTTATAATTATATCAATCATGTTTACATCTGTCAGTGTTCTGTGTGTTGTGCACATTTGCAACTGAAATGGATTGGTGACTTTACCTAACGCATACATTTTTGGGGGGTTGCCTTTATTAGTTAATATCTTTTCCTGATCAAAGTCATCTAAAATATTTCTCCCCGTGGGGATACCGGGGGGGCTCTTTCATAAAAATAGTTCCCCCACCTTCTGGAAGTTCTGTGCTTGTAACTTCCTCTAATCTGCCACTCTCTTTGACTCTGCCTTTTCCCTTTGCTTTCTGTCATCTACTATCTTTCTGACTTATTGGCCCATTCTCCTGCCTATTTTTAAAAAAAAAATCTTCCAAAATAATTTTTCTCCTTTGAACTCCTCCGAAATTGGAATGTGTCGGCTGTACGCAGCGGGGAGACCAGTGAAAACTGAAAAGCGGACACATATGTACCTTATCCATTATGACCATATGGCCTGGGAATGCAGAAGAAGAAGAAGAATCTAAAATTTTCAAATTTCCTCTTTACACTTTAATATTTAACTAGCAGCGATGCCCCGCTCGCTACTCTATGCGGCAGTTTTTCCCTGGTGGAGGTTTGCACCCACCAGGTGTTAAAAATGCCCCATGGTAATTTGATTCGATCATGCTGATGGAGATATTATGGGGTTAGCCTTTGCTTTTGAAGCTCTGCTCTGCTCAAGGCAAAGAGATTCCAATCCAGCCCCCCAGAAGAGCAGCGGAATCAGGCGTTCCGCAAGGCACAGTCCTTGGCCCTTAGCTGTTCTTGTGTCATCTGAATGATCTGCCGGACTCTGTAAAATCGACAGTGAGGCTGTTCGCGGACGACTGTCTTCTGTACAAAGAAATCAACAGCTTCCAAGACAATCTCATGCTCCAAGACGACCTACACCAACTTGAGGCCTGGGCTGAACAGTGGGGCATGCGTTTAACGCATCCATCCTTCCCATCAGACAAAAATCCCAGTTCCTGTACAAACTGAACAGGACTCCACTTCAACAAGCCCAGCAATGCCAATACCTTGGTGTGCACCTGTCATCAGATCTGAAATGGACCACACACGTCAACTACGTTTGCAAGAAATCAGGATCAATGGTGGGATTGATACACCGAAATCTCAGGAACTGCCCACCAGAATGTAGACGGCTTGCCTACACTTCATTAGTACGATCCAGATTAAAATACGCTGCGACTGTGTGGGATCCTTACACCAAGCAGGACGTCGACAGGCTGGAGCGCACCCAAAGACAGGCAGCCCGCTTCATCACCAATGACTATAAGTCATGGAATCCGGGCTGCGTGACTAAGATGCTCCAGGACTTGAAAATTGCAACTCTGGAGGAGCGCCGTAAAGACCAACGCCTCAGCCTCCTACACAAGATCTCTGAGGCTCAGATCCCAGCTTTACCACCAGAGGATTTTTTAACTCCAGTCGACACAAATCGTAGGATCAGGCAACGGACAACATTGTTCAGAGACAAGCTGTGCAAAATTCAAGAGGCTTCATAGTTCCACCAAGCAGCACAGCACGCTCAGCACAGCAACTCCTTCTTTGTAAGAACAGTGATGGAGTGGAATCAACTGACCGATGAAGCCATCGCAGCAGGCCCCGCCAGCGCAGCTGTGCCGGTCGGGGTTCGTCCCCGGCTACGCTAGCCGAATTGGTCCAGCCCAGATACTATGAAAAGGCCTATGGTCAACTCTTAAAAAACTGTCAACACCACCAGACAGTAAAACAAAGACATTTTCTTTATTAAAAAAATTTATTTTATGCTCAATTCTCAGTGCGCTCTCCCAGTTCATAGGCTCCTTCAACGTAATAGTACCAGAACCAGGGGTGAGTTTCTCTAGATAACGGTCGCCGCGCGAATAACGCTCACGGCAAACGGGGCCTAAGAAACACTTTAGAAAGCGTTTGCGGAAGAATATTACAAGCTCTTGTCTGATTGGTCCCCAAAAATTATTATTTTAAATAAACTGTAATGGACCAATCAACAACAAGAACCGTATTCACCCCCTACTAGTTCCGGATAGTTCGCCGCTTGTCACCTTTCGACTGAGAGCAAAACGCCATGCGAACTATCGGCAAACGAAGGGTGTTTCTTAGACCGTTTTTGCCGATTTGAGCGAGCGCGACGAAACGTTAGCCCTTGTGAAACTCACCCCAGAACCAGGGGGTCGTTTCACAAGGGTTAACGTTACGTAGCGTGAGCGCAAATCGGCGAAAACGGTACTAAGAAACACCTCTTTCGCCGACGTTTGCCAAAAACGTTTTCAGGTCAGATCTTCAGGGCAGCCAGGCCTCACGGCCTCTTGATGTGCCCTATCTTTTGATTGTTTGTTATTGTGGCTTTGTTCATTAATCAGATTGGCACCGCTGTGGCGCTTTTTGAACTATCATTGTCGTCTTAATCATAATTGTATTTAAAAACATTAATTTTGGGGTCACTATCTAGGAGGTTTTTGAAATGGTTAATGTTGGAAGCAAGTTTAGTTTGTGCAGGGAGATTGTTCCAGTGCTGGGTGACTCTATTAGAAAAGAAGTTTTTTCTCATATTAGTTCTACTGTATTGGGTTAGTATTTTTAGATCACTGTTACGGGTTCCCAAATCGTTAGACAATTGAAACAAATGCTTGTTAGTTTTGTCAGGGTTATTCAAAATTTTATATACAGTTATCAAATCTCCCCTTACTCTTCTAAATTTTAAGGATGGTAAACTTAACTTATGAAGTCTGTCCCCATATTCCAAATTTTGTATTGATTTTATTAATTTGGTTGCTGCGCCTTTGTACTCTTTCAATTTGTGTAGATTGTCTTTTAAGAAAAGGGTTCCAAATTAGATTTCCATACTCAAGATGAGGTCTTACTAAACTTTTATATAGGTTCAAAAAAAAACTTCTGTATTTAATTCCATAAAACTTCTTCTAATTAAACCCAATATTCTATTGGCCTTGTTTACTGCTGTTGTAATGTGTTTATCAAATTTCAGTTTAAAATCAAATATGACTCCTAAGTCTTTTTCATCTGAACAGGTTTCCAAAACATGTTTAGCTGAACCGTGGGAAATTTCATAAGTTTCATTTTGATTGTCATAGCCCACATGCATGACTTTGCACTTTCCTGCATTAAAATAGAGATTCCACTTTTCTGACCATTCCATAAGTTTATCTATGTCATTTTGTATTATGTCTGAATATTTAGAACAGTTGTAAAGTTTGGTATCGTCTGCGAATATCTTACAGACACTTTGTATTTCCTCCGGGAGATCATTGATAAAAATTGTAAAAAGTATTGGCTCCGAAAGTATCTTGTGGCGAACTATCACGTGACCAGCATGGAGTGAATACATTTCTTGTTGTCGATTGGTCCATTAAAGTTTGCTTAAAATAATATTTTAAAAAATGACCAATCAGACAAGAGCTTGTAATATTCTTCCGCAAACGTTTTCTAAAATGTTTTTTCCGATTTGCGCTCACGCTACGTAACGTTGCCCTTGTGAAACGGCCCCCAGAAAAACAGTGCAACGCTAAATTCATTTTCTACTTCCGTCTCTGCTAGCCCAGTGACCGTGATTGTCAGAGACGCCAAGACTAGTCACGTGGGGAATTTATTTTTATCTTATGCAAATGGTAAGGCAGTGGCTATTTTAACCTCATGTGGCAAAATAGAATTCAGGCTATTTTCCCCTCACAATCTGTCTGTCTCTCTCTTTGTCTTTTTCTGGGGGGTTTTAAATTCTAGTCTGTCTGTCTGTCTCTCTTTCTCTGTGTGCCCATGCATCTCTTTCTATCTCTTTGTCTTTCTCTGTATTTGTCTCCCTGTGTCTCTCTCCGGCTGTTTAATCTCTGTCTTTATCTATGTGTATCTGTATCTTTGTTGCTCTCTCTTTGTCTCCCTCTCTCTCAGTCTCTCCATGTCTCTCTCTGTGTCTCCCTTTCTCTCTCTCTATGTCCCTCTGTTCGTTTTTAATTTTTCTTTCTCTTTCTCTCACTGTGTGACTCTCTCTCTCTCTCTCTCTCTCTCTCTCTCTTAGTCTCTCTATCTTTCTCTCTCTTTGTGTCTCTTTCTTTCTCATGTTTCCGTCTTTCTTTGTCTGTCTCAGTGTGTGTGTCTCGGTCTGTCTCTATAATGTATTCCGCTTTCTCTCTGTCTCTCACTGTCTTTCTCTCTCTGTCTCCATTTCAGACTCATTTTCTGTCTCTTTTGTATGTCTCAGTCTCTGCCTGTTTCTATTTTTCTCTCTCTCTGCTTCAGTGTATATTTCTCCCTCTTTGTGTCTCTCTGCCTCTCTCTTTCTCATTCTCTGAGAGAGAGAGAGAGAGAGAGAGAGATGTATCGAAAGTAGAATCGCATACTCTCCCTTTAACCACGTGACTCTTGACGTCACTTGCCAATCAGCATGTCAACTAACGTCTGCTTTGCCCCCAACACCCTGCTGCTGTTTAACAGGTAATAAACTGTTATATTTATTACACGAGCTGTAATAGTGAGAAAGAGAGAGAGAGAGAGAGAGAATCAAAAATGGAGAGAGAGAGAGAGAGTCAGAAATGCAGAAATAGAGAGAATTAGAGATGGAGAGACAAAGAGAGAGAGAGAGACTGGGGTGTGTGGAGGGGGGGGGGACATCACACAGTGAGAGAAAGACAAAGAAAAAAGAGAGACAGAGAGAGGGACAATGGGAGAGACAGAGAGAGTTAGACATAGAACAGAGAGAGAAAGAGACTTCAGACTTCAGATGTTTAATCCAATAAGGCCAAAGCCCCATATGAATGAGGGGCGGTACAATATTTTACAATACAATAGAATTTAAAGACATGCATCGGTAGTACAAATATGATAGAAAATAATATGAACATTCATGATAACAGACATTCTCTTAACTGTAAAGAGAGCCAGACAGAGAGAGAGAAAGATGGGGAGAGACAAAGAGAGAGAGAAAGAGAAACATAGACCCACATAGAGAGAAAGAGCGCAACAGAGAAAAAGAGAGAGAGACACACTCACAAACAGAGAGTTAGAGAACTAAACCTACATATAAACAGAAAAAGAGAAAGACAGAGAGAGTGTGAGGGAAAATAGCATTTCTATTTTGCCACATGAGGTTAAATAGCCACTGCCAAATGGTAAAGGTCAAAATAAAAGTCATGTCATAAGTTTATTGTCCATTGGCATTGTACAACGCACATGGAAACTTGTCTTCCACCATGTAAAAATTAAAATATTATAAAAGTATGAAACAAATTTACATTAACAAAATATGTAACTCTCACACCACACCCAATCATTCATCTGCTCTCTTGCTCACTCACTTGCGGAAGTATGGTACAAACTAGACGCTTTATACTGAAAATTATCTCCCCCTGATTCGTCACTAGGTGGCGCTTGCAGTTGGGCCCTACAGCTAGGCGTTGCAACAAGGTCTACGCGTTCTAGTACAGTTCTAGTTGCATTCAACAGCAAGTCAAGATGCCAAATAAATGCTGCGTCTACACGTGTAATACTCGCTTAGGACATATGTTTCCATCTGACCCGACCCTCCGAAAGCGATGGATTCACTTCGTTCGACGGGAACTGAGCTTCAAGCCATCGAAGAGCAGTATCGTTTGTCGCAAACACTTTCGTGAATGCGACTACATCGATGGGCCAACGGCAAGGGGTGAGTGAATCTTCGCTTGTTTTGCACTATGATGAAGAGATTACAAGCTTGTGCACGGATGTCTAAACGACCGACCTTGAAGAAAGAAACAAAAACAAAAACCACAAGCTACTATACTACTATAGCAATAGGCCTACATCAGACTGCAGTGCAACCTAGCATTAGCAAACTCAAAAATCTAAATCAAAATATGGAAGTCATCTTATCTGTAGGTGTGCATACGAGAATGTGCATGCAAGTGTGTGTGTATGCTTGTGTGTGTGACAGGTAGACAGAGGCTGACACAGTATCAGACAGGCAAGAACTGAGCGCGCGTGTACGTCAAGTGCAAACAGCAGTCTTGGCGTCTCTGACAATCACGGTCAATGGCTAGCCGAGAGGGGAGCGTCGATTTACCCAAAAGGACCCAAAAGAAACAAAAGGACCCAAAAGGAAACTTTAAGAGACCCAAAAGGACCCAAAAGGAAACCAACAAGAAATCCATTAATTCTTCATGCATTCATTTCAACAAAAACTGAACAAGAAAACGTCCAGAAAATTCAATCAGCCCTAAACCTAACCCTAACCCCCACCCTATAAGACGGAAAAACGCAACGAACCACAACTGTGACACAATCGCGGTGTATTGCAGTACAAAGTGGGGGGTAGGGTTAGGTTTAGGGCTAGGGTTAGGGATAGGGTTAGTATTCCAAAAAGGTTATTAGCTAAAAATGTTCCTAAAATACAGCTTTATGTACGGTAAGAAAGGCAAAAACGGAAAAATAGAATTAACCGAGAAATGCAGGGGGGTGGCACATCTTTACCTTTACCGAATTATTTTATTTTATTTATTTATTCTCTTCTTTTTTTATTTTTTTTTTTTTTATTTTGACTTTGTGTGTGTGTGTGTGTGTGTGTGAGAGAGAGAGAGAGAGAGAGAGAGAGAGAAAGAGAGAGAGAGAGAGAGAGAGAGATTGATAATAAAATAAATACAATTGACTATTGAGAGTATCTTTTTCTGTACACACACACACACACACACACACACACACATGCATACACACACACACACACGCATACACACACTTTTGGGTTCCATTTGGGTCCTTTTGGGTTCCTTTTGGGTAAATCAAAAGAGAGTAGAAAATGAATTTTGCGTTGCGCTGTTATTTAAATCCATTCTTTACGGTTTCGACTATTTAATAATACTTTACGGATATTATTAAATAGAAGGAAACGGTTGTATGAAAAGAACATTATCTACTTTATATTCACAAGAAATATTGAATAGATATAATTATATTGAAACTATTTAATAGATTGTTTTGATATTCAATAAAGAATGGCTTGTGCAGGCTCAGAATCTATTCTTTACTTTAGCGTTTTATTTTCTACTCTACTGAGTTTGCATCTATTCAATACTGTTTTTGTTCTATTGAATAGAAAATTGCACTAAAAAATTTTTTAAATGATAGTCATGAAAATAATCTTTTTTAACTTTGGATTCTTGACTTTTCCTATTTAATATTGATGATGACATTATTAACCATTTCGCCGCCAGCCATTTTTCAGCTCAAATATACCATTAAACTTATCTGGGTAGACAAAAAAAATTTATCTGCAATATTGTGAATTCTTTTGTGACATACATTAGGCCTATATCCTTGCCTCCAAAAATTAAGAAAATAGGGTCTTCAGATAACAGGCCCTGGTTTGACACCTCTTAGTCATAAGGATATATTTGTTAAATTATACAAGGCTATGGTTCGACCTCGCATATAATATGGCAACTGTATATGGCATCCTAACCTAAAAAGACAATCAATAATAATTGAAAAAGTTCAGAGAAGAGCCACAAAATTAGTTAAAGCATGTAAAAATATGTCTTATGAGGAACGTTTAAATTTTCAAAAATGACCATCTTTAAAAGGAAGAAGGCTTAGAGGGGACCTTATTCAAACATATAAAATTGTACATAATCTTGATGATATAAATTACGACTTTTTCATAAAATGTACAGTAGACAAAACAAGAAATAGTGATGGTAAATTGTTCCTTAACAGATCTAATACTAACACCCGCAAAAAACTTTTTTTACTAACCGTGTTGTTCATATGTGGAATGATCTACCAATTAACATAAAGAATGCACCTAGCATTAATGAATTCAAAAATCTTTTGGACGAAAACCCAAATTTGAAAACAAAATTTAAATGTTTCGATGAATAAATAAAATAAAAATTAAAAAGCCATTCTCTTAAACTAAAGATTTATCTTTTTTTTTATTAGTTTTTTGATTAAAGAGACACAAACCACTAAATAATTTGTCATGTCAAATTCATTAAGAAGGGGCGTAATAAGGGCAGAGAGGCCTATGCATAGCCCTACACCACCTACCCACCTACCTACCTAGTGACATGGGTGTTAAACCATTGTTGTGCATAAATGCGACATTGGCGGTAAAAGGGTTAAATACGTTTTTTGTGTATTTAATAGCTATTTTTCCTATTGAATAGGCTACAATAGAGTAGATAATTTGTACACATACAGCCCCTCATACAAAGCTATATACAGTGGAACCTCCCTTATAAGACCTCCCATTATAAGACTCCCTCCCACATAAGACCTACTTCTCTGAGACATTGCCCTTCTTTGTAAGTATTAAAAGTACCTCCCTTATAAGACCTCATTTTGGTTTATTTTTGAAGATCTTATAAGGGAGGTTCCACTGTAAATAGTGTAATACATCTGGTAATAAAGAAACACTACAGTCAGATTTACACTCTCTACAAGCATGGTCAGAGAAATGGAACTTATATTTTAACGTCCAAAAATGCAAGGTAATGTACATTGGAAGGAAAAACCCTAAACATGATTATTACATGAAGCTGAACTGCACAACAAGTAAAATTAATGTATGTGAAAACGAGAAAGACTTGGGAATAACTTTTGATCCATCGTTGAAATTTGATACACATATACAGAAGGTAACCAGTAAAGCTAATCAAGTAATAGGTTTAATCAAAAGATCATTTGACTATCTTCATAAAGATATATTTGTTAAATTGTACAAGGCCTCACTTAGAATATGGCAACTGTATATAGCATCCTAACCTAAAAAGACAATCAATAGTAATTAAAAAAAAGTTCAGAGAAGAGCCACAAAATTAGTTAAAGCATGTAAAAATATGTTTTTTGAGGAACGTTTAAAGTTTCTAAAATTACCAACTTTAAAAGGAATAAGAATTATTCAAGCATATAAAATTGTGCATAATCTTGATGATATAAATTTCAATGACTTTTATAAAATGTACAGTAGACAAAACAAGAAATAGTGATGGTAAGTTGTTTCCTAACAGATCCAATACTAACATCCACAAAAATTTTTTTTACTAACCATGTTGTTCATAATGTGGAATGATCTACCAATTAACATAAAGAATGCACCTAACATTAATGAATTCAAAAATCTTTTGGACAAAAACCCAAATTTGAAAACAAAATTTAAATGTTTCAATGAATAAAAAAAAAAAGCCATTCTCTTAAAGATTTTTTTGTTTTGTTTTTGATTTAAGAGATGCAAACCATTTGTCAAGTCAAATTCATTGAGAAGGGGCATAAAAAGGGCATAGCCCTACACCACTACCACTACCACCTACATTACTTACGAAGGGGTTGTACTCTCTCTCTCTCTCTCTCTCTCTCTCTCTCTCTCTCTCTCTCTCTCTCTCTCTCTCTCTCTCTCTCTCTCTCTCTCTCCTTCTTCCAGTACTGTCCACCTGCCGTTTATCAGCAATTATTGACATATGTGACCCGGCACCACAAAAGGGACATAAGTGTCAAACTGATCATTATGAGAGATTTATACATTTGAAAACTTTGAAGACTATTCTCTTTTTGCTAATATATGAACCATTCTTGTATCTTTTTCCGTTCCAGAGTTACTAGCATTTCAAGTTAGTAGGTGAGCATTGGCCATTTTCAGAAAACACTGTCTAAATTCTAGCCTATCTGAAGAAAATGCATTGACCTACTTGTTTTAAAGCATTTAGAGATCATATTAGTGACCCAGCACCACGAAAGGGACATTAAGTCGCTGGGCTAGTTTCTCACAACAGGCTTGGAAAGTCAAAAATCAAATTTGTTGTTAATTTTGATAAATCGGTATTTTCATGTTCTCTATCATTTTATCTTTCATGTCTAGAAAAGATCATCTTTGATAACGTCTATGTGGTTTTATAAGTGATTTAAAACAAGTAGGTCAATGCATTTTCTCCAGCTAGGCTAGACTTTAGGCTGTGTTTTCTTAAAATAGCAGATGCTCACGCTACTAACTTTAAATGCTTTTGACTCGGGAACAGAAAAAGATACAGAATGGTTCTTGTATCATCAGAAAAAAAAATGTCTGAAGTTTTCAAATGTGTAATTAACTCAGAATGGTCAGTTTGACACTTAATGTCCCTTTTCGTGGTGCTGGGTCACATTAAAGATTGTCCTTTATAAATATGAAAGATAAAATGTTAGAGAACACGAAAACACCCGTAACTCAAAATTGACAACAACAACAAAATATTTTTGACTTTCCAAGCCTATTGTGAGAAACTAGCCCAGCGACTTAATGTCCCTTTCATGGTGCTGGGTCACAGCTAGGGGCTCAAGACGAAGACACACTGTGCAGGATAAGATTGAGATAGAGAAAGTGCTTACTATTTAAAATATATAATTAAGAGATTTGAAACAGGAGGGGGATTAATTATGAATTTTTTGAAGATTTCAAGTGGATATGAAAGTTAAGTCATTCATGCACGACCGTTAAGTCCCCCCGGATCAGCCGGGAAAACTCGGGCCCCACATGATGCATGCAGAAAGTCATGCATGACTGCTAAGTGCCCCCAGTTTAGCTTCTCTTCTCTTCTCTTTCCTTCAAGCGACCACAATCAATTGCTGATTATTCTGTCACTGTAAATTCAGGGGGATCTTACGGAAAATATGCGCAGAATAATTTGGCCTTAATCTATAAATAAGAAGAAGAGAGAAAAAAGAGGGGGGGGGGGGGGGGGAAGTCGAATATAAGATAGTCCCCACCACTCTATTCTATGTGATCCAGCCAGTCAGGGACCATCAGGCTGTCAGGCTGAAGACACCCAGGCCCCACATGATGCATGCAAGAGGAGTATGTGTTTTATGAGGACACACAAGACCGTACGACGGCCCCACATGTTGCATGCAACAGGGAAGGGTGTGTGTCTGTCTGTCTCTGTCTCTACATCATTATCAATGTGTGTACTGTATGTATTTGTGTGTGTGTGTCAGTATTTCTCCATTATTTTTGTCAGTAGTCATTTTTTACTATGTGTATGTGTGTGCGCGCATATATATGCATGCGCATGCTGCCGATTTGGCAGCTAACCATAAATATGAAAGAAAAGATGTTAAAATTAAACTTGAAAATGAAATGGTGACATGGCTGTCATTTTTGCTTACTAATTTGTTTGTTTAGGCTCACTGACAAGGAAATATCGAGTTCTGAAGCCGAATGCCGTGCCATCTGTGTTCTTCTGGTCAGATTTAACAAATGATCAAAGTAAGGAATCCAAGAGAAAAAAGGGTCAACGCAGTGCGAGGCGAAAACAACTGGATGGGATGCCCACAGCTTTTGAACAGCAGGTAAAAATTAACAGAAAATGTAATTTTTGTGGAATAGTATTGATCACATATTCTGGAAATGCACACATGTTCGATTCTTTTGGCATGCATTCACAGATATCTTTAAAGAAAAATATACCAATGCCACTAATCTTGTTCTGACTGAACCTCTGGTATTAATGGGCTTTGATAAGAATATTGTTATCGATTCAGTATTTTATTTCATACTATTATTTGCTAAGCATTATATATTTTATTATATAAAATTGGGTGGCGCGCTTCTGGCTGCGACGCGTTCTCCAGGTGGGAGCAACCCGAATTTCACAGAGACGCCTCTGTGACTATAAAGTACCTTATACCTAATTATTACCGTATTATACCTTATACACTTGCAAGATAAATGAAACACTCCCACGATTATCAGTATTTTTGAAAAAACTACAATATCGATACAACATTGAAGACTACAATGCTAAATCAAGTATGGAGTACTCAGATTTTGTTTTGAAATGGGCAGCATATACACCAATCATTGTTGATTTTACTTGATATTTAATTGTTTCACTGAACATGTATTTACTGCACTGGAACGGTGAAAACTGCAATAATCTGAAAACATGCCATGTTCATAGCAACAATGTGGATCATTGTAGGCCATATTCAATGTAATATTTGAAGTTGAGACCATCATATTGTACATAATGATGAAAGAAAAGAAAGTAGATGAACACATACATCCAACCGCCTCTCTCTCTCTCTCTCTCTCTCTCTCTCTCTCTCTCTCTCTCTCTCTCTCTCTCTCTCTCTCTCTCTCTCTCTCAACAACACACAGAGGAAAACATTGTTGATGATCCTAATATGTTTATTTGGTTATTGGAGGGTTGTGTTTAATTTTTTTCTTCTTTAGTATATTTAGTAATGTTGTTTGTTTGTTTTCTGCAAAAATGTGTTGTTGTTTTTTAAATTAACAGAAGAATGTTATGTCTAGTACTAAATATCTATCCTTAAATAAGTATATGTTAAAGCGCCTATGGCACTAACTCAGAAAAAGCCCGGAGGTATAGAACTATCCCGAAACTCGTGATACAACACAGAGCACCCCGACACCCTCGACAGAGCACCCCGAATTTGTCACGGAATACGAAGTCAACTGGATCAAAATCAAAGGAAAACAAGTGCAACGCCGTGCGGCTGCAAAGTCCCCTCGCAGCATCGCGAGCTACTCCAAAATCTGAATGTGTCGGCTGTACACACAGCGGGGAGACCATTGAGTGAGGGGGTGGGTGTGGAGAATGGAGGAGAGGTAGGGGGTGGGGGTGGGGCTGCGTCTCAAAGACAGACATGTAGTAGTAGTAGTAGTAGTAGGGGTAGGGACTAAATAAGCCGTCAAGCTTTTTGGCAGTCCCATCGAATCATCAATTTTTATTTTGTATCTTTGATCAAGGTGTAATCGGTTGAATTTTCCTATCATACAATTTTAATCAATGCTTCTAAATATATGTATAAATTTTGGATGATTATCTAGACGATTTTTGAATGTATTAGTATTGGGTGCACATTTTAGGTCCACTGGTAAATCATTCCATAGGTTAGCAATTCTGTTAGTAAAACAGTATTTTTTAATGTTAGTGTTATATCGCTTAATGAAAACCTTACCATATGAATTCCTTGTTATATCATATTGTACAGATGTAAAGAAATCATCCCATGACAAATCAACATGACCATTAAATATTTTATATGCTTGAATCAGGTCTCCCCTGACTCTTCTACCTTTAAGGGAATAGAGATTAAGATAAAGAAGTCTGTTTTCATAAGTCATATTTCTGCATTTTTTAACAAGCTTTGAAGCCCTACGTTGAACTTTTTCAATAGCTATACCGATTGATATTTATATTTAGGATACCATATATTGTTGCCATACTCTAAATGTGACCTTACTAGTGCTTTATATAGTTTGGTAAATATATGTCATAATCAATATTAATAAATGTTCTTTTAATTAACCCTATCATTTTATTCGCTTTATTTACGCAGCTTTGAATATGTGCATCAAAAGATAAATCTTTATCAAATATAACTCCCAAATCCTTCTCCTTCTCACATGTTATTAATGAAACTGGAACATCGTTCTTAGTCATAGTATAATCTTTGTTTGGATTTTTCCTACCAGCATGCATAACCTTGCATTTATCTGTATTAAAATATAAATTCCATTTAATAGTCCAGTCCTGTAGTTTGTTCAAATCTTGCTGAAGTAATTGACAGTTACATGATTTGTTAAACATTTTTGTATCATCAGCAAATATTTTACATGGAGATTCTACACACTCAGGAAGATCATTAATAAAAATAGTAAAGAGAATGGGTCCAAGTATGCTACCCTGAGGGATTCTACTGAGTACATTGGCTACAAATGAATAATTGTCTCCAACCCTAACCCTTTGAGCTCTATTGGTTAAAAAGTCCTTAATCCAATTATGAACATTTCCAACTATGCCATAAGACTTAACTTTCATTAATAATCTATTATGTGGTACACTATCAAATGCCTTTCTAAAGTCTAAATAAATTATGACCACTGGATAACCATTTTCTAATAACTCTGTTAGTTCCTCCATGACTTCCATAAGCTGGGTGGTACATGATCTCTTACTTCTAAAGCCATGTTGACATTTTGTATACAATTTGTTGTCATGCATGTGATTTACAATCGCATCTCTAATAAATGACTCAAGGATCTTGCATGCTATACATGTCAAACTAACAGGTCTATAATTTCCAGGATCAGATCTGGAACCCTTTTTAAAAATGGCAGTTACATCAGCTTGTTTCCAGTCAGTGGGAATCACACCAGATTCTAAGGACTTATTAAAGAGTAAGGTTAGTGGAAGGGATAGTTCTTTTGCTAATTCTTTTAAGACTAGTGGAGGTATGCCGTCTGAACCCTGTGCTTTTGAAGCATCTAACTCCCTAAGGTTTTTTTCAACTGCTAAAGGGGTAACTCTTATGTCAGAAACTGATATTCCATTAGACATGCGAAAAGTGCGGTGAGGGTGTGGGGTGCGGAGAATGGAGGTGACAGACCCGTGATTTGAGCGCGCGCGATCATGCGCACACGAGCGCACAGAAAAATTCATGTCAGGCGAAGCGGCAGATATCAAAAGAAAACGTACTTACATAAAAACGCATCAACACAGCACTAACTGAATAGTTTTTTTATATATAGCCTTGGGGTTCGGACCCGTGATTTGAGCGCATGCGATCATGCGCACACGAGCGCACAGAAAAATTCACCCGTAAGAGCACAATCAACTAACCAATTCAAAAATCTCCAGGGGGTCGTTTCTCTCTCTACCATTACTGTAGTCATGAAAGTACACAAAATAATTATAAGCAATGCAATATCTACAATAAACGAATGAAACATTAAGAAGGGTTTCTGTGATTATGTGAAAGCATGTTATAACTACAAAACATAACAAAGAAAAAAATGTAAGCAGGAGAGGAAGGAGAACTTAGGCGATAGTAAAAGTTTTCTTTCAGTTTTTCACCCACCCACCCCAAAAAAATATCCAAATAAATCTCTGTCTCAGGAACTGAAGGATGATGAGGGGGACAGGGTGTTGCTGTGAGCAGGATATGATATGAGTCTGCATTTGAATTATGCAATTCTTTCAAGTTCAAGTTCAGGTATACTTTATTATCTCCAAAAAAGAGAAATTTGTGTTAGGTGCAATAACATGACAGAAATACAACATAACCGAAAGAACATTAATCAAACGTGTGAAACGCAAATTATACCAACCAATATATTTTCATTAAAATTCATTACATCAACTTAGAAATCTGCACATTTAAAAACACACGCGTGCACAAGCATGCACGCACGCACGCACGCATGCACGCACGCACGCACGCATGCACGCACGCACGCACGCATGCACGCACGCACACGCGCACACACACACACACACACACAACACACACAAAATTCTCAAGGATTGCACACCTTATCTTACTCGGCCCTGCTACCTTTCAGCAAAATCAAGGCAGGTGCAGATCAAGGAGGGACCAGGGGAGGTTACATGGATTACTGAACCCCACCCCCTCCCTACCCCCAGAAAAGGAAAAAGAGAGAGAAACTGACTCTGTGCCATATTTTAGCTTATTCTCCCAGGAGAACTTTTCATTGCATCTTATAATGTCAAATTATCATCATCTTCTGGGGGACCCCTTAACCGAACACTACGAACACCCCCCTTCCATGACTAGCTCCCCCCCCCCTTCATGACCAACTGATCCGCCCCTGCAAGGGAGGGGTGGGGTAGAAAATGTCACCTTTAGTTAGACTTGGGTGGCTGTTTTAGTAAATTACAACCACACTTTCTCCTTTGGCTTTGCTGCTTGATTACTTGATGGTTCTGGTCGGTGTACGGTGAATAGAACTGTAAACTCAACGGAATCGGGAGAGCACACTGAGAGGTGTTTTTTTATTATTTATTTTTGTAATGTTAGGATCTTATTGACAGTTCTTAGCCCCTTGACTGCCACCAACGTATCACTATCACGTACTGACCTGATGACAGATGAAGAGGAATAACCCTGATATGCTGGCTTTTGCTCTAACACAGTCACAGACCTGTTTACTCTTTTCGAGTAGTATTCTACTCAATTTGGACCTCTGCTACTCTTAGAAATTGAAAAAAATGCTCTAATTACTTATTTTCAGTGAACAATATTTGATGGTTTAATGAAGAGGACTGCTCATTTCACACCAAAACTACTCATTTCAGCCATCCAGACTACTCAAGACTTGTGTAGGGGGTAAACAGGTCTGCAGTCAACAGAGTTATATCCCCAGACCATTTTGCCAGATTGGTTCTATCAGTTGTTTTCATGGCATGATTTGCCTTATGTTTTTTTCTTTAGTTTTCTCTGGCAGTCAATGGGTTAATAAGTGAACCATAGGCCTTTATTTCGTAGTATCTGGGCGAGACCAATCCGGCTACCGTAGCGGTCACTAGGGATGAACCCCGACCGGCACAGCCCCCGCCCTTCATTTACCACTACTTTGACCTATGGTTCCTAACTCTCTAGTTTAGTCTTTGAATGTGGCAGGCCTTGGTAATGTTCTGCTTGGCACTGATGATGCTGCGCTGGCGGGGCCTGCTGTGATGGAGGCGTCAGTCAGCACGAGCAGATTCCAGTCTAACAAAGTTCTTACGAAAAGTGAAAGCGTTGAAAGATGAAATGGTTGCAATACTTTTAATTGTAGTTTTATTTGATTAAAGTCTCATTATTTGACAAGATTACAGTTTACACTAGCTCATTTCATGAGTTAAAGTGTTGACAGCTTGACATGAGCCATATTTACCGTAAAAACTGGACTATAAGACGCACCTGTATATAAGCCACATCCCTTAAATTGACAAAATATTTGGTATTTATTCAGATATAAGCCGCACCAGTTTATGAGCCGCCAAGAAAATTATATGTGTACACAGCAACACAAATATAGAAATTCTATCTGAACGTGAGTATTTAATGCTCTCAGATACTTTAAGCATGAGATTTGAATCTGTTGATTACCAAAACCAGTTTTGAGTCTAAAGAAGCTCAAAATAGGCTGAAAATGTGGCCAGAAACAGATTTAATTATACTGATAAATGTAGAGTGGAAAAAATCCACAGATTTGCATCAGTCTATAAGCCACATGGGCCAAAGTTGAGGGGAAAAGTAGCGGCTTATAGTCTGCATTTTACGGTACCAGTATTTTGATGCGTTATGTTTTGTTTGTAAGGTTGAGAGTGGATATGGAGCCGGTGCATTCCTTCACTTTGCAGTAGCGGAGACTGTTGAAGTTGCTACAAGTTCACAGGATGCCAAGGATTCTTATGCAGAGGACACTCAGATGGCTCTTGAAGGCCAGGCAGAAAGTGTTGAAGCTCAGGTGGGTTAATAAATATTTTCTGATATCTAGTACTTTAATGCATGTGTGTCTTTCTTCTTCATATTCATTTTTATTGAAATGTGTGTGTGTGTGTGTGTGTGTGTGTGTGTGTGTGTGTGTGTGTGTGTGTGACTAAGGGGTGAAGCGGTAATGATTCATGATGAGGGAGGGGTGTGTGTGTATGAGTGTACTTGTGACTAAGCGGTAATGTCTACATGCTGAGGGAGGGTTAGCAAGGCTTTGTTCTTGTTCTTAATATGGGTGACCTTAGGTTTTGCTACCGGCCCTTAACTTTTTGATTGGTTGAGAAAAAAACAAGTTATTTTTATTGTGTATAGTCAAGTTTGCACCTCCAAAAACTTATCAATAAGTTTCTACTTGATCACATCCGATCTAGACTCTTCTGATTTCTTTATCTCTGTGCATCGTAACACATTGCCACTATGAACCAAAACTGATGTGGGGGTGGGGGTCAGAAACTAACCGCTACAGACCCTTTTTTCATAATGTTGCATGACAATTGTTTTTTATAATTCATCCTGTGCAAAACACCTTGTGATAAACATTATATTTTTTGTGTCCTTCATTTTGTGCGGATGTATTTTAGTGTTTTTGTGCTTTTTATCGGTTAGTCAGACGATTTTATGTGCAAATGTCGTTAGACCCAGATTGGTTGTGGTTAGACCCAGATTGATCTGTCATTGGTTAGGGAGGGCAGGGAGAGTCAGTATTTAGCAAATTTATTAAGAGGAAAAAAAAGCTTAAAAAATCAGGTTGTATCGGGGAGGGAGTCATTATAGGGACGGTTGAAATGAGGAGGTTCTATTGTATTCAGCAATCAAATTTTTATTTTTTTAAGTAAACAGATTTAATCTTAGATCAAGTAGTATAGTGTAAATTGCAGGAACTGAATTAGCATATACAGACAAACCCCTATTTTACGACCCTCTGTTAAGCGACCACCTCTCATTTGAGACCGGATTTGTTGGCACGGATGCATTTTACTATATAAACGACCTTATCTTAAACGACTTCCTCTAAAACGCCTTCTTCAGGAGGCTGTTGGCAGAGCACTAAAAGCTCCAGACCCAAGGGTAGGCAGTTGTTGTTGGGCCGGCATCACAGCTGGGTACCGCTGAACGGTCCCAGTCTGGCCGGTTGTCTGGCTGTCTACCCACCAAAGCTCTCTCTCTCTCTCTCTCTCTCTCTCTCTCTCTCTCTCTCTCTCTCTCCTCTCTCTTCTCTCTCTGTCTTTGTTTTTTCTTTTTTTTGTTTTCTCTCTTTTCTCTCTCTTCGACCTCTTCAGTTGAAATAATGGTCAGAACTGACTTTGTCAACTATATTGGAAGAAGAAGAAGAAGAACGCGACTTACGACCGCCATTTTGTTGGTTTTTACGACCGTTGCTGTCGTCTGCATAGACTTCGAGCAAAGGGAAACAACCACGGTCAAGGGCCTGAAAGCGGAGTCGCTTCCCTTGTTGTAGAAAAGATGGCGGGGTGTGCAGGAAAAGCAAGCGGTACTCGGAAAAGAAAACCACTGAATTTGGAGGAGAGAGTGGGGGTGATAAAAAGAAGTCGGCGAAGTGAGACGGCAATATCAATTGCACAATTCTATGGAGTTGGAAAGACTCAAATCCAAGGTATAATCAAGGATCAGCAAGAGGTTATGGCAAAGTGGGAGCAGGGTGCAAAAGCAGATCGAAAGTATCTCAAGGAAAAGAAGTCGCCCTACGAAGATCTAAACAAGAAGGTCTGGGAGTGGTTTTGTGAGGCAAGATCGAAGAATATTCCTGTAAGTGGGAAACTGATTCAAGAGAAGGCACTCGTGCTATCCATGGAAATGAACTATGACAAATTTACTGCTTCCAATGGTTGGTTGGAAAAATGGAGGGACAGGTACAACGTCAAGTATGCAGCCCTGAGTGGGGAAAGGGGGGATGTTGACATGGTGGTGGTGGATGATTGGACAAAGAGGCTTCCATCTCTGTGTGAGGACTTTCACCCACGCAACATTTTCAATGTTGCTGAAACAGGCCTCTACTACAGGGCTTTCCCGACAAAGTCCCTGATCAGGAATGGAGAAGATCCTGCAGGGACCAAAATTTCAAAGGACAGAATCACCGTTCTGTTGGGGGCAAGTGCTGAGGGGGAAAAACTGAAGCCTCTCATCATTGGTAAAAGTGCCCGTCCTCGCTGCTTCAAGGGCATTGATATGATGAATTTGAGGGTTGATTATTACAACAATAAAAAAGCTTGGATGACTGCAGCCATTTTCAGTGAATGGGCCAAAAAACTGAACAACAAGATGAGACTGCAAGACCGAAAGATTTTAGTGTTTGTGAACAATTGTTCTGCCCACCCCAGTCTTTGTCTGTCCCACATCACCTTCAAGCTGCTGCCTCCCAACACCACATCCAAGTTGCAGCCAATGGATGCTGGCATCATCCAGGCAGTGAAGATGAACTATAGAAAATCATTCCTGCGCTCCATTCTTCTTGACATGGAAGAGGATGGAACTGCTTCTGGGCATGACCTGGTGAAGACTGTGAACCTCCTGCAAGCTGTGGTTTGGCTGAGGAAAGCCTGGTGGATGCTGAAGCCCAGATCCATCACCAAATGCTTCACCAAATGTGGATTTCCGTCTCAACAAGAAGGTAAGACACTTTCACACTTAAACACACATTAAAATCCATGTACATTTGGGATGACACTCACATTGAGGCTCACCACTGACATCACACTCAGTCACAAAAACAGGGGGTGGGGGTGGAGAGAGACAAGGAAGAAATTGTATGGAGGAACACTCATATTCCAGCACACTAAGAACACACAAGTGTCAAGTCAAGTCAAAATGATCTTTATTGACGATAAAGGAATAAGTTAACAAAACTTTTTTTCATCATAAAACAAATGAGAAATACAACTGAAGCAAACAAGATGAAAAACAAAAACTGTAAAAAAAAATCAATTTGCAATGAAAAATATGGAACAAATACACATATGTTCCACAAACAAATGTGTGTGTGTTTGTGTGTGCTGCTTTTTTTTCAAATTCAGTGTTTAATTTTTATGTTATGGTGTGGGTGGGTGTTTATGAATGGCTGATTGTGAATGAATGTGTGTGTTGGTGTGTTTGTGCAGTTGTTGCTGAAGAGCCTGCTGGTGAGGAACCACTGGAAGCTGGCCTTGTGGGGCTCCTTGATGGCTGCACCTTGGAGGAGTTTTCTTCCTTTGATGACAGCCTCCAAACTACATGTACTGCAGTGCCTGCTGATGGTGATGAGTGTGCACCCGGGCCTTCCACCAGTCAAGCTGATTCTCAGATGAGCGACTCTGAGGAACAAGAAGAAGATCCACCTTGCAGCTTTCAAACTGCAATGAAGTATGCCAAGGAACTGACCAAATTTGCCTTGTCAATGGGCATGGAAGAGATGACTGACAAAATGTCATCTGTGCAAAGTGACATTTTGAAAGAGCATGCAAGGAGTGCGGGAAGTCTGAAACAGAAAACAATCTCAACTTTCTTTGTGAGGAAAGATTAAATATACTTTCTTTCCAGTTCTAGTGTGTGTGTGTGTGTGTGTGTGTGTGAAAAGAGAGTTGTCAGTTGATGATTGTGAAGATACATATAAAAGTTTTCAGTACCTATTCAGTTTTAATATGTCATTGTATGTGTGCATAAAGAAGAAAGTATGAACTGTGCTGAACTTTTTCTTTCTACGGCTGCCAGTGAAAACCTCCATTATACAGGCATGAAAGACTTCCGCGTTTCGCGGAAAATCCGCGGAAATTTAAGAAAACTTGCGCTGGAAAAAAACAAATCTGCGTAAAGGACCGATCTTGCCGTATTCTTATATCTACAAGTCTCTATTTGGCGAATCTCAAACTGGTTAACCGGAAGTCGCTTTAGCTCAATCGCTTCAATTGTGCGAAGGAAGGCGAAATGAGTAGCTCCCGCTCAACAAAAGTAGCAATGATAGCTGAAAATGTGTGTGGAAGGCAATTTGTGCCGGCCCAATTTTTGGACCGCCGCCTCGCTGAATAAAACTTGTGACGTGAGGTATGTGAAAAGGTGGTTGTAAAAAAAAAAATTTGGGAACGTTGTGCACCCCCCCCCCCCCCCCCCCAACCCCCCGTCAACAAAACATCGGACGTTAGGTGAAAATCCGGGTGGAAGGATTTTTCTCGGCTGAAAAGAATCCCATTCTTTGATTGTTGAAAGATGTTTGTGCTGGGAAAAAAAAATTTGGAACGTTCGCCGCGCCCCCCCCCCGACGTTGTGCACCCCACCCCCATCCCCCCGTCAACTAAACATCGGACGTTAGGTGAAAATCCGGGTGGAAGGATTTTCCTCGGCTGAAAAGAATCCCATTCTTTGATTGTTGCAAGCTGTAAAACAAATTTTGGGAACGTTCGCCCCCCCCCCCCCCCCCCCCCCCCCCCCCCCCCCCCCCCCCCCCCCCCCCCCCCCCCCCCCCCCCCCCCCCCCCCCCCCCCCCCCCCCTGCTCAACAAAACTTCCGACGTCAGGTGAAAATCCGTGTGGAAGGATTTCTCGGACGAAATGTTTTCCTCTTTTTTGATCTTCATCCACTTTCATGCCTGATTATAAGACCCCTCCAATTTAAGACCTATTTTTCCAGACATTTTGGAAGTCTTAAAATAGAGGTTTGTCTGTAACTGTAAGTGTAATTACAAATTAATTGCAAGTAAGACTGAAACTTTGTAACTTTCTGAAGACATTCATATATTTACTGTGTTTATTGATATGTTTATTCGTTTATTTTTGCCAGGTTTCTGATGCCACCCGCTCAGATGCGGCTGAAGCTGAAGAGGAGCCCATGCCTGACCTCAGTGAGTTCATTTCAAGCCTCCTGGGTTGGACTGTCCTGAAGATTCACTCTGGTTCTGCAAGCTAAATTTGCCCATTCTACAGTTTTAGTTCTGCTACATGGTTGTGCAGGACCAGACCAGACTCTACAACAGTTTTAATCAATCTTATAATTAATTAATGAAAGTTTGTGGCAGTTTACAAAATCTTTTCTTTGTAAAGAGATAGAGACTTAGTACATGGAATGAAAATCGGTCTTTTGTTTATTTGTCTATGTTATGGTGTTGCATATGTTTTTCAATATCAAAGCATTTATTTAAACTGATGTAGACTGATTTTATTGCTCCTATGTTGTGAAGCGATTAATGAAGTCTCAAGTTTTTTTGGTTGCAGTCTGTTGATTGTGTTCAGTCATAACTGCTTTTACGTTTCAAATTTGACTGAGGTGTCTTCTGTCCTACCTGTTGCAGGTGCTGAGAGTGTGGATGCTGTGTCAGTCCTGGGGGAGGGCTGGCCATCAGTGGACCACACCTACTGCTTTGACTGAGGCGTCTTCTGTCCTGCCTGTTGCAGGTGCTGAGAGTGTGGATGTTGTGTCAGTCCTGGGGGAGGGCTGCCTCTGGCCATCAGTGGACCACACCTACTGCTTTGACTGAGGTGTCTTCTGTCCTGCCTGTTGCAGGTGCTGAGAGTGTGGATGTTGTGTCAGTCCTGGGGGAGGGCTGCCTCTGGCCATCAGTGGACCACACCTACTGCTTTGACTGAGGTGTCTTCTGTCCTGCCTGTTGCAGGTGCTGAGAGTGTGGATGTTGTGTCAGTCCTGGGGGAGGGCTGCCTCTGGCCATCAGTGGACCACACCTACTGCTTTGACTGAGGTGTCTTCTGTCCTGCCTGTTGCAGGTGCTGAGAGTGTGGATGCTGTGCCAGTCCTGGGGGAGGGCTGCCTCTGGCCATCAGTGGACCACACCTACTGCTTTGACTGAGGTGTCTTCTGTCCTGCCTGTTGCAGGTGCTGAGAGTGTGGATGCTGTGCCAGTCCTGGGGGAGGGCTGCCTCTGGCCATCAGTGGATCACACCTACTGCTTACAAGACTTGCAAAAGAAGAAATTGAGAAACGCAGATGACAAGGTGGGGCAGCAGTCACACAATGTAAGTTAGGATAATAATGATAAGAACAATAGGATTCCCATACATATAATAGAAGGGAATCCTTGTAATGTTATTAATATAGCGCAATGATCCATTGAAAATGATCTTTACACTTCTGATATTTTGTTGAGAGTGATTTTTAGATATAATATGGGACTTAAGTACAAATCCTTATTGGTAGTATCATTTGAAGTTTTAAGAAATGGTTGTCAGAATCAGAATTAGTCTGATTTTAATGACAGAAATGTCCTTGCATTCAAAAGAATCATGCAGAAAGTCAAATTTTGAACTCCAAAAAATGTAAACCTGTGCTATGCTAGTTCTATTGTCATTTAACGAACACCAATGACTGTCCCATTCTCATTTTCATGATTACATTTCAGGACATACAATAGTTTCACCATGAGAAGAAGAACGGGGATAGTTATGTTTCTTTATGTGACTTAGAATGAATCTGTCTTGATCGTTCTTTGTGCAGGATAAACTCCAAGTAAAGTTACCTTACAAGGGAACAATGAAATGTGGACATGATGCAGCAAAGAAATGTACAGGTAATTTGACAGTGCTTCAAGTATCAATTGCTGTTTCTCCTGTTCACATCAATGTTCATTAGTTCTGTTTTCCAGAGAATGTCCTGCTGAAGGGGCCAATTTCTTCTGCCTGTGGTCTTTCACCTTCTCTTTCTCCTCTTCTGAATGTACTAGCAAAGCCAAAACTGCTCTGCAAAGTTCTGATGTGAACTGACATGTTTATGTTCACTGTGAAGAGAATAGTAAATACAGACAAACCCCTATTTTACGACCCTCTGTTAAGCGACCACCTCTCATTTGAGACCGGATTTGTTGGCACGGATACATTTTACTATGTAAACGACCTCTCTTAAACGACTTCCTCTAAAACGCGACTTACGACCGCCATTTTGTTGGTTTTTACGACCGTTGTTGTCGTCTGCATAGACTTCGAGCAAAGGGAAACAACCACGGTCAAGGGCCTGAAAGCGGAGTCGCTTCCCTTGTTGTAGAAAAGATGGCGGAAAGCGTAGGAAAAGCACGAAAACCACTGACTTTGAAAAAGAAAACCACTGACTTTGGACGAGAGTGGAGGTGATTAACAGAAGTCGGCTAAGTGAAACTGTAATACATCGATTGCACAATCCTATGGAGTTGGAAAGACCCAAATCCAGTTTTAATATGGTATTGTATGTGTGCATGAAGAAGAGAGTATGAACTGTGCTGAACTTTTTCTTTCTACGGCTGCCAGTGAAAACCTCCGTCATACGACCCCTCCAATTTACGACCAATTTTTCCGGACATTTTGGAAGTCTTAAAATAGAGGTTTGTCTGTAGTAGATAAAAGTAAAATTAGCATTTAAACATAAATTTACATAACTATGTGGAATTGTCTTACGTATTACATGGAGATTTATAAAAAATCAAAGAAAAATAATGAAACTTGCAGGCTCAGAATTTGTTACAAATAATTATAATTGCCCTACAAAAGTTTTACTTCCGTTTTCGTAATTGTTTAGTCGTGTGGTATGCATGTGCTCACATCCATACCCACACCCACCACATTTATTCCTCCATATTTACAATTTTTGTGCAGGTCAAGTTTCTGAAAGAAAAGCAGACCAGTCCCCAAAGGCATCCAATGACTGTACCGGGAAACCTGGTCCACCTGTCAAAACGAAAGGTCCAGAGAGAAAACAGGGGTGTTGCGCTGCAGGCTGTCTCTCTGACCATGGAAAAACTGCCAACACCTTGTTCAACTTTCCCGTGCATAAAGCAAGGTAGAGGTTTTTTATCATCCTGATAAATTTTTTGTGACTGAAGATATACATTTCTTTGGGTAGATGGGTAATATATCGTCGGTGAAATTCAGAAATTTTGATTTTTGAGTTGGATGCATAGTCAGCTCTCTCATTTTCCCCGCCACTTTCCACCAAAAGCACGTATCTCTAACGACTTTCTATCTGGGGTAAATGAGGTTGTGTAAATAGAAGAAAAACTCTTAAGTCCCAAATTCAGAATACTTAAGGAAAAAAACCTTGTATCTTCGTTCTTTTCAAGTATAAAAAAAAGAAGTAATTTTAACAAAATGCAGAACTAAACTCGCATTGTCTTGAACAACATATTCATCATAGTTAATTATTTAAAAAAAAAATTCTTCTCAAAACTACCCAAATCGAGATACGAGGTTTCTGAATTTCACCGACGATATGGTGAATGATGGAGGAGGTGGGCCAGGAATGATGGGTGATTGGGACGTGGAAATGAGAGATACATATTTTATTTACAAATTTGACTGCGTAAGTCGTAATGTATAAGATTGGACTGTGCAATTATCTTTTTCATTTCTTATTTTATTTTACTTGGTACACTTTTCTTTATATGGTGGAAACTACTTTTCCATAATTATACACTTGTGGTTGTATGGCAGGAATTATTGGCTATCAGAACAAAATTATCTTTTTTTTCCCCATGCTTTTTATGTCATTTGTGGTGTTCTTTAAGTCTCTTGTTATTTCAAGTCGGCCTATGCTGTGCTGTGTATGTATTATTGTGGAGGTGCACTAACCCCACCCACTTACCAACACAAGAGCAGCCCCCATACACCAACCCTTGAAATCTTGTAAAACAACACAGGCTTCCAGGTTTGGTTGGTGCAGGGCTGCCCTTGTGTTGGTAGGGCTGGTTAGATTAATGAGTCTCTGAGCTGATTTCAGGACATTGCGCACATATAGATGTTATTGATCATTATTTTTATTATTATTACCTTCATCACCTTGGGGTATTTCTTTGTGATAGTAAACTGTTTACGTCTTATTGCAGGTGCAGTGAGTGGCTGCAGAAGTTGGGCCGGGGGGATTTGCTGGAGAAGTCCCCACACACGCTGCGTTCCCAAGGCTACCGGGTGTGCAGCGACCACTTTGAGGCCCACCACATCACCACGGTGCGGAGCAGAGAGCAGCTCACCCGCAGTGCTGCGCCGGCCCTGCTCAAACCTGGCTACAGACGGACAGGGAAAAACAAACCTGCGGAGAAGACGCTCCACAAAACGAAAGGTGAAGGACAAATTGCACCATCAGCTACTTTGCTGTAATCGTAAAATGCGGACTATAAGCCGCTACTTTTTTCCTCAACTTTGGCCCATGCGGCTTATAGACTGATGCGGCTTATCTGTGGATTTTTTTTTTCCATTCTACATTTATCAGTATGATTAAATCTGTTTCTGGCCAGATTCTTCAGCTTATTCTGAGCTTCTTTAGACTCAAAACTGGTTTTGGTTAATCAATAGATTCAAATCTCATGTTTAAAGTGTCTGAGAACATTAAATACTCGTGTTCTGATAGGAACATTTCTATATTTGTGTTGCTTTGTGCACATACAATTTTCTCTGCGGCTTATAAACTGGTGCGGCTTATATGTGAATAAATACTTAATATTTTGTTAATTTAAGTGATGCGGCTTATATACAGGTGCGTCTTATAGTCCAGTTTTTACGGTAATCGCTTATGTAGTTGGCTAAGACGAAAAATATTATTTCATGACGGGTAGTGAGATAGTGAATATTCTGTTATGATCCAAGCCGCCAGCACTTCTTATTGTCAAATATTACCATTATCCTTAGTTTCTGGTTGGGAACATTAAAAAGTGAGGTGGTTTTTTGTGCTTATGTATTCCCCTGTCTTTTCTCATGAATTATTCTGATAACATCATGATTGATCAAAATGATAGGTGTTGCTGCGTGATTGTTTGCTTGTTTTATGTGTCGGTGTGCATGTGTGTGTGTGTGTCTCACTGTCTGTGTGTATGTTTGAGTGCAGAATTAATTCTTACACACAGATGACCCTCAAAACTGCATCTCTGGATTTAAGACCATTGTGTCAGATAGCAACTTTTCACCTAACGCTGTTCTTTTTTAATTTTTTAAGTTCAAATGTTATACAGGGTTCATAGGGGCCTTACCAGTCCTTATAAGTCTTGACCAATTGAAATCTCCAAGTAAGGCCTTACAAGTGCTTACATTCACTTCAAGGTCCTTACAAGTCCTGACAGCTGCCAAAAACTGCCCTGAGTAGCAAGACCATACTCAAAATAGATCGCAGAAGCAGCACTTTTACACTTGAGAAACATCGCTCAGCACCTACTCCACCTTACCCCCCTCCCCCACCTTCCTGTTTCAACTGACCGCTTAGCAGACGAACGATGCACAGCGAGTTGTCAAGAGAAATTGGACTGAAATCTCGTTCTTTATCCTGGTGTCGTTTTGCGAGAAAACACGTATATCTGTGTCAGCCATAGTTTTTGTATCTGCTTAGACATTGTTCACAATGCTGGGAAAGTGTTCCTTTCAAGATCGTTGGCTAAAAGATGGAGATTATCCTTAGGCCTACAGGTCCTTACAAGGTCCTTACTTGGGGATAGCTGAAAGCCCTGGGAACCCTGTTATAAAGTTTGACCCCCTAAATAAATCTGGTGACGGCCTAAAGATGTAGAAATATAGTTTGCACATTGATTTTACCCCCCTGATCTTGAAGACAGAATTAACACTGAGTGTTTGTGTCTGTGTGTGCATGCAAGTATGCTAGTTTCTTGGTAACTATGGTTTCATTTGGGCCAAGAGATTGGTGATTCAGGGAATAGACGATTTTCGGAAGATAAAAAACTAGGGGAGAGAACTTTGTGAAAATTAAAGTTGTTTACCTCAACCGAGAGTGACGCCCCCCGTGGGGATACCGGGGGTCTTTTGTACAAATAGTTCCCCCACCTTCTGGATGTTCTGTGCTTGTAGCTTCCTCTAATCTGTCACTCTCTTTGACTCTGCCTTTTCCCTTTGCTTACTGTCATCTACTATATTTCTGCCTTACCGGTCCATTCTCCTGCCTTTTTTCGCGAAACACTTTCAAAAAGATTTCCTCCAGCCAAAGTCGGACTTGCTGGGCCTAACTATTTTCTTAGTTAGGCGCATAACGGCAGCATGACGCATCTGCGCTCATAATTGACAGGAAGCTGTCAGCGATCGAAGAAGAAGAAGACCGAGAGTGACAAACCATAGCAACCATGGCGTCGAAGAGATAAACCAGGATGCGAGTGAGCGACTTTTTTTTGGAGAAATGAGGGGTGATTACAAGTGGCCACAAGCTGATCGAACTTTGCAAAATGTGACGTAAATATAAATAAAAGGACAACAACTTTAGAATGACGCACTGTGTTCTTTGTTATGTCTGTCTACTCAAACACATGAGGCGACAGCTAATTAAGCCAATGTAACTTCTTGTTTGTTTGTCCCCACTCAGTTAGGCGGGATCCATTCACGCACACCTTGAAATTACTCTCCTGAATTATTTCCGAACAATTCCTATTGGTGAAATAACTGGTGTGGTTCAAATCTGCTCAGTCCTCTTCATTAATTTGCATCATTTGCTGTGTTTCACTTTCAGACCCAGCCCAAGACCCTGGTGACCCAGACCTGTTCCAGTTCAAAGTGGAGATAGACTGGGCTGAAGACCCTACGCTTTATGGCAGTACCCAGGTCCTCTCAGGTCAGTGCCTTGAACATCTTGTACTCCCATGGCTTGATAATCATAGGGACTGAAGACATCTTGTCCTCCCATGGCTTGATAATCATAGGGGCTGAAGACCCTGTACTGCAGTACCCAGGTCCTCTCAGGTCAGTGCCTTGAACATCTTGTCCTCCTGTGGCTTGATAATCATAGGGGCTGAAGACCCTACGCTTCACGGCAGTACCCAGGTCCTCTCAGGTCAGTGCCTTGAACATCTTGCCTCCCATGGCTTGATAATCATAGGGGCTGAAGACCCTACGCTTCACGGCAGTACCCAGGTCCTCTCAGGTCAGTGCCTTGAGCATATTGTTCTCCCGTGGCTTGATGATCATAGGGGCTGAAGACCCTGCACTGCAGCACCCAGGTCCTCTCAGATCAGTGCCTTCAACAGCTTGTCCTCCCATGGCTTGATAATCATAGGGGCTGAAGACCATGCACTGCAGTACCCAGGTCCTCTCGGGTCAGTGCCTTGAACATCTTGTCCTGTGGCTTGATAATCATAGGGGCTGAAGACCCTGCACTGCAGTACCCAGGTCCTCTCAGGTCAGTGCCTTGAACATCTTGTCCTGTGGCTTGATCTACGCTTCACGGCAGTACCCAGGTCCTCTCAGGTCAGTGCCTTGAACATCTTGTCCTCCCATGGCTTGATAATCATAGGGGCTGAAGACCCTGCACTGCAGCACCCAGGTCCTCTCAGATCAGTGCCTTCAACATCTTGTCCTCCCGTGGCTTGATAATCATAGGAGCTGAAGACCCTACACTGCAGTACCCAGGTCCTCTCAGGTCAGTGCCTTGAACATCTTGTCCTCCCGTGGCTTGATAATCATAGGGGCTGAAGACCCTGCACTGCAGTACCCAGGTCCTCTCAGGTCAGTGCCTTGAACATCTTGAACATTTTAATCAATTGATGCCACACAATGTGTTTGTTTCACAGGCTTCCCTGAGGACCAGGTGGACCTGCCCAGTGTTCTCCACGGTGACCTGACTGCCGCCTCAGACTCAGGCATCCTCAATCACATCTGGGACAGTGACCAGCCTGTGTTGCCAGTGTGTGTCGCTGACATCAAAACTGAGCCTGACTCTGAAGAAGAAGAATCAGTCAGTCAGTCAGTTCAGCCTGAGGACTATATCATCAAAACTGAGCCTGACTCTGATCATGGGGAAGAATCACAGTGGAGTCAGTCACTTCGGCCTGAGGACTATAACATCAAAACTGAGCCTGACTCTGAAGGACCACACAGTCAGTCACCACATCATGAAAACGGTAACATTCATCATGAAAACGGTAGCATTTATCATGAAAACTGTAACATCAAAACTGAACCATGTACAGAGGATATGGAAGAACCACCGACTCGCTCATTACAGCATGAAAACTGTGACATTCATTACGAAAACAACAACAACAACAACATCAAAACCGAACCAGACATGGATGGCGCAGCCAGTACTCATCAGAACACATCATCACACCATGAAGAGACCGACATCAGAACTGAACCACATTCTGACAGTATTGAAGAATCGCTTAGAAATCAGGTGTTTCATTACGAAAATGGTGACATCAAAACTGAACTAGAGGGTGACAGCTTGACACAACCTATTTGCTGTCAGTCACTTCACTCTGCCGACAGTTATGACGTGGACAGTGGTCAGTGTTTCGGCAACAACTTAGAACCGACTACGTGTGAGCCAGATGATGATGATGTAGACATGTCATACATCGTAGTGAAAGCAGAACAGGAATCGGACATGGAGGAAGTTTAGCTGTGTGTAATATGGAGAAATGTAGCAGTGTTCGTATGCTACCAGGCAAAAAAAAAGTCCAGTGTGTTTTAAAAATCGGGATAAACAACTAGCATCCTCTCTATGCACTTAACATCAAAGTGAACCAATCTAGAATTTAGGATGTGTGAATATTCTTTGATCTGACACTTCAAGTTAAAACTGTGATACTGTAGCTGCACTTTGAACCTATGGCCTCGTGCACAGTAGACGCGGACATCCCATGCGCAATCCGTAAATAAGTAAAAGAAAGAAGGAAAAAGTAAGCGCACGTGTCCGTGCTTCCCCTAATCCGTATATTTTTGTCCTTCTTTCTTTTACTTACTTATGGTTTCCGTGCATAAATTACGTGTCTAATGTGTCCCTGCGCAATTGCAATTAGTCGCACTTTATTTTGGGAATGGAATTTAGGATGTGTGCATTAATTTTTGAGCTGATACTTTAAGAAAAGAAACTGTGATGTTGTAGCTGCCATTTCAGTGGTTCATGCAGTTTCTCAAATTTGGCAGGTATGATCAACTAAATAGTACAGATTTGTTTGATTAAAACCTTTGTGGCAGCTGGTGGTGTGATTGACATTTGGTTTTCAGTGACTATCCAATTCATATTTGCTGAAAAGACATAATTATTAATTACATTTTTCATTCAGGCATATGTATGTAGTTCTGTATCAAAGGTGACTGCTTTATTTTCTCATCAGTATTCAATAGAAAATGTGTTGTTGTTGTTGTTGTTCCCTGGCTTAACGACTCCAGGGATCATCCCAACAACCAGAGCACTTGAACACTATTCAGTACAAATGCACCAGCTAGGGATGAGAACATTACGTGTGTGACCGTTTTTGATTACCCCGCCATGTGGGCAGCCACACTCCGTCTTTGGGGGATTTTAGACTGATGATGTTATGCTGGGAGCTTGTCATGGCTTAAGACAATCCCTGCACAACCATTCAGAGCATAACAACATTTTGATGTAGCCTTGGTGTTCTAGCTTATGTCAACTGGTCTGACACAGCCTCAGAAAATGTGGGATGTGGGATATCCACACAAAAGTTAGTTTGGACATGGCTTTGTCCTTTTTCATATTGACTTTCTGTAGATGTTTGTGTTTTCTAGTTTCTCGCTGATGTTCAAATCACCGAAATCTGTTGCATTCCAGCAGGCTGGGAGTCAATTTTCAATGTGTTCATGTTCAATATTATATTGTTGGCAAAAGACAACAATTTGGTGTGTCTGCGATCAAAAGTTGCTTTCAGATTGGTGTGTTTATGTGTGTGTGTAGTGCTGATTTCATTAAAGTTGTTACTGAAATATTTCTGTTTTATACTATTTTTATTGATCAAAATGGTAAACGTTCACTTATGTAGGAGCATCACTACATGTACCTCTTTTTGGCAGCTGTAATATAGTTCAGAGCTGATTCAAGGGTGCGGGATTGGTAAAATCCCCCCAAAGTCTGTTCCTTCCTGCAATAATCGGGTCTAAACGCGGGCCGACGCCCGCATATTTGCAGAACTGCCCGCACTTTTTACCGATCGCTGCGGGAATTCCTTCGTCGTCTGCTAAATCCGTCGTCTGCACAAACCGAAAGCATCAAGCAGGAATGAATGATTTCTCGACATTTCATTGGCTCCTTTACAATGTTAGTGTAAATCAACCAATCGCGTTCATTTCGTTTTACCGGCAAGAAGTTGCGAGAGTCCTACCCACCATATTGAATTTTCTTCAAAATGAAGCGGACAATGACGATCCTAGATTTTAATTTTTGTGGCGGCAAAGTGGAAAAAAAATCCTCTGCCGAACAAGTGTGCAGAAGATGTTGCATCAACAGTCTCGGAGAAGCAGCACAAAGATAACGGCACTAATGTGAGGGTCTGGGAACACCGGTTCCAAGACGACTGGCTAAAGAAGTGGCCCCCATTTTTTCATTCTTACGGGGGGAGCGCCCCCACTTTTTCAATCTTAGGGGGGGAGCCCCCCACTTTTTCAAAATCCTAGAATGCGTCTAAACAGAGGTCTTTCGCCAGATGCCATCTTGTATTTTGTGATCACGTGGGTGTGACAAACGCCCGACTTTCACTTTGGCTTGTTTCTCGTTCCAAGATCCATCGGCTAAGCCAGTCTTCTCTGTATCGGAAAATCCTGTTAATTAGGGATTGAATGTCTTCACGTTGTAACATTTGCGAAGATCGAGAGAGAGAGAGAGAGAGAGAGCAATAATCTGTTTTGCTCTTGCTTTAAAAAAAAAGTCAGTGGCTATTCTCCCTCTAGTGAGAAATACAATCATTTGGGATGTTTTCCATCACACTCTGTCTCTCTCTTTGTCTTTTTCTGTTTGTCTGTGTATAGATCTCTCTATGTCTCCGTCTCTCTCTCTGTCTCTGTATCTCTTTCTCTGTGCCTCTGTCTCTCTTTGTGTCTCTCTCTTTGGCTTTCTCTTTCTCTCTCTGTTTTTCTGTCTGTCTCCCTCTATGTCTCCCTCTGTCTCTTTCTGCCATTCTCTCTCTCTCACTGTCTCTCTTTCTATGTCTCACTCTCTCTTCTGTGTCTCACGAAAGACACTCAGTAGAAAAAGACTGGGTACTGGTATGCCTAGCGCGAGTCTAGCGATGGGATGGTACTGTGGACGTTTGCAACAATAGAATATGGATGTGTAAGCCAGTTAACGTTATAATAGAGAGTATTCTCTCTTGTAACAACCGTTACTCAGTATGCAAAGACTGTTGCAACTATAGATTATGGATGTGTAAGCCCAGTAAACGTTCTAATAGTGAGTATTCCCTCTTGTAACAACCATGACGCTCTGTGTAGCTACGTTACTCAGTATGCAGTGACTGTTGCAACAATAGAATATGGAAGTGTAAGCCCAGTAAACGTTATAATAGAGAGTATTCCCTCTTGTAACAACCGTTACGCTCTGTGTAACGACCGTTCCTCAGCAGCAATAGAATATGGATGTAAACGTTGTAATAGAGAGTATTCCCAATTGTAACAACCGTTACGCTCTGTGTAACGACCGTTACTCAGTATGCAATGACTGTTGCAACTATATAATATGGATGTGTAAGCCCAGTACACGTTATAGTATTGAGTATTATCTCTTGAAACAACTGTTACGCTTTGTTTGACGACCATTACTCAGTATGCAATGACTGTTGCAACAATAGAATGTGTAAGTCTAGTAAACGTTATAATAGAGAGTATTCCAAATTGCAGTAACCGCTACGCTCTGTGTAAGGACCGTTACTCAGTATGCAATGGCTGCTGCAAAAATACATATTGAATATGGAAGTGTAAGCGCAGTAAACGTTATAATAGAGAGTATTCCCTCTTGTAACAACCGTTACGCTCTGTGTAACGACCGTTACTCAGTGTGCAATGACTGTTGCAACAATAAAATATGGATGTGTAACGACCGTTACTCAGTATGCAATGACTGTTGCAACAATAGAATATGGATGTGTAAGCCCAGTAAACGTTATAATAGAGAGTATTCCCTCTTGTAACAACCGTTACGCTCTGTGTAACGACCGTTACTCAGTATGCAATGACTGTTGTAGCAATAGAATATGGATGTGTAAGCCCAGTAAACGTTATAATAATAATAATAATAATAAATAAAGCTTCTATAGCGCTCTTCGATGATAAAAAAAATCATCCTCAGAGCGCTTTACAATATTACGAGAGGGGGAAAAAAAAAACCAAAAAACAACAACAACCAACTCACGCCGTTCATCCCACGGATGTAGTATTTCACATACACATTATTGACACAAATTCAAAGAAGGGGATTTTTAAAAAATAAAAATAAAAATCAAGGCATGGACAAACAGACCCACACACACCTCACCCTTTCAACACGCACGCCATTTATGCACTCACAAATTCTCGGGGAGGGAGAGGGGGGGTGTCATACGAGCTCACAAATTCCCAAAACAATATGTGAATGTAAAACAATATTACGAGAAAGGCAGAGAGAGCGAAGGAGAGAGGGGGGGGGGACAGAGGGGGGGGATGAAAGGGCATAAATAGGGGGGGGGGGAGTGGGGGAGAAAGAAAGATGGAGAAAGAGAGAGGGAGAGACAGAGAGAAAGAACACACACACACACACACACACACATATATATATATATATATATACACGCACACGCACGCGCACACACACAGAGGCACACTTTACACGGGGTTTGTGTGTGAGATTGAAATTGAAATTATGAAGGGGAAAGGAACTTTTTGAACAGATGAGTCTTAAGGCCAGACTTGAATGCAGACAGGGACAGAGCAGACCGGAGGTAGAAGGGGAGCGAATTCCAGATGGTGGGTACTTGATAGCTGATACTGGTAGAGTATTCCATCTTGTAACAACCGTTACGCTCTGTGTAACGACCGTTATGCTCTGTGTAGCGACCGTTACTCAGTGTGCAAAGACTGTTGCAACAATAGAATATGGATGTGTAAGCCCAGTTAACGTCATAATAGAGAGTATTCCATCTTGCAAAAACCGTTACACTCTGTGTAACGACCGTTACTCAGTATGCAATAACTGTTGCAACAATAGAATACGGATGTGTAAGCCCAGTAAACTTCATAATAGCGAGTATTCCCTCTTGTAACAACAATTGTGCTCTGTGTAACGACCCAGTAAACGTTATAATAGAGTATTCCCTCTTGTAACAACCGTTACGCTCTGTGTAACGACCGTTACTCAGTGTGCAATGACTGTTGCAACAATAGAATATGGATGTGTAAGCCATCGAAACGTTTAAATGGAGAGTATTCCCTCTTGTAACAACAGTCACGCTCTGTGTAACGAATGGTACTCAGTATGCAATGACTGTTGCAACAATAAATATAGAATATGAATGTGTAAGCTCGTTATAATAGACAATATCCCTACTCTCTATTATAACGTTTACTGGCCGTACACATATTCTATAGTTGCAACAGTCATTGCATACTGAGTAACGGTCGTTACACAGAGCATAACGGTTGTTACAAGAGGGAATACTCTCTATTATAACTTTTAAAGGGCTTACACATCCATATTCTATTGTTGCAACAGTCATTGCACACTGAGTAACGGTCGTTACACAGAGCGTAACGGTTGTTACAAGACGGAATACTCTCTATTCAAACGTTTCGATGGCTTACACATCCATATTCTATTGTTGCAACAGTCATTGCATACTGAGCAACAGTCGTTACACAGAGCGTAACGGTTGTTACAAGAGGGAATACTCTCTATTATAACGTTTCTATGGGCTTACACATCCATATTCTGTAGTTGCAACAGTCATTGTATAATGAGTAACGGTCGTTAAACAGAGCGTAACGATTGTTACGAGAGGGAATACTCTCTATTATAACTTTTACCGGGCTTACACATCCATGTTCTATATCTATTGTTGCAGCAGTCATTGCATACTGAGTAACGGTCGTTACACAGAGCATAACAGTTACTGCAATTGGGAATACTCTCTATTATAACGTTTACTAGACTTACACATCCATATTTTATTGTTGCAACAGTCATTGCATACTGAGTAACGGTTGATACACAGAGCGTAACGGTTGTTACAATTGGCAATACTCTCTATTTTAACGTTTACATCCATATTCAATTGCTGCAACAGTCATTGCACACTGAGTAACAGTTGTTACACAGAGCTGAACGGTTGTTATAAGAGGGAATATCTCTACTCTAACGTTTACTGGGCATACACATCCATATTCTATTTTTTCAGCAGTCATTGCACACTGAGTAACGGTCGTTACACAGAGCGTAACGGTTATTGCAGTTGGGAATACTCTCTATTATAACGTTTACTAAGACTTACACATCCATATTTTAATGTTGCAACAGTCATTGCATACTGAGTAACGGTTGTTACACAGAGCGTAACGGTTGTTACAATTGGGAATACTCTCTATTATAACATTTATATCCATATTCAATTGCTGCAATAGTCATTGCACACTGAGTAACGGTCGTTACACAGAGCGTAACGGTTGTTACAAGAGGGAATACTCTCTACTATAACGTTTACTGGGCATACACATCCATATTCTATTGTTGCAACAGTCATTGCATACTGAGTAACGGTTGTTACTCAGAGCGTAACGGTTGTTACAAGAGGAAATACTCTCTATTATAACGTTTACTGGGCTTACACATCCATATTCTATAGTTGCAACAGTCATTGCATACTGAGTAACGGTCGTTACACAGAGCGTAACGGTTGTTACAAGACGGAATACTCTCTATTTATAACGTTTTAATGGGCTTACACATCCATATTCTATTGTTGCAACAGTCATTGCATACTGAGTAAAAAACGGTTGTTAACTCAGAGCGTAACGGTTGTTACAAGAGGAAATACTCTCTATTTATAACGTTTACTGGGCTTACACATCCATATTCTATTGTTGCAACAGTCATTGCAAAACCACTGAGTAACGGTCGTTACACAGAGCGTAACGGTTGTTACAAAGAGGTAATACTCTCGATTATAACGTTAACTGGGCTCTACACATCCATATTCTATTCAACAGTCATTGCATACTGAGGAACGGTCGTTACTACAGAGCGTAACGGTTGTTATAAGAGGGAATAACTCTCTATTATAATGTTTACTGGCTTTACACATCCATATTCTATTGTTGCAACAGTCATTGCATACTGAGTAACGGTCGCTACACAGAGCGTAACGGTTGTTACAAGATGGAATAGTATCTATTATAACGTTTACTGGCCTGACACATCCATATTCTATAGTTGCAACAGTCATTGCATACTGAGTAGCGGTCGTTACACAGAGCGTAACGGATCTGGATCTGGATTCATGCGTCGCAGACGCCACTTCTGATGATAAACGCGACGGAACTAGGAGGGTGCATTCCCTATTAGAATTAAAAGAAAAAAGATAGAAAGGAGAAAAAGACCTACTGCTTACCCTGGGTTAAGACCATTAAACCACCCAGTTCAGCCGGAAGGGCCCAGGCCCCACTTCCAGAAGCAAGCAAAAAAAACAAACACCAAAAAAAAACAACCAACCTAATGATCTAGTGGTCAGTGGAAACGCAGGCTCAGATGGTGATCTGGTCAGCGCTGATGTGAATGCGCTGACGGAGCCTGCGGTGACAGTGGCCTCACTCAGTTGGTTCCACTCCGTGGCAGTCCTGATGAAGAAGGAGCTACGATACTGCTCCGTTCTCCCTTCTGGGACACAAAATCCACGGGAATGGTTTACGGCCTGTCTTTCCAAGATGTTGGTGGTTTTGGAACCCCTTGAATCTGGTTGGCTTGATCCTGCGACGATTAGTGGAGACCGGGGTAAGGAACTTGTCTGCTGGGAGAGCTGGTTGTTACATGAGGGAATACTCTATTGACTACATCAATCAACCTAACAATCGAACGATCAGCTGACTATTCTTTCAATCAGTAGACCCTGTAGTCATGAGTACGGCCCAGACATTCAAAACGGGGATCACCATGTAAACCAGACTGGGCTCGGGCCTGTGTTGTAGGGGAAGACGGGGTAAAAAAGCCCATGGGCGGGTAAGAAGCCCATGCCAATTATCTCATGAAATAAAGAAAATGTCGGTCAAATTTGCCCATGAGACGAATGCTAACATTAACGCTCGTCTCATGGGCAAAATGTGACTGAAATTTGCTTCATTTCATGAGATAATTGGCATGGGCTTCTTACCCGCCCGTGGGCTTTTTACCCCGTCTTACCGGGATAATTACTGGATAATTATGCTTTTCATCTATCCTTTGAATAGGAATTCATTCAGTTTCTTCATAAAAAAACTGGTTTGCTTACAACATCTTTCATCAATAACGTGTTAGTAAAACACTATGTTAACTGAATTTTTTTTTTTAAACACTATATGTAATGAAAGAAATGTTTTACTTCAACCAGCGTACGTGCATGCGTGCGTGTGTGTCTTTGTATGTGTGTGCACGTATAATGCCTGTGCGTGCGCATGCATGCCTGTGCTTTGTGCGCGCAGACGCAAGCATATATGTGTGTGTGTGTGTCTTTCTGATTTAATGGGTAACCACCACTTGTGATGAAAAACAGATTGCTTAGAGCAATTTGTGTCAGGTTAATTTCAGTTTCAAGCCTAATATTCGATTGAAATGTCCTTTTGGTGATGCTATCGTTTGCAACTGACTATGCTTAAATAATAAATAAACATACGTATTATTGAAATATTCTTTCACATCAAGTGTTCTGCGTTTCCCTCTAAGAATGTCTGTCTGTTTGTCGCTTAACCAGATGCACGCAGACAGACAGACAGACAGATACACATATATCAACACACGCACGTATGCGTGCGTTCACGGCATACTACACGCATGCAAAACAACACACAAACACACATGCACATCACCACACATGGCGCGCACTGCTTTGCACACATACATGCATATGCGCTTGCGTGCACATGCACACACATACACGGGCGCGTGCGTGTTTGCACATGTCAAAAACAGGGGAAGGTGGCTGACACACCACTGATAAACATGAAGAAGTAGCACAGATGTTGAGAGATGCTGGCGAGTAATTCAGGCTGCCAGCACGCAAACTTCCACAGTGCCATCCCATCGCTAGACTCACTCTAGGCATACCAGTAGGCATACACAGTCTTTTTCTACTGAGTGTTTTTCATCGTGAGACACAGAAGAGAGAGTGAGACATAGAAAGAGAGACACACAGAGGGAGGGGGAGAGAGAATGGCAGAAAGAGACAGAGGGAGACAGACAGAAAAACAGAGAGAGAAAGAGAAAGCCAAAGAGAGAGGCACAGAGAGAGAGAGACACAGCGACAGAGAGAGAGAGACAGAGACATAGAGAGATCTATACACAGACAAACAGAAAAAGAGAGAGACAGAGTGTGATGGAAAATATCCCAAATGATTGTATTTCTCACTAGAGGGAGAATAGCCACTGCTTTCTTTTTTTAAAAGCAAGAGCAACACAGAATATTGCTCTCTCTCTCTCTCTCTCTCTCTCTCTCTCTCTCTCTCCTCTCTCTCTCTCTCTTTCTCTCTCTCTCTCTCTCTCTCTCTCTCTCTCTCTCTCTCTCTCTTCTCTCTCTCTCTCTCTCTTCAACAGAGATCTTCGCAAAAGGTTACAACGTGAATGAAGACATTCAATCTCTAATTAACAGGATCTGCCGATACAGAGAAGACTGGCTTAGCCGATGTATCTTGGAAAGAGAAACAAGCCAAAGTGAAAGTCGGGCGTTTCGCAAAATCCAAGATGGCGGCTGGCGAAAGACCTCAGTTTAGACGCATGTAAATTTGCCTGGCTGTCCATAACATGAAAGTTACAAAAGGATACATCTTATAGTTACACATGATTATGATTTTTTACACGCAAGCACTCACTCACGATAATTTTATTTCACTAGTGTGTTGATTATGGCTGCGCACTGCGACTTGCGAGGACCGTGGGCCCTAAAGAGAAGAAGAAGAGAAAAAAAAGGGGCTACATGTACTTTCGTTTCGGACGCAAGGCTGAAAACTCCAAGCTAGCTCTACGAGAATGCGCTCCTCTTGGATATGACGTCACTTTGGTAACGTGGGCAGGTGGCGCAGTTGTATAAGTACTTTGCGACTACCTGTTTAGAGATTGACATTCTAGAAATCAAAGGCTTTACGCCATCAAAAGCAGAAATGCCCAACCGGTGCTGTGTTTATGGATGCAGTGGTTCAAAAACACTGCATACATTTCCGAATAACCCGTGCGTTCGTAAGAAATGGATCCTCATGATAAGACGTGAAGAAGGTTTCGTACCAACGCAATTCACATGTGTGTGTTGTAAACATTTTCGTGAGGAAGACTACCGTGTTGGACCAACGTCAAATGGTAAATTTGATGTTATGTGGGCGGAGTGTGTGCGTGTCCTTTTTCTTTCAATCAATCAATCAGTATTTTCATTGTCCATTTTACAGGAAATTCTTTTGCAGCAATAAAACAATCAACAAAACAAAACAATAAATTATAAAGACATAGACATAGTATATATATATATATATATATATATATATATATATATATATATATATAGAAAAGACCCCAAAAAATGAAATATGCGACTATTTTTAACACTGTGCTCAAATACAATTCTTGGTCACATACACACACAAGTATCGCACACATATGATATACACACACACAACTACACACATGCGCACGCATACAACCATTTAACTACCCATCCATCTAACTTATACATATATCTATATAGACACATATGTTTACACATACACAAACATACAACTTGCATTCACAAATTATATATCGTACAAATATCTTAGTCTATATGCATACATAATACATTTCCGTAATACAACATTACATATCTACATGCATACACAAACATGCATAGATAGGCCAGCATAGATACATAAATAGAAAGACAGATAGATACATTAATAATACATACATACATACATACCATACATGTGTCCATAACATTACATTCATACATGTGTCCACCATTTTTGAAATATTTCAGTAATTTGTTATAATTTCAAACACATATGAAACACCAACCATTTGCACGCAAAAAAAAACGTAGTCCAACAAGTCCAACACTGCCCTCCCCCCTCCATTCCCCGCACCCTATTCCATATATTCATCAGTAAAAGAAAGAACAAACAAATTAATGATCAACATTGTCTCTGATTTAAAACAAAATTGAAAGCAAAAGTACATTAAGAACTACAGAATTGTCACACATGCACACACACACACACACACACACACACACACAAACTTGCTCAAGCATGCAGGGACACACACGCACACACCCCGGCACGCATGCACGCACACACCTACACCCACCCACCTTCACCCACCCCACACATGCGCGCGCACACGCACACCCTCATAATCTCACGCATGCATGAACATTTAAAAAAGAAAAGCAATTCATGTAAACACCATTAAACACTTATTCAAAAGCACACACACACACACACACACATACATACACACACACAGCACATGGCTGTTTCGTTCATGTTATTGTCTTGTCTCTGGACAACCCCCGATTTCCATAAGCACACACACACACGCACGTATTCCCGCACGCACGCACGCACGCCACACAACTACAGTCACTTTTGACTATTATGTCGCTGTAAAAAACATTTGGAGGATCTACGGGAATGCGCAAGACAACAAATTATTAAGAAGAAGAAAGTGGACAGGGAGAAAAAGAAGAAAAAGAGAAAACTTGGCCCAGTCAGCCAGTTCCCGCTGATCCAGTCCCTAAACATGATGCCGTCGCCAAAGTGAGAGAATGACCCACCCAGCCAGGTCCTGCTAATTGGACCCCAATGTGATGCCGCGTCATTAGGAAGAATAAAATAAAGGAAAAATGAAATTAACTAAAATAAATTAAAATGATCTAAAGAAAATAAACGAAAAAGAGAGAAGGGAGTGTAGTTATTGTGATTTGGAGACCCAGGACACAGAAGTGCCCAAGGTTCCCGCCTCAACAGCCTGTTCGGGGAGGTTGTTCCATGTGTCTCACGTATGGATCCGTTCAGGACGTCAGCCATGGCGCGATTCACGTATAAACAGCCCAATCCGGGAGATGGGTTGGAGATTGGGTTAGAGTTAGAGTCGGGGCTCCCAATCGTCCCGCAAAACAAGGGGTCCCAGGGACTCCTTCACTTACAGTATAGCTCCTAGGATCCTAGAGGAGAGATAGAGGGTCCCAATGACATTGTGAACATTTGCAAATAATAATTGCATCCCTGGGACCCCCTGCACACTCTTTTAGAGGGTCCTTTAGAATTCTAGTACTTCATAGACCCCCAAATGGAGGGTAGACAATCAACTACGTCAAAAAATAAATGGCGCTAGGGGAAGAGTTAATCTGGCAGTGGTATTTTGTTTGTACACAGGTGGGCTGATAAGGAAGCGGCGGATACTAAAGCCGGATGCAGTGCCTTCAGTGTTTTTCTGGCCTTCAGATCATGGCACTAAGGAGCGCAAGGATCATCAAGCTTCTACCAGTACCAGGAAAAGTGTTCAGGAAGAGGATACATCCACAGTATTAATTGTTAATAAGCAGCAGGTGAATGTAATGGAGGTAAACATTTGGTTGCAGTTCTAACTGAAGTTTAGGCTTTGCTTGTTGTGGCGACTTATGTTGCAGGCAAATTCCATGACAGACTTGCATTGCATTTGATGGATTTAGACTAAGTACTACTAAACGGCATGCAAAATCTGAATTAAAGCAAGAAATAGTGTGGTCATGTGTGTGTGTGTGTGTGTGTGTGCACGGGCATTTTAATCTTACCCTTAGCCTGATACATATTATTTTCTACTTTTTGTCTTCACCTTAAGATGTTAGTTGTTACAGAGCCTTGGTTTCAGGCAGAAAGAAATGATTGGAAGCTTAATTTCAAACTCATGCAATTTATGTACATGTCACATTATGAATATCTGTGTTCTCTAGTAGATGTGAAATAGATTTCTTTATAATTATATCAGTCATTATTATAGACTGTGATATTTTGTAAGGAGATTATTACCTAATAGCTAATTTTCAAAATACATGTTGCTATTTTACGCTCTTTCCCCACGGCAGCACAGTGATATGCTATTACATGTATGACTTGCATGTCACTGTGTTGCCGTGGAGGAAAGAGCAAAAAATAGCAATGTCTATTAAAAAGTATGACCATAACCAATTGATTTGCTGAGCAGCAAATGTGTAAATTCTGTTGAGATTATTTGGTAAATTTTTGCCAGATTTTGCATCTTAAACCCCTTGACTGCCAGAGAAAATTAAAGAAAATTAATTGGGCAAATCATGCCATGAAAAAAAGACACAACTGATAGAGCCAATCTGGCAAAATGGTCTGGGGATATTATAACTCTCTTGACTGTGTGAGAGCAACTACCACTAATACCAGCATAAAACAGAAATATTTCTCTTCATCTGATGACATCATCAGTATGTGATATGTTATGTGGCAGTCAAGGGGTTAACAGACGATCTGCACAGTAACCGCCGCATGTGTATGTTGCGTTTAACAGAAAACAATCATGCAACCAATAATACGTGTGGTGCATGAAATAGATCTCCAAATTTTGATATGCTATGTCATATGAAATAATTATAGATGTTTATTTGTGTCTACTTTCAGGAAAATGCTAAAGGTCAAGCAGGCAGGGAAAGCAAGGCAGTTGAAACATCTCACCCAAATACTGCTGTGAAAGGTGAATCTTTTGCGGCGTAATTGTGAAATTAGTATGGTGTGAAGTCAAACGCTTGCAAACTGCTGCGGTATGTTTGCTCTGTCCAGTGGATCACTTAGTACTTACTAATCTGCCTGTATCTCTTGTGTTCTTGCGTATGCCGTGACTACACTTAACATGAACACACATGTATCTAAAAATATGGGGTACTTATAACAATAATTAGAGGAAATCCCCATGTCTTCTGTCATCTAGTGATCTACAGGAATCGCATCAGTTTGTGGTGGTATCAGAAAAAACCCAGTCTCTGCAACAGGGATAACATAATCATAATGTAAGTGTAGTGAAAGAAGAAAAACAGACACACAGGCACACATAGAAGAAAAATGTGTGTGTGTGTGTGTGTGCGCATGTATGTGTGCTACTGCTTGTACTTTATTTTCTGTAGAAAATTAAACTTTTCTTCTTTTTATGCTTTGGTAATGTACTGGGGTTTTTTCATTTGAGTGTTAATGTTGTAACACTCAAAGTCAGATTTATTCACCGTATTTTTGGATCATTAGGGCAATTTTCAAGAAAAATCTGAAAAAATTAAAGCAAAGGGTGCCCTTTGTTTATAATGCATCTCGCAAAAGAAAGTCAAACTGTGAAGCCCTGTACGCATCCTGTAATTTGTGTAAAACTTTTTTACCGCCCGCCTTTACTGCTGTCATAAATGAGAGTTGGCTGCCCTTTCAAATAATCAAATTTCCGTTTTGTGCTGCTTCCTGTTGTTGTGTTTGGATAATTCTTCGTGAAATCTGGTGGAATTTATGGCATTTTAAGCTCTACAACGGTGCTTTTTACATCCAATGAAGGGTTATGGCATCTGGTTTTTTTAGACTAACTTTGTACGGTAATCTTGGATAATAAAAGGGATTTTGAAGCATTTTTAAATTGAGTATTTTTGTCATATCGGCGACTCGTGACCACTTTTGATGTTGTGACTCACACAGTAAGACTGTACTGAACACGGCAAATCGTGGCCTCTCTTCTCACGATTTTTGTTAACTTAATAGGGCGCCCTCCGTTTTCTTAAACCCAAGAGCCGGCATATTTAAAGCATTCACGCGAGGTGGGAGGCATCATTCCCCTCGCTGCTGGCGAGAGAGACGGTTCAAACGTTCTTATTTTCATCTGATTTTTGTTGTTTATGATCTGATATATTAGTACTGTATTACAAAATTTGCAGTCTGTCCTTCCAATTTGAGTGTGTGCATGTGTGCTGTGTGAACTGTGTGTGCGTGCATGCGTGTGTGTGGTGCCATGCACGCACACACAAGTTCAACACGCACCACATGGCACACACTCAAATATGGAAGGACAGATGCAAATTGTGTAATACAGTACTAATATATCAGATAATAACAACAAAACATCAGATGATGAAAATAAGAACGTTGAAACAGTCTCTCTCGGCCAGCAGCGAGGGGAATGATGCCTCCCACCTCGCGTGAACGCTTTAAATATGCCGGCTCTGGGTTTAAGAAACGAGGGCGCCCTATTAGCGAACAAAATCGTGAGAAGATAGGCAACAATTGCCGTGTTCAGTTCAGTCTACTGCGAGTCAGACATCGAAAGTGGCAACGAGTCGCCGATACGACAAATACTCACTTTAAAAATCCCTATTATTATCCAAGATACTGTGCAAGTAGTCCAACAGACGCCATAACCCTTCATTGGGTGTAAAAAGCATCGTTGTAGAGCTTAAAATGCCATAATTCTAGCAGTTTTCGCAAAGAATTGTCCAAACACAAACAACAGGAAGCAGCTCATGCTGAAGTTCGATTATTTGAAAGGGGAGCAAACTCTCGTTTATGACAGCCCATGCTAATAGCCTGGTCTGGTTAAAAGTTGACACAATTAACAGGACGCCTACCAGGATTCACAAGTATTGGAGCTTTCTTTTGCGAGATGCCATGATAAACAAACGGGCCACCTTTTTTAGATTTTTCTTGAAAATTGCCCTAATGATCCAAAAATACGGTAATAATCTGACTTTGAGTGTTACAACATTAACACTCAAATGAAAAAACCCCAGTACATTACCAAAGCATAAAAAGAAGAAAAGTTTAATTTTCTACAGAAAATAAAGTACAAGCAGTAGCACACATACATGCGCACACACACACCACACACACATTTTTTACTATGTCGCTGCCTTGTGTGATCTGTTTTCTTCTTTCACTACACTTATATTATGATTGATATGATTCCTGTCTGCAGAGACTGGGTTTTTTCTGATACAACCACAAACTGATGCGATTCCTGTAGATCACTAGATGACAGAAGACCATGGGGATTTCCTCTAAATTTTGTTATAAGTACCCCATATTTTTTAGATACATGTGTGTATGTGTTAAGTGTAGTCACGGCATACGCAAGAACACAAGAGGATAAAGGCAGATTAGTAAGTACTAAGTGATCCACTGGACAGAGCAAACATACCACAGCAGTTTGCAAGCGTTTGACTTCACACCATACTAATTTCACAATTACGCCGCAAAAGATTCACCTTTCACAGCAGTATTTGGGTGAGATGTTTCAACTGCCTTGCTTTCCCTGCCTGCTTGACCTTTAGCATTTTCCTGAAAGTAGACACAAATAAACATCTATAATTATTTCATATGACATAGCATATCAAAATTTGGAGATCTATTTCATGCACCACACGTATTATTGGTTGCATGATTGTTTTCTGTTAAACGCAACATACACATGCGGCGGTTACTGTGCAGATCGTCTGTTAACCCCTTGACCTGCCACATAACATAATCACATACTGACTTATGATGTCATCAGATGAAGAGAAAAAATTCTGTTATGCTGGTATTAGTGGTAGTTGCTCTAACAAAGTCAAGACAGTTATAATATCCCCAGACCATTTTGCCAGACTGGCTCTCTATCAGTTGTAATTTTCATGGTATGATTTGTACAATATTTTCTTCTTCTTTAATATTCTCTAGCACGTAGAAGGGGTTTAGATCGAAAAATCTGGCAAAAATTGTACCAAATAAATCTCAAACAGAATACTACACATTGATCCTGACTCAGCAAATCAATTGGTTCCTGCTCAATTATTATGGTCATAGTTTAAGTACAACATTGCTATTTTGTGCCTTCTTTCCCTCACGGCACATACAGTGACATGCAAGTCCATACAGGTAATAGCATATCACTGTGCTGCCGTGGGGAAAGAGCGTAAAATAGCAACATGTATTTTGAAAATTAGCTATTAGGTAATAATCTCCTTACAAAATATCACAGTCTATAATAATGACTGATATAATTATAAAGAAATCTATTTCACATCTACTAGAGAACACAGATATTCATAATGTGACATGTACATAAATTGCATGAGTTTGAAATTAAGCTTCCAATCATTTCTTTCTGCCTGAAACCAAGGCTCTGTAACAACTAACATCTTAAGGTGAAGACAAAGTAGAAAATAATATGTATCAGGCTAAGGGTAAGATAATAATGCCGTGCACACACACACACACACACCCACACACATACCACACTATTCTTGCTTTAATTCAGATTTTGCATGCCGTTTAGTAGTACTTAGTCTAAATCCATCAGATGCAATGCAAGTCTGTCATGGAATTTGCCTGCAACATAAGTCGCCACAACAAGCAAAGCCTAAACTTCAGTTAGAACTGCAACCAAATGTTTACCTCCATTACATTCACCTGCTGCTTATTAACAATGGAATACTGTGGATGTATCCTCTTCCTGAACAGTTTTCCTGGTACTGGTAGAAGCTTGATGATCCTTGCGCTCCTTAGTGCCATGATCTGAAGGCCAGAAAAACACTGAAGGCACTGCATCCGGCTTTAGTATCCGCCGCTTCCTTATCAGCCCACCTGTGTACAAACAAAATACCACTGCCAGATTAACTCTTCCCCTAGCGCCATTTATTTTTTGACGTAGTTGATTGTCTACGCTCCATTTGGGGGTCTATGAAGTACTAGAATTCTAAGGGACCCTCTAAAAGAATGTGCAGGGGGTCCCAGGGATGCAATTATGTATTTGCAAATGTTCACAATGTCATTGGGACCCTCTATCTCTCCTCTAGGATCCTAGGAGCTATACTGTAAGTGAAGGAGTCCCTAGGACCCTTATGTTTTGCGGGACGATTGGGAAGCCCCGACTCTAACTCTAACCCAATCTCCAACCCATCTCCCGGATTGGGCTTGTTTATACGTGAATCGCGCCATGGCTGACGTCCTGAACGGATCCATACGTGAGACACATGGAACAACCTCCCCGAACAGGCTGTTGAGGCGGGCTTGGACCTTGGGCACTTCTGTGTCCTGGGTCTCCAAAATCACAATAAATACACTCCCTTCTCTCTTTTTCTTTATTTTCTTTAGATCATTTTAATTTATTTTAGTTGAATTAATTTTTCCTTTATTTTATTCTTCCTAATGACGCGGCATCACATTGGGGTCCAATTAGCAGGACCTGGCTGGGTGGGTCATTCTCTCGCTTTGGCGCGGCATCATGTTAGGGACTGATCAGCGGGACCTGGCTGGCTGGGCCAAGCCTTCTCTATTTCTTATTTTTCTCCTGTCCACTTTCTTCTTCTTAATAATTTGCTGTCTTGCGCATTCCCGTAGATCCTCCAAATGTTTACAGCGACATAATAGTCAAAAGTGACTGTAGTTTTGTTGTGGTGGCGTGCGTGCGTGAGTGAGTGAATACGTGCGTGTGCGGCTATGCGTGAATACGTGCGTGTGTGTGTGTGCTTATGGAAATCGGGGGTTGTCCAGAGACAAGACAATAACATGAACGAAACAGCCATGTGCTGTGTGTGTGTATGTATGTGTGTGTGTGTGTGTGTGTGTGTGGCTTTGAATAAGTGTTTAATGGTGTTTACATGAATTGCTTTTCTTTTTTAAATGTTCATGCATGCGTGAGATTATGAGGGTGTGCGTGTGCGCGCGCATGTGTGGGGTGGGTGAAGGTGGGTGGGTGTAGGTGTGTGCATACATGCATGCCGAGATGTGTGCGTGTGTGTCCCTGCATGCTTGAGCAAGTTTGTGTGTGTGTGTGTGTGTGTGTGTGTGTGTGCATGTGTGACAATTCTGTAGTTCTTAATGTACTTTTGCTTTCAATTTTGTTTTAAATCAGAGACAATGTTGAATCATTAATTTGTTGTTCTTTCTTTTACTGATGAATATATGGAATAGGGGGCGGGGAATGGAGGGGGGGAGGGCAGTGTTGGACTTGGACTAACGTTGGTGCAATGGTGGTGTTCATATGTGTTTGCTTTATAATTTTTCCCGACACATGTATGAATGTATGTATGTATGTATGTATGTATGTATGTATCTATCTATCTGTCTTTCTATTTATGTATCTATGCTGGCCTATCTATGCATGTTTGTGTATGCATGTAGATATGTAATGTTGTATTACGAATGTATTATGTATGCATATAGACTAAGATATTTGTACGATATATAATTTGTGAATGCAAGTTGTATGTTTGTGTATGTGTAAACATATGTGTCTATATAGATATATGTATAAGTTAGATGGATGGGTAGTTAAATGGTTGTATGCGTGCGCATGATGTGTGTGTTGTGTGTGTGTATATCATATGTGTGCGTTTGTGTGTGTATGTGACCAAGAATTGTATGTGCGCACAGTGTTAAAAATAGTCGCATATTTCATTTTTTGGGGTCTTTTCTATATATATATATATATATATATATATATATATATATATATATATATACTATGTCTATGTCTTTATAATTTATTGTGTTGTTTTGTTGATTGTTTTATTGCTGCAAAAAGAATTTCCTGTAAAATGGACAATGAAAATACTGATTGATTGATTGAAAGAAAAAGGACACGCACACACTCCGCCCACATAACATCAAATTTACCATTTGACGTTGGTCCAACACGGTAGTCTTCCTCACGAAAATGTTTACAACACACACATGTGAATTGCGTTGGTACGAAACCTTCTTCACGTCTTATCATGAGGATCCATTTCTTACGAACGCACGGGTTATTCGGAAATGTATGCAGTGTTTTTGAACCACTGCATCCATAAACACAGCACCGGTTGGGCATTTCTGCTTTTGATGGCGTAAAGCCTTTGATTTCTAGAATGTCAATCTCTAAACAGGTAGTCGCAAAGTACTTATACAACTGCGCCACCTGCCCACGTTACCAAAGTGACGTCATATCCAAGAGGAGCGCATTCTCGTAGAGCTAGCTTGGAGTTTTCAGCCTTGCGTCCGAAACGAAAGTACATGTAGCCCCTTTTTTTTTTCTTCTTCTTCTCTTTAGGGCCCACGGTCCTCGCAAGTCGCAGTGCGCAGCCATAATCAACACACTAGTGAAATAAAATTATCGTGAGTGAGTGCTTGCGTGTAAAAAATCATAATCATGTGTAACTATAAGATGTATCCTTTTGTAACTTTCATGTTATGGACAGCCAGGCAAATTTACATGCGTCTAAACTGAGGTCTTTCGCCAGCCGCCATCTTGGATTTTGCGAAACGCCCGACTTTCACTTTGGCTTGTTTCTCTTTCCAAGATACATCGGCTAAGCCAGTCTTCTCTGTATCGGCAGATCCTGTTAATTAGAGATTGAATGTCTTCATTCACGTTGTAACCTTTTGCGAAGATCTCTGTTGAGAGAGAGAGAGAGAGAGAGAGAGAGAGAGAGAGAGAACCGGAGAGAGAGAGAGAGAGAGAGAGAGAGAGAAAGGAGAGAGAGAGAGAGAGAGAGAGAGAGAGTGAGAGAGAGAGAGAGAGAGAGAGAGAGAGAGATAGAGAGCAATATTCTGTGTTGCTCTTGCTTTTAAAAAAAGAAAGCAGTGGCTATTCTCCCTCTAGTGAGAAATACAATCATTTGGGATATTTTCCATCACACTCTGTCTCTCTCTTTTTCTGTTTGTCTGTGTATAGATCTCTCTATGTCTCTGTCTCTCTCTCTCTGTCGCTGTCGCTGTCTCTGTCTCTGTGCCTCTCTCTTTGGCTTTCTCTTTCTCTCTCTGTTTTTCTGTCTGTCTCCCTCTGTCTCTTTCTGCCATTCTCTCTCCCCCTCCCTCTGTGTGTCTCTCTTTCTATGTCTCACTCTCTCTTCTGTGTCTCACGATGAAAAACACTCAGTAGAAAAAGACTGTGTATGCCTACTGGTATGCCTAGAGTGAGTCTAGCGATGGGATGGCACTGTGGAAGTTTGCGTGCTGGCAGCCTGAATTACTCGCCAGCATCTCTCAACATCTGTGCTACTTCTTCATGTTTATCAGTGGTGTCACGTGTCAGCCACCTTCCCCTGTTTTTGACATGTGCAAACACGCACGCGCCCGTGTATGTGTGTGCATGTGCACGCAAGCGCATATGCATGTATGTGTGCAAAGCAGTGCGCGCCATGTGTGGTGATGTGCATGTGTGTTTGTGTGTTGTTTTGCATGCGTGTAGTATGCCGTGAACGCACGCATACGTGCGTGTGTATATATGTGTATCTGTCTGTCTGTCTGTCTGCGTGCATCTGGTTAAGCGACAAACAGACAGACATTCTTAGAGGGAAACGCAGAACACTTGATGTGAAAGAATATTTCAATAATACGTATGTTTATTTATTATTTAAGCATAGTCAGTTGCAAACGATAGCATCACCAAAAGGACATTTCAATCGAATATTAGGCTTGAAACTGAAATTAACCTGACACAAATTGCTCTAAGCAATCTGTTTTTCATCACAAGTGGTGGTTACCCATTAAATCAGAAAGACACACACACACACACATATGCTTGCGTCTGCGCGCACAAAGCACAGGCATGCATGCGCACGCACAGGCATTATACGTGCACACACATACAAAGACACACACGCACGCATGCACGTACGCTGGTTGAAGTAAAACATTTCTTTCATTACATATAGTGTTTAAAAAAAAAAATTCAGTTAACATAGTGTTTTACTAACACGTTATTGATGAAAGATGTTGTAAGCAAACCAGTTTTTTGATGAAGAAACTGAATGAATTCCTATTCAAAGGATAGATGAAAAGCATAATTATCCAGTAATTATCCCGGTAAGACGGGGTAAAAAGCCCACGGGCGGGTAAGAAACCCATGCCAATTATCTCATGAAATAAAGCAAATTTCAGTCACATTTTGCCCATGAGACGAGCGTTAATGTTTAGCATTCGTCTCATGGGCAAATTTGACTGACATTTTCTTTATTTCATGAGATAATTGGCATGGGCTTCTTACCCGCCCATGGGCTTTTTACCCCGTCTTCCCCTACAACACAGGGCCGAGCCCAGTCTGGTTTACATGGTGATCCCCGTTTTCAATGTCTGGGCCGTACTCATGACTACAGGGTCTACTGATTGAAAGAATAGTCAGCTGATCGTTCGATTGTTAGGTTGATTGATGTAGTCAATAGAGTATTCCCTCATGTAACAACCAGCTCTCCCAGCAGACAAGTTCCTTACCCCGGTCTCCACTAATCGTCGCAGGATCAAGCCAACCAGATTCAAGGGCTTCCAAACCACCAACATCTTGGAAAGACAGGCCGTAAACCATTCCCGTGGATTTTGTGTCCCAGAAGGGAGAACGGAGCAGTATCGTAGCTCCTTCTTCGTCAGGACTGCCACGGAGTGGAACCAACTGAGTGAGGCTACTGTCACCGCAGGCTCCGTCAGCGCATTCACATCAGCGCTGACCAGATCACCATCTGAGCCTGCGTCCACTGACCACTAGATCATTAGGTTGGTTGTTTTTTTGGGGTTTGTTTTTTTGCTTGCTTCTGGAAGTGGGGCCTGGGCCCTTCCGACTGAACTGGGGGGTTTAATGGTCTTAACCCAGGGTAAGCAGTAGGTCTTTCTCCTTTATATCTTTTTCTTTTAATTCTAATAGGAAATGCACCCTCCTAGTTCCGTCGCGTTTATCGTCAGAAGTGGCGTCTGCGACGCATGAATCCAGATCCAGATCCGTTACGCTCTGTGTAACGACCGCTACTCAGTATGCAATGACTGTTGCAACTATAGAATATGGATGTGTCAGGCCAGTAAACGTTATAATAGATACTATTCCATCTTGTAACAACCGTTACGCTCTGTGTAGCGACCGTTACTCAGTGTGCAATGACTGTTGCAACAATAGAATATGGATGTGTAAGGCCAGTAAACGTTATAATAGAGAGTATTCCCTCTTATAGCAACCGTAATGCTCTGAGTAACGACCGTTCCTCAGTATGCAATGACTGTTGAATAGAATATGGATGTGTAAGCCCAGTAAACGTTATAATAGAGAGTATTACCTCTTGTAACAACCGTTACGCTCTGTGTAACGACCGTTACTCAGTGTGGAATGACTGTTGCAACAATAGAATATGGATGTGTAAGCCCAGTAAACGTTATAATAGAGTGTATTTCCTCTTGTAACAACCGTTACGCTCTGAGTAACGACCGTTACTCAGTGTGCAAAGACTGTTGCAACTATAGAATATGGATGTGTAAGCCCATTAAACGTTATAATAGAGAGTATTCCGTCTTGTAACAACCGTTACGCTCTGTGTAACGACCGTTACTCAGTATGCAATGACTGTTGCAACTATAGAATATGGATGTGTAAGCCCAGTAAATGTTATAATAGAGTGTATTCCCTCTTGTAACAACCGTTACGCTCTGTGTAACGACCGTTACTCAGTATGCAATGACTGTTGCAACAATAGAATATGGATGTGTAAGCCCAGTAAACGTTATAATAGAGAGTATTCCCTCTTGTAACAACCGTTACGCTCTGTGTAACGACCGTTACTCAGTGTGCAATGACTATTGCAGCAATTGAATATGGATATAAATGTTATAATAGAGAGTATTCCCAATTGTAACAACCGTTACGCTCTGTGTAGCAACCTACTCAGTATGCAATGACTGTTGCAACATTAAAATATGGATGTGTAAGTCTTAGTAAACGTTATAATAGAGAGTATTCCCAACTGCAATAACCGTTATGCTCTGTGTAACGACCGTTACTCAGTGTGCAATGACTGCTGAAAAAATAGAATATGGATGTGTATGCCCAGTAAACGTTAGAGTAGAGATATTCCCTCTTATAACAACCGTTCAGCTGTGTACTCAGTGTGCAATGACTGTTGCAGCAATTGAATATGGATGTAAACGTTAAAATAGAGAGTATTGCCAATTGTAACAACCGTTACGCTCTGTGTATCAACCGTTACTCAGTATGCAATGACTGTTGCAACATTAAAATATGGATGTGTAAGTCTAGTAAACGTTATAATGGAGAGTATTCCCAATTGCAGTAACTGTTATGCTCTGTGTAACGACCGTTACTCAGTATGCAATGACTGCTGCAACAATAGAATATAGAACATGATGTGTAAGCCCGGTAAAAGTTATAATAGAGAGTATTCCCTCTCGTAACAATCGTTACGCTCTGTTTAACGACCGTTACTCATTATACAATGACTGTTGCAACTACAGAATATGGATGTGTAAGCCCAGTAAACGTTATAATAGAGAGTATTCCCTCTTGTAACAACCGTTACGCTCTGTGTAACGACCGTTACTCAGTATGCAATGACTGTTGCAACAATAGAATATGGATGTGTAAGGCCAGTAAAAGTTATAATAGAGAGTATTCCCTCTTGTAACAACCGTAATGCTCTGTGTAGCGACCGTTACTCAGTATGCAATGACTGTTGCAACAATAGAATATGGATGTGTAAGCCCAGTAAAAGTTATAATAGAGAGTATTCCCTCTTGTAACAACCGTTACGCTCTGTGTAACGACCGTTACTCAGTATGCAATGACTGTTGCAACTATAGAATATGTGTACGGCCAGTAAACGTTATAATAGAGAGTAGGGATATTGTCTATTATAACGAGCTTACACATTCATATTCTATATTTATTGTTGCAACAGTCATTGCATACTGAGTACCATTCGTTACACAGAGCGTGACTGTTGTTACAAGAGGGAATACTCTCCATTATAACGTTCACTGGGCTTACACATCCATATTCTATTGTTGCAACAGTCATTGCACACTGAGTAACGGTCGTTGCACATAGCGTAATGATTGTTCCAAGAGGGAATACTCTATTATAACGTTTACTGGGTCGTTACACAGAGCACAATTGTTGTTACAAGAGGGAATACTCGCTATTATGAAGTTTACTGGGCTTACACATCCGTATTCTATTGTTGCAACAGTTATTGCATACTGAGTAACGGTCGTTACACAGAGTGTAACGGTTTTTGCAAGATGGAATACTCTCTATTATGACGTTAACTGGGCTTACACATCCATATTCTATTGTTGCAACAGTCATGGCATACTGAGTAACGGTCGCTACACAGAGCATAACGGTCGTTACACAGAGCGTAACGGTTGTTACAAGATGGAATACTCTACCAGTATCAGCTATCAAGTACCCACCATCTGGAATTCGCTCCCCTTCTACCTCCGGTCCGCTCTGTCCCTGTCTGCATTCAAGTCTGGCCTTAAGACTCATCTGTTCAAAAAGTTCCTTTCCCCTTCATAATTTCAATTTCAATCTCACACACAAACCCCGTGTAAAGTGTGCCTCTGTGTGTGTGCGCGTGCGTGTGTGTGTGTATATATATATATATATATATGTGTGTGTGTGTGTGTGTGTGTTCTTTCTCTCTGTCTCTCTCTCTCTCTTTCTCCATCTTTCTTTCTCCCCCACTCCCCCCCCCCCCTATGCCCTTTCATCCCCCCCCTCTGTCCCCCCCCCCCCTCTCTCCTTCGCTCTCTCTGCCTTTCTCGTAATATTGTTTTACATTCACATATTGTTTTGGGAATTTGTGAGCTCGTATGACACCCCCCCCTCTCCCTCCCCGAGAATTTGTGAGTGCATAAATGGCGTGCGTGTTGAAAGGGTGAGGTGTGTGTGGGTCTGTTTGTCCATGCCTTGATTTTTATTTTTATTTTTTAAAATCCCCTTCTTTGAATTTGTGTCAATAATGTGTATGTGAAATACTACATCCGTGGGATGAACGGCGTGAGTTGGTTGTTGTTGTTTTTTGGTTTTTTTTCCCCCTCTCGTAATATTGTAAAGCGCTCTGAGGATGATTTTTTATCATCGAAGAGCGCTATAGAAGCTTTATTTATTATTATTATTATTATTATAACGTTTACTGGGCTTACACATCCATATTCTATTGCTACAACAGTCATTGCATACTGAGTAACGGTCGTTACACAGTGCGTAACGGTTGTTACAAGAGGGAATACTCTATTACAACGCTTACTGGCCTTACACATCCATATTTTATTGTTGCAACAGTCATTGCATACTGAGTAACGGTCGTTACACATCCATATTTTATTGTTGCAACGGTCATTGCATACTGAGTAACGGTCGTTACACAGAGCATTACGGTTGTTACAAGAGGGAATACTCTCTATTATAACGTTTACTGCGCTTACACTTCCATATTCAATATGTATTTTTGCAGCAGCCATTGCATACTGAGTAACGGTCCTTACACAGAGCGTAGCGGTTACTGCAATTTGGAATACTCTCTATTATAACGTTTACTAGGCTTACACATCCACATTCTATTGTTGCAACAGTCATTGCATACTGAGTAATGGTCGTCAAACAAAGCGTAACAGTTGTTTCAAGAGATAATACTCAATACTATAACGTGTACTGGGCTTACACATCCATATTATATAGTTGCAAGTCATTGCATACTGAGTAACGGTCGTTACACAGAGCTTAACGGTTGTTACAATTGGGAATACTCTCTATTACAACGTTTACATCCATATTCTATTGCTGCTGAGGAACGGTCGTTACACAGAGCGTAACGGTTGTTACAAGAGGGAATATTCTCTATTATAACGTTTACTGGGCGTACACATCCATATTCTATTGTTGCAACAGTCACTGCATACTGAGTAACGTAGCTACACAGAGCGTCATGGTTGTTACAAGAGGGAATACTCACTATTAGAACGTTTACTGGGCTTACACATCCATATTCTATAGTTGCAACAGTCATTTCATACTGAGTAACGGTTGTTACAAGAGAGAATACTCTCTATTATAACGTTAACTGGGCTTACACATCCATATTCTATTGTTGCAAACGTCCACAGTACCATCCCATCGCTAGACTCGCGCTAGGCATACCAGTACCCAGTCTTTTTCTACTGAGTGTCTTTCGTGAGACACAGAAGAGAGAGTGAGACATAGAAAGAGAGACAGTGAGAGAGAGAGAATGGCAGAAAGAGACAGAGGGAGACATAGAGGGAGACAGACAGAAAAACAGAGAGAGAAAGAGAAAGCCAAAGAGAGAGACACAAAGAGAGACAGAGGCACAGAGAAAAGAGATACAGAGACAGAGAGAGAGAGACGGAGACATAGAGAGATCTATACACAGACAAACAGAAAAAGACAAAGAGAGAGACAGAGTGTGATGGAAAACATCCCAAATGATTGTATTTCTCACTAGAGGGAGAATAGCCACTGACTTTTTTTTTAAAGCAAGAGCAAAACAGATTATTGCTCTCTCTCTCTCTCTCTCTCGATCTTCGCAAATGTTACAACGTGAAGACATTCAATCCCTAATTAACAGGATTTTCCGATACAGAGAAGACTGGCTTAGCCGATGGATCTTGGAACGAGAAACAAGCCAAAGTGAAAGTCGGGCGTTTGTCACACCCACGTGATCACAAAATACAAGATGGCATCTGGCGAAAGACCTCTGTTTAGACGCATTCTAGGATTTTGAAAAAGTGGGGGGCTCCCCCCCTAAGATTGAAAAAGTGGGGGCGCTCCCCCCGTAAGAATGAAAAAAGTGGGGCCACTTCTTTAGCCAGTCGTCTTGGAACCGGTGTTCCCAGACCCTCACATTAGTGCCGTTATCTTTGTGCTGCTTCTCCGAGACTGTTGATGCAACATCTTCTGCACACTTGTTCGGCAGAGGATTTTTTTTCCACTTTGCCGCCACAAAAATTAAAATCTAGGATCGTCATTGTCCGCTTCATTTTGAAGAAAATTCAATATGGTGGGTAGGACTCTCGCAACTTCTTGCCGGTAAAACGAAATGAACGCGATTGGTTGATTTACACTAACATTGTAAAGGAGCCAATGAAATGTCGAGAAATCATTCATTCCTGCTTGATGCTTTTGGTTTGTGCAGACGACGGAATTAGCAGACGACGAAGGAATTCCCGCAGCGAGCGGTAAAAAATGCGGGCAGTTCTGCAAATATGCGGGCGTCGGCCCGTGCTTAGACCCGATTATTGCAGGAAGGAACAGACTTTGGGGGGATTTTACCAATCCCGCACCCTTGAATCAGCTCTGAACTATATTACAGCTGCCAAAAAGAGGTACATGTAGTGATGCTCCTACATAAGTGAACGTTTACCATTTTGATCAATAAAAATAGTATAAAACAGAAATATTTCAGTAACAACTTTAATGAAATCAGCACTACACACACACATAAACACACCAATCTGAAAGCAACTTTTGATCGCAGACACACCAAATTGTTGTCTTTTGCCAACAATATAATATTGAACATGAACAGAGATTGAAAATCGACTCCCAGCCTGCTGGAATGCAACAGATTTCGGTGATTTGAACATCAGCGAGAAACTAGAAAACACAAACATCTACAGAAAGTCAATATGAAAAAGGACAAAGCCATGTCCAAACTAACTTTTGTGTGGATATCCCACATCCCACATTTTCTGAGGCTGTGTCAGACCAGTTGACATAAGCTAGAACGCCAAGGCTACATCAAAATGTTGTTATGCTCCGAATGGTTGTGCAGGGATTGTCTTAAGCCATGACAAGCTCCCAGCATAACATCATCATTCTAAAATCCCCCAAAGACGGAGTGTGGCTGCCCACATGGCGGGGTAATCAAAAACGGTCACACACGTAATGTTCTCATCCCTAGCCGGTGCATTTGTACTGAATTGTTCAAGTGCTCTGGTTGTTGGGATGATCCCTGGAGTCGTTAAGCCAGGGAACAACAACAACAACACATTTTCTATTGAATACTGATGAGAAAATAAAGCAGTCACCTTTGATACAGAACTACATACATATGCCTGAATGAAAAATGTAATTAATAATTATGTCTTTTCAGCAAATATGAATTGGATAGTCACTGAAAACCAAATGTCAATCACACCACCAGCTGCCACAAAGGTTTTAATCAAACAAATCTGTACTATTTAGTTGATCATACCTGCCAAATTTGAGAAACTGCATGAACCACTGAAATGGCAGCTACAACATCACAGTTTCTTTTCTTAAAGTATCAGCTCAAAAATTAATGCACACATCCTAAATTCCATTCCCAAAATAAAGTGCGACTAATTGCAATTGCGCAGGGACACATTAGACACGTAATTTATGCACGGAAACCATAAGTAAGTAAAAGAAAGAAGGAAAAAATATACGGATTAGGGGAAGCACGGACACGTGCGCTTACTTTTTCCTTCTTTCTTTTACTTATTTACGGATTGCGCATGGGATGTCCGCGTCTACTGTGCACGAGGCCATAGGTTCAAAGTGCAGCTACAGTATCACAGTTTTAACTTGAAGTGTCAGATCAAAGAATATTCACACATCCTAAATTCTAGATTGGTTCACTTTGATGTTAAGTGCATAGAGAGGATGCTAGTTGTTTATCCCGATTTTTAAAACACACTGGACTTTTTTTTTGCCTGGTAGCATACGAACACTGCTACATTTCTCCATATTACACACAGCTAAACTTCCTCCATGTCCGATTCCTGTTCTGCTTTCACTACGATGTATGACATGTCTACATCATCATCATCTGGCTCACACGTAGTCGGTTCTAAGTTGTTGCCGAAACACTGACCACTGTCCACGTCATAACTGTCGGCAGAGTGAAGTGACTGACAGCAAATAGGTTGTGTCAAGCTGTCACCCTCTAGTTCAGTTTTGATGTCACCATTTTCGTAATGAAACACCTGATTTCTAAGCGATTCTTCAATACTGTCAGAATGTGGTTCAGTTCTGATGTCGGTCTCTTCATGGTGTGATGATGTGTTCTGATGAGTACTGGCTGCGCCATCCATGTCTGGTTCGGTTTTGATGTTGTTGTTGTTGTTGTTTTCGTAATGAATGTCACAGTTTTCATGCTGTAATGAGCGAGTCGGTGGTTCTTCCATATCCTCTGTACATGGTTCAGTTTTGATGTTACAGTTTTCATGATAAATGCTACCGTTTTCATGATGAATGTTACCGTTTTCATGATGTGGTGACTGACTGTGTGGTCCTTCAGAGTCAGGCTCAGTTTTGATGTTATAGTCCTCAGGCCGAAGTGACTGACTCCACTGTGATTCTTCCCCATGATCAGAGTCAGGCTCAGTTTTGATGATATAGTCCTCAGGCTGAACTGACTGACTGACTGATTCTTCTTCTTCAGAGTCAGGCTCAGTTTTGATGTCAGCGACACACACTGGCAACACAGGCTGGTCACTGTCCCAGATGTGATTGAGGATGCCTGAGTCTGAGGCGGCAGTCAGGTCACCGTGGAGAACACTGGGCAGGTCCACCTGGTCCTCAGGGAAGCCTGTGAAACAAACACATTGTGTGGCATCAATTGATTAAAATGTTCAAGATGTTCAAGGCACTGACCTGAGAGGACCTGGGTACTGCAGTGCAGGGTCTTCAGCCCCTATGATTATCAAGCCACGGGAGGACAAGATGTTCAAGGCACTGACCTGAGAGGACCTGGGTACTGCAGTGTAGGGTCTTCAGCTCCTATGATTATCAAGCCACGGGAGGACAAGATGTTGAAGGCACTGATCTGAGAGGACCTGGGTGCTGCAGTGCAGGGTCTTCAGCCCTTATGATTATCAAGCCATGGGAGGACAAGATGTTCAAGGCACTGACCTGAGAGGACCTGGGTACTGCCGTGAAGCGTAGATCAAGCCACAGGACAAGATGTTCAAGGCACTGACCTGAGAGGACCTGGGTACTGCAGTGCAGGGTCTTCAGCCCCTATGATTATCAAGCCACAGGACAAGATGTTCAAGGCACTGACCCGAGAGGACCTGGGTACTGCAGTGCATGGTCTTCAGCCCCTATGATTATCAAGCCATGGGAGGACAAGCTGTTGAAGGCACTGATCTGAGAGGACCTGGGTGCTGCAGTGCAGGGTCTTCAGCCCCTATGATCATCAAGCCACGGGAGAACAATATGCTCAAGGCACTGACCTGAGAGGACCTGGGTACTGCCGTGAAGCGTAGGGTCTTCAGCCCCTATGATTATCAAGCCATGGGAGGCAAGATGTTCAAGGCACTGACCTGAGAGGACCTGGGTACTGCCGTGAAGCGTAGGGTCTTCAGCCCCTATGATTATCAAGCCACAGGAGGACAAGATGTTCAAGGCACTGACCTGAGAGGACCTGGGTACTGCAGTACAGGGTCTTCAGCCCCTATGATTATCAAGCCATGGGAGGACAAGATGTCTTCAGTCCCTATGATTATCAAGCCATGGGAGTACAAGATGTTCAAGGCACTGACCTGAGAGGACCTGGGTACTGCCATAAAGCGTAGGGTCTTCAGCCCAGTCTATCTCCACTTTGAACTGGAACAGGTCTGGGTCACCAGGGTCTTGGGCTGGGTCTGAAAGTGAAACACAGCAAATGATGCAAATTAATGAAGAGGACTGAGCAGATTTGAACCACACCAGTTATTTCACCAATAGGAATTGTTCGGAAATAATTCAGGAGAGTAATTTCAAGGTGTGCGTGAATGGATCCCGCCTAACTGAGTGGGGACAAACAAACAAGAAGTTACATTGGCTTAATTAGCTGTCGCCTCATGTGTTTGAGTAGACAGACATAACAAAGAACACAGTGCGTCATTCTAAAGTTGTTGTCCTTTTATTTATATTTACGTCACATTTTGCAAAGTTCGATCAGCTTGTGGCCACTTGTAATCACCCCTCATTTCTCCAAAAAAAAGTCGCTAACTCGCATCCTGGTTTATCTCTTCGACGCCATGGTTGCTATGGTTTGTCACTCTCGGTCTTCTTCTTCTTCGATCGCTGACAGCTTCCTGTCAATTATGAGCGCAGATGCGTCATGCTGCCGTTATGCGCCTAACTAAGAAATAGTTAGGCCCAGCAAGTCCGACTTTGGCTGGAGGAAATCTTTTTGAAAGTGTTTCGCGAAAAAAGGCAGTAGAATGGACCGGTAAGGCAGAAATATAGTAGATGACAGTAAGCAAAGGGAAAAGGCAGAGTCAAAGAGAGTGACAGATGAGAGGAAGCTACAAGCACAGAACATCCAGAAGGTGGGGGAACTATTTGTACAAAAGACCCCCGGTATCCCCACGGGGGGCGTCACTCTCGGTTGAGGTAAACAACTTTAATTTTCACAAAGTTCTCTCCCCTAGTTTTTTATCTTCCGAAAATCGTCTATTCCCTGAATCACCAATCTCTTGGCCCAAATGAAACCATAGTTACCAAGAAACTAGCATACTTGCATGCACACACAGACACAAACACTCAGTGTTAATTCTGTCTTCAAGATCAGGGGGGTAAAATCAATGTGCAAACTATATTTCTACATCTTTAGGCCGTCACCAGATTTATTTAGGGGGTCAAACTTTATAACAGGGTTCCCAGGGCTTTCAGCTATCCCCAAGTAAGGACCTTGTAAGAACCTGTAGGCCTAAGGATAATCTCCATCTTTTAGCCAACAATCTTGAAAGGAACACTTTCCCAGCATTGTGAACAATGTCTAAGCAGATACAAAAACTATGGCTGACACAGATATAGTGTATTCTCGCAAAACGACACCAGGATAAAGAACGAGATTTCAGTCCAATTTCTCTTGACAACTCGCGGTGCATCGTTCGTCTGCTAAGCGGTCAGTTGAAACGGGAAGGTGGGGGAGGGGGGTAAGGTGGAGTAGGTGCTGAGCGATGTTTCTCAAGTGTAAAAGTGCTGCTTCTGCGATCTATTTTGAGTATGGTCTTGCTACTCAGGGCAGTTTTTGGCAGCTGTCAGGACTTGTAAGGACCTTGAAGTGAATGTAAGCACTTGTAAGGCCTTACTTGGAGATTTCAATTGGTCAAGACTTATAAGGACTGGTAAGGCCCCTATGAACCCTGTATAACATTTGAACTTAAAAAATTAAAAAAGAACAGCGTTAGGTGAAAAGTTGCTATCTGACACAATGGTCTTAAATCCAGAGATGCAGTTTTGAGGGTCATCTGTGTGTAAGAATTAATTCTGCACTCAAACATACACACAGACAGTGAGACACACACACACACATGCACACCGACACATAAAACAAGCAAACAATCACGCAGCAACACCTATCATTTTGATCAATCATGATGTTATCAGAATAATTCATGAGAAAAGACAGGGGAATACATAAGCACAAAAAACCACCTCACTTTTTAATGTTCCCAACCAGAAACTAAGGATAATGGTAATATTTGACAATAAGAAGTGCTGGCGGCTTGGATCATAACAGAATATTCACTATCTCACTACCCGTCATGAAATAATATTTTTCGTCTTAGCCAACTACATAAGCGATTACCGTAAAAACTGGACTATAAGACGCACCTGTATATAAGCCGCATCCCTTAAATTAACAAAATATTAAGTATTTATTCACATATAAGCCGCACCAGTTTATAAGCCGCAGAGAAAATTGTATGTGCACAAAGCAACACAAACATAGAAATTCTCCTATCAGAACATGAGTATTTAATGTTCTCAGACACTTTAAACATGAGATTTGAATCTATTGATTAACCAAAACCAGTTTTGAGTCTAAAGAAGCTCAGAATAGGCTGAAGAATCTGGCCAGAAACAGATTTAATCATACTGATAAATGTAGAATGGAAAAAAAAATCCACAGATAAGCCGCATCAGTCTGTAAGCCGCATGGGCCAAAGTTGAGGGGAAAAGTAGCGGCTTATAGTCCGCATTTTACGATTACAGCAAAGTAGCTGATGGTGCAATTTGTCCTTCACCTTTCGTTTTGTGGAGCGTCTTCTCCGCAGGTTTGTTTTTCCCTGTCCGTCTGTAGCCAGGTTTGAGCAGGGCCGGCGCAGCACTGCGGGTGAGCTGCTCTCTGCTCCGCACCGTGGTGATGTGGTGGGCCTCAAAGTGGTCGCTGCACACCCGGTAGCCTTGGGAACGCAGCGTGTGTGGGGACTTCTCCAGCAAATCCCCCCGGCCCAACTTCTGCAGCCACTCACTGCACCTGCAATAAGACGTAAACAGTTTACTATCACAAAGAAATACCCCAAGGTGATGAAGGTAATAATAATAAAAATAATGATCAATAACATCTATATGTGCGCAATGTCCTGAAATCAGCTCAGAGACTCATTAATCCAACCAGCCCTACCAACACAAGGGCAGCCCTGCACCAACCAAACCTGGAAGCCTGTGTTGTTTTACAAGATTTCAAGGGTTGGTGTATGGGGGCTGCTCTTGTGTTGGTAAGTGGGTGGGGTTAGTGCACCTCCACAATAATACATACACAGCACAGCATAGGCCGACTTGAAATAACAAGAGACTTAAAGAACACCACAAATGACATAAAAAGCATGGGGAAAAAAAAGATAATTTTGTTCTGATAGCCAATAATTCCTGCCATACAACCACAAGTGTATAATTATGGAAAAGTAGTTTCCACCATATAAAGAAAAGTGTACCAAGTAAAATAAAATAAGAAATGAAAAAGATAATTGCACAGTCCAATCTTATACATTACGACTTACGCAGTCAAATTTGTAAATAAAATATGTATCTCTCATTTCCACGTCCCAATCACCCATCATTCCTGGCCCACCTCCTCCATCATTCACCATATCGTCGGTGAAATTCAGAAACCTCGTATCTCGATTTGGGTAGTTTTGAGAAGAATTTTTTTTTTTAATAATTAACTATGATGAATATGTTGTTCAAGACAATGCGAGTTTAGTTCTGCATTTTGTTAAAATTACTTCTTTTTTTTATACTTGAAAAGAACGAAGATACAAGGTTTTTTTCCTTAAGTAGATCTGAATTTGGGACTTAAGAGTTTTTCTTCTATTTACACAACCTCATTTACCCCAGATAGAAAGTCGTTAGAGATACGAGCTTTTGGTGGAAGGTGGCGGGGAAAATGAGAGAGCTGACTATGCATCCAACTCAAAAATCAAAATTTCTGAATTTCACCGACGATATATTACCCATCTACCCAAAGAAATGTATATCTTCAGTCACAAAAAATTTATCAGGATGATAAAAAACCTCTACCTTGCTTTATGCACGGGAAAGTTGAACAAGGTGTTGGCAGTTTTTCCATGGTCAGAGAGACAGCCTGCAGCGCAACACCCCTGTTTTCTCTCTGGACCTTTCGTTTTGACAGGTGGACCAGGTTTCCCGGTACAGTCATTGGATGCCTTTGGGGACTGGTCTGCTTTTCTTTCAGAAACTTGACCTGCACAAAAATTGTAAATATGGAGGAATAAATGTGGTGGGTGTGGGTATGGATGTGAGCACATGCATACCACACGACTAAACAATTACGAAAACGGAAGTAAAACTTTTGTAGGGCAATTATAATTATTTGTAACAAATTCTGAGCCTGCAAGTTTCATTATTTTTCTTTGATTTTTTATAAATCTCCATGTAATACGTAAGACAATTCCACATAGTTATGTAAATTTATGTTTAAATGCTAATTTTACTTTTATCTACTACAGACAAACCTCTATTTTAAGACTTCCAAAATGTCCGGAAAAATTGGTCGTAAATTGGAGGGGTCGTATGACGGAGGTTTTCACTGGCAGCCGTAGAAAGAAAAAGTTCAGCACAGTTCATACTCTCTTCTTCATGCACACATACAATGACATATTAAAACTGGATTTGGGTCTTTCCAACTCCATAGGATTGTGCAATCGATGTATTACAGTTTCACTTAGCCGACTTCTGTTAATCACCTCCACTCTCGTCCAAAGTCAGTGGTTTTCTTTTTCAAAGTTAGTGGTTTTCGTGCTTTTCCTACGCTTTCCGCCATCTTTTCTACAAGGGAAGCGACTCCGCTTTCAGGCCCTTGACCGTGGTTGTTTCCCTTTGCTCGAAGTCTATGCAGACGACAACAACGGTAGTAAAAACCAACGAAATGGCGGTCGTAAGTCGCGTTTTAGAGGAAGTCGTTTAAGAGAGGTCGTTTACATAGTAAAATGTATCCGTGCCAACAAATCCGGTCTCAAATGAGAGGTGGTCGCTTAACAGAGGGTCGTAAAATAGGGGTTTGTCTGTATTTACTATTCTCTTCACAGTGAACATAAACATGTCAGTTCACATCAGAACTTTGCAGAGCAGTTTTGGCTTTGCTAGTACATTCAGAAGAGGAGAAAGAGAAGGTGAAAGACCACAGGCAGAAGAAATTGGCCCCTTCAGCAGGACATTCTCTGGAAAACAGAACTAATGAACATTGATGTGAACAGGAGAAACAGCAATTGATACTTGAAGCACTGTCAAATTACCTGTACATTTCTTTGCTGCATCATGTCCACATTTCATTGTTCCCTTGTAAGGTAACTTTACTTGGAGTTTATCCTGCACAAAGAACGATCAAGACAGATTCATTCTAAGTCACATAAAGAAACATAACTATCCCCGTTCTTCTTCTCATGGTGAAACTATTGTATGTCCTGAAATGTAATCATGAAAATGAGAATGGGACAGTCATTGGTGTTCGTTAAATGACAATAGAACTAGCATAGCACAGGTTTACATTTTTTGGAGTTCAAAATTTGACTTTCTGCATGATTCTTTTGAATGCAAGGACATTTCTGTCATTAAAATCAGACTAATTCTGATTCTGACAACCATTTCTTAAAACTTCAAATGATACTACCAATAAGGATTTGTACTTAAGTCCCATATTATATCTAAAAATCACTCTCAACAAAATATCAGAAGTGTAAAGATCATTTTCAATGGATCATTGCGCTATATTAATAACATTACAAGGATTCCCTTCTATTATATGTATGGGAATCCTATTGTTCTTATCATTATTATCCTAACTTACATTGTGTGACTGCTGCCCCACCTTGTCATCTGCGTTTCTCAATTTCTTCTTTTGCAAGTCTTGTAAGCAGTAGGTGTGATCCACTGATGGCCAGAGGCAGCCCTCCCCCAGGACTGGCACAGCATCCACACTCTCAGCACCTGCAACAGGCAGGACAGAAGACACCTCAGTCAAAGCAGTAGGTGTGGTCCACTGATGGCCAGAGGCAGCCCTCCCCCAGGACTGGCACAGCATCCACACTCTCAGCACCTGCAACAGGCAGGACAGAAGACACCTCAGTCAAAGCAGTAGGTGTGGTCCACTGATGGCCAGAGGCAGCCCTCCCCCAGGACTGACACAACATCCACACTCTCAGCACCTGCAACAGGCAGGACAGAAGACACCTCAGTCAAAGCAGTAGGTGTGGTCCACTGATGGCCAGAGGCAGCCCTCCCCCAGGACTGACACAACATCCACACTCTCAGCACCTGCAACAGGCAGGACAGAAGACACCTCAGTCAAAGCAGTAGGTGTGGTCCACTGATGGCCAGAGGCAGCCCTCCCCCAGGACTGACACAACATCCACACTCTCAGCACCTGCAACAGGCAGGACAGAAGACGCCTCAGTCAAAGCAGTAGGTGTGGTCCACTGATGGCCAGCCCTCCCCCAGGACTGACACAGCATCCACACTCTCAGCACCTGCAACAGGTAGGACAGAAGACACCTCAGTCAAATTTGAAACGTAAAAGCAGTTATGACTGAACACAATTAACAGACTGCAACCAAAAAAACTTGAGACTTCATTAATCGCTTCACAACATAGGAGCAATAAAATCAGTCTACATCAGTTTAAATAAATGCTTTGATATTGAAAAACATATGCAACACCATAACATAGACAAATAAACAAAAGACCGATTTTCATTCCATGTACTAAGTCTCTATCTCTTTACAAAGAAAAGATTTTGTAAACTGCCACAAACTTTCATTAATTAATTATAAGATTGATTAAAACTGTTGTAGAGTCTGGTCTGGTCCTGCACAACCATGTAGCAGAACTAAAACTGTAGAATGGGCAAATTTAGCTTGCAGAACCAGAGTGAATCTTCAGGACAGTCCAACCCAGGAGGCTTGAAATGAACTCACTGAGGTCAGGCATGGGCTCCTCTTCAGCTTCAGCCGCATCTGAGCGGGTGGCATCAGAAACCTGGCAAAAATAAACGAATAAACATATCAATAAACACAGTAAATATATGAATGTCTTCAGAAAGTTACAAAGTTTCAGTCTTACTTGCAATTAATTTGTAATTACACTTACAGTTACAGACAAACCTCTATTTTAAGACTTCCAAAATGTCTGGAAAAATAGGTCTTAAATTGGAGGGGTCTTATAATCAGGCATGAAAGTGGATGAAGATCAAAAAAGAGGAAAAAATTTCGTCCGAGAAATCCTTCCACCCGGATTTTCACCTGACGTCGGAAGTTTTGTTGAGCAGGGGGGGGGGGGGGGGGGGGGGGGGGGGGGGGGGTGGGGGGGGGGGGGGGGGGGGGGGGGGGGGGGGGGGGGGAGGGGGGGGGGGGGCGAACGTTCCCAAAATTTGTTTTACAGCTTGCAACAATCAAAGAATGGGATTCTTTTCAGCCGAGGAAAATCCTTCCACCCGGATTTTCACCTAACGTCCGATGTTTAGTTGACGGGGGGGGGATGGGGGTGGGGTGCACAACGTCGGGGGGGGGGGGGCGGCGAACGTTCCAAAATTTTTTTTCCCAGCACAAACATCTTTCAACAATCAAAGAATGGGATTCTTTTCAGCCGAGAAAAATCCTTCCACCCGGATTTTCACCTAACGTCCGATGTTTTGTTGACGGGGGTTGGGGGGGGGGGGGGGTGCACAACGTTCCCAAATTTTTTTTTTTACAACCACCTTTTCACATACCTCACGTCACAAGTTTTATTCAGCGAGGCGGCGGTCCAAAAATTGGGCCGGCACAAATTGCCTTCCACACACATTTTCAGCTATCATTGCTACTTTTGTTGAGCGGGAGCTACTCATTTCGCCTTCCTTCGCACAATTGAAGCGATTGAGCTAAAGCGACTTCCGGTTAACCAGTTTGAGATTCGCCAAATAGAGACTTGTAGATATAAGAATACGGCAAGATCGGTCCTTTACGCAGATTTGTTTTTTTCCAGCGCAAGTTTTCTTAAATTTCCGCGGATTTTCCGCGAAACGCGGAAGTCTTTCATGCCTGTATAATGGAGGTTTTCACTGGCAGCCGTAGAAAGAAAAAGTTCAGCACAGTTCATACTTTCTTCTTTATGCACACATACAATGACATATTAAAACTGAATAGGTACTGAAAACTTTTATATGTATCTTCACAATCATCAACTGACAACTCTCTTTTCACACACACACACACACACACACACTAGAACTGGAAAGAAAGTATATTTAATCTTTCCTCACAAAGAAAGTTGAGATTGTTTTCTGTTTCAGACTTCCCGCACTCCTTGCATGCTCTTTCAAAATGTCACTTTGCACAGATGACATTTTGTCAGTCATCTCTTCCATGCCCATTGACAAGGCAAATTTGGTCAGTTCCTTGGCATACTTCATTGCAGTTTGAAAGCTGCAAGGTGGATCTTCTTCTTGTTCCTCAGAGTCGCTCATCTGAGAATCAGCTTGACTGGTGGAAGGCCCGGGTGCACACTCATCACCATCAGCAGGCACTGCAGTACATGTAGTTTGGAGGCTGTCATCAAAGGAAGAAAACTCCTCCAAGGTGCAGCCATCAAGGAGCCCCACAAGGCCAGCTTCCAGTGGTTCCTCACCAGCAGGCTCTTCAGCAACAACTGCACAAACACACCAACACACACATTCATTCACAATCAGCCATTCATAAACACCCACCCACACCATAACATAAAAATTAAACACTGAATTTGAAAAAAAAGCAGCACACACAAACACACACACATTTGTTTGTGGAACATATGTGTATTTGTTCCATATTTTTCATTGCAAATTGATTTTTTTACAGTTTTGTTTTTCATCTTGTTTGCTTCAGTTGTATTTCTCATTTGTTTTATGATGAAAAAAAGTTTTGTTAACTTATTCCTTTATCGTCAATAAAGATCATTTTGACTTGACTTGACACTTGTGTGTTCTTAGTGTGCTGGAATATGAGTGTTCCTCCATACAATTTCTTCCTTGTCTCTCTCCACCCCCACCCCCTGTTTTTGTGACTGAGTGTGATGTCAGTGGTGAGCCTCAATGTGAGTGTCATCCCAAATGTACATGGATTTTAATGTGTGTTTAAGTGTGAAAGTGTCTTACCTTCTTGTTGAGACGGAAATCCACATTTGGTGAAGCATTTGGTGATGGATCTGGGCTTCAGCATCCACCAGGCTTTCCTCAGCCAAACCACAGCTTGCAGGAGGTTCACAGTCTTCACCAGGTCATGCCCAGAAGCAGTTCCATCCTCTTCCATGTCAAGAAGAATGGAGCGCAGGAATGATTTTCTATAGTTCATCTTCACTGCCTGGATGATGCCAGCATCCATTGGCTGCAACTTGGATGTGGTGTTGGGAGGCAGCAGCTTGAAGGTGATGTGGGACAGACAAAGACTGGGGTGGGCAGAACAATTGTTCACAAACACTAAAATCTTTCGGTCTTGCAGTCTCATCTTGTTGTTCAGTTTTTTGGCCCATTCACTGAAAATGGCTGCAGTCATCCAAGCTTTTTTATTGTTGTAATAATCAACCCTCAAATTCATCATATCAATGCCCTTGAAGCAGCGAGGACGGGCACTTTTACCAATGATGAGAGGCTTCAGTTTTTCCCCCTCAGCACTTGCCCCCAACAGAACGGTGATTCTGTCCTTTGAAATTTTGGTCCCTGCAGGATCTTCTCCATTCCTGATCAGGGACTTTGTCGGGAAAGCCCTGTAGTAGAGGCCTGTTTCAGCAACATTGAAAATGTTGCGTGGGTGAAAGTCCTCACACAGAGATGGAAGCCTCTTTGTCCAATCATCCACCACCACCATGTCAACATCCCCCCTTTCCCCACTCAGGGCTGCATACTTGACGTTGTACCTGTCCCTCCATTTTTCCAACCAACCATTGGAAGCAGTAAATTTGTCATAGTTCATTTCCATGGATAGCACGAGTGCCTTCTCTTGAATCAGTTTCCCACTTACAGGAATATTCTTCGATCTTGCCTCACAAAACCACTCCCAGACCTTCTTGTTTAGATCTTCGTAGGGCGACTTCTTTTCCTTGAGATACTTTCGATCTGCTTTTGCACCCTGCTCCCACTTTGCCATAACCTCTTGCTGATCCTTGATTATACCTTGGATTTGAGTCTTTCCAACTCCATAGAATTGTGCAATTGATATTGCCGTCTCACTTCGCCGACTTCTTTTTATCACCCCCACTCTCTCCTCCAAATTCAGTGGTTTTCTTTTCCGAGTACCGCTTGCTTTTCCTGCACACCCCGCCATCTTTTCTACAACAAGGGAAGCGATTCCGCTTTCAGGCCCTTGACCGTGGTTGTTTCCCTTTGCTCGAAGTCTATGCAGACGACAGCAACGGTCGTAAAAACCAACAAAATGGCGGTCGTAAGTCGCGTTCTTCTTCTTCTTCTTCCAATATAGTTGACAAAGTCAGTTCTGACCATTATTTCAACTGAAGAGGTCGAAGAGAGAGAAAACAAAGAAAAGAAGAAAAAACAAAAACAGAGAGAGAGAGAGAGAGAGAGAGAGAGAGAGAGAGAGAGAGGACTTTGGTGGGTAGACAGCCAGACAACCGGCCAGACTGGGACCGTTCAGCGGTACCCAGCTGTGATGCCGGCCCAACAACTGCCTACCCTTGGGTCTGGAGCTTTTAGTGCTCTGCCAACAGCCTCCTGAAGAAGGCGTTTTAGAGGAAGTCGTTTAAGATAAGTCGTTTATATAGTAAAATGCATCCGTGCCAACAAATCCGGTCTCAAATGAGAGGTGGTCGCTTAACAGAGGGTCGTAAAATAGGGGTTTGTCTGTATATGCTAATTCAGTTCCTGCAATTTACACTATACTACTTGATCTAAGATTAAATCTGTTTACTTAAAAAAATAAAAATTTGATTGCTGAATACAATAGAACCTCCTCATTTCAACCGTCCCTATAATGACTCCCTCCCCGATACAACCTGATTTTTTAAGCTTTTTTTTCCTCTTAATAAATTTGCTAAATACTGACTCTCCCTGCCCTCCCTAACCAATGACAGATCAATCTGGGTCTAACCACAACCAATCTGGGTCTAACGACATTTGCACATAAAATCGTCTGACTAACCGATAAAAAGCACAAAAACACTAAAATACATCCGCACAAAATGAAGGACACAAAAAATATAATGTTTATCACAAGGTGTTTTGCACAGGATGAATTATAAAAAACAATTGTCATGCAACATTATGAAAAAAGGGTCTGTAGCGGTTAGTTTCTGACCCCCACCCCCACATCAGTTTTGGTTCATAGTGGCAATGTGTTACGATGCACAGAGATAAAGAAATCAGAAGAGTCTAGATCGGATGTGATCAAGTAGAAACTTATTGATAAGTTTTTGGAGGTGCAAACTTGACTATACACAATAAAAATAACTTGTTTTTTTCTCAACCAATCAAAAAGTTAAGGGCCGGTAGCAAAACCTAAGGTCACCCATATTAAGAACAAGAACAAAGCCTTGCTAACCCTCCCTCAGCATGTAGACATTACCGCTTAGTCACAAGTACACTCATACACACACACCCCTCCCTCATCATGAATCATTACCGCTTCACCCCTTAGTCACACACACACACACACACACACACACACACACACACCACACACACACACACACATTTCAATAAAAATGAATATGAAGAAGAAAGACACACATGCATTAAAGTACTAGATATCAGAAAATATTTATTAACCCACCTGAGCTTCAACACTTTCTGCCTGGCCTTCAAGAGCCATCTGAGTGTCCTCTGCATAAGAATCCTTGGCATCCTGTGAACTTGTAGCAACTTCAACAGTCTCCGCTACTGCAAAGTGAAGGAATGCACCGGCTCCATATCCACTCTCAACCTTACAAACAAAACATAACGCATCAAAATACTGGTACCGTAAAATGCAGACTATAAGCCGCTACTTTTCCCCTCAACTTTGGCCCATGTGGCTTATAGACTGATGCGGCTTATCTGTGGATTTTTTTCCATTCTACATTTATCAGTATGATTAAATCTGTTTCTGGCCACATTTTCAGCCTATTTTGAGCTTCTTTAGACTCAAAACTGGTTTTGGTAATCAACAGATTCAAATCTCATGCTTAAAGTATCTGAGAGCATTAAATACTCACGTTCTGATAGGAGAATTTCTATATTTGTGTTGCTGTGTACACATATAATTTTCTTGGCGGCTCATAAACTGGTGCGGCTTATATGTGAATAAATACCTAAATATTTTGTCAATTTAAGGGATGCAGCTTATATACAGGTGCGTTTTATAGTCCAGTTTTTACGGTAAATATGGCTCATGTCAAGCTGTCAACACTTTAACTCATGAAATGAGCTAGTGTAAACTGTAATCTTGTCAAATAATGAGACTTTAATCAAATAAAACTACAATTAAAAGTATTGCAACCATTTCATCTTTCAACGCTTTCACTTTTCGTAAGAACTTTGTTAGACTGGAATCTGCTCGTGCTGACTGACGCCTCCATCACAGCAGGCCCCGCCAGCGCAGCATCATCAGCACCAGGCAGAACATCGCAGCGGCCTGCCGCATTCAAAGACTAAACTAGAGAGTTAGGAACCATAGGTCAAAGTAGTGGTAAATGAAGGGCAGGAGCTGTGCCGGTCGGGGTTCATCCCTAGTGACCGCTACGGTAGCCGGATTGGTCTCGCCCAGATACTACGAAATAAAGGCCTATGGTTCACTTATTAACCCATTGACTGCCAGAGAAAACTAAAGAAAAAAACATAAGGCAAATCATGCCATGAAAACAACTGATAGAACCAATCTGGCAAAATGGTCTGGGGATATAACTCTGTTGACTGCAGACCTGTTTACCCCCTACACAAGTCTTGAGTAGTCTGGATGGCTGAAATGAGTAGTTTTGGTGTGAAATGAGCAGTCCTCTTCATTAAACCATCAAATATTGTTCACTGAAAATAAGTAATTAGAGCATTTTTTTCAATTTCTAAGAGTAGCAGAGGTCCAAATTGAGTAGAATACTACTCGAAAAGAGTAAACAGGTCTGTGACTGTGTTAGAGCAAAAGCCAGCATATCAGGGTTATTCCTCTTCATCTGTCATCAGGTCAGTACGTGATAGTGATACGTTGGTGGCAGTCAAGGGGCTAAGAACTGTCAATAAGATCCTAACATTACAAAAATAAATAATAAAAAAACACCTCTCAGTGTGCTCTCCCGATTCCGTTGAGTTTACAGTTCTATTCACCGTACACCGACCAGAACCATCAAGTAATCAAGCAGCAAAGCCAAAGGAGAAAGTGTGGTTGTAATTTACTAAAACAGCCACCCAAGTCTAACTAAAGGTGACATTTTCTACCCCACCCCTCCCTTGCAGGGGCGGATCAGTTGGTCATGAAGGGGGGGGGGGAGCTAGTCATGGAAGGGGGGTGTTCGTAGTGTTCGGTTAAGGGGTCCCCCAGAAGATGATGATAATTTGACATTATAAGATGCAATGAAAAGTTCTCCTGGGAGAATAAGCTAAAATATGGCACAGAGTCAGTTTCTCTCTCTTTTTCCTTTTCTGGGGGTAGGGAGGGGGTGGGGTTCAGTAATCCATGTAACCTCCCCTGGTCCCTCCTTGATCTGCACCTGCCTTGATTTTGCTGAAAGGTAGCAGGGCCGAGTAAGATAAGGTGTGCAATCCTTGAGAATTTTGTGTGTGTTGTGTGTGTGTGTGTGTGCGCGTGTGCGTGCGTGCATGCGTGCGTGCGTGCGTGCATGCGTGCGTGCGTGCGTGCATGCGTGCGTGCGTGCGTGCATGCTTGTGCACGCGTGTGTTTTTAAATGTGCAGATTTCTAAGTTGATGTAATGAATTTTAATGAAAATATATTTGGTTGGTATAATTTTGCGTTTCACACGTTTGATTAATGTTCTTTCGGTTATGTTGTATTTCTGTCATGTTATTGCACCTAACACAAATTTCTCTTTTTTGGAGATAATAAAGTATACCTGAACTTGAACTTGAAAGAATTGCATAATTCAAATGCAGACTCATATCATATCCTGCTCACAGCAACACCCTGTCCCCCTCATCATCCTTCAGTTCCTGAGACAGAGATTTATTTGGATATTTTTTTGGGGTGGGTGGGTGAAAAACTGAAAGAAAACTTTTACTATCGCCTAAGTTCTCCTTCCTCTCCTGCTTACATTTTTTTCTTTGTTATGTTTTGTAGTTATAACATGCTTTCACATAATCACAGAAACCCTTCTTAATGTTTCATTCGTTTATTGTAGATATTGCATTGCTTATAATTATTTTGTGTACTTTCATGACTACAGTAATGGTAGAGAGAGAAACGACCCCCTGGAGATTTTTGAATTGGTTAGTTGATTGTGCTCTTACGGGTGAATTTTTCTGTGCGCTCGTGTGCGCATGATCGCATGCGCTCAAATCACGGGTCCGAACCCCAAGGCTATATATAAAAAACTATTCAGTTAGTTGCTGTGTTGATGCGTTTTTATGTAAGTACGTTTTCTTTTGATATCTGCCGCTTCGCCTGACATGAATTTTTCTGTGCGCTCGTGTGCGCATGATCGCGCGCGCTCAAATCACGGGTCTGTCACCTCCATTCTCCGCACCCCACACCCTCACCGCACTTTTCGCATGTCTAATGGAATATCAGTTTCTGACATAAGAGTTACCCCTTTAGCAGTTGAAAAAAACCTTAGGGAGTTAGATGCTTCAAAAGCACAGGGTTCAGACGGCATACCTCCACTAGTCTTAAAAGAATTAGCAAAAGAACTATCCCTTCCACTAACCTTACTCTTTAATAAGTCCTTAGAATCTGGTGTGATTCCCACTGACTGGAAACAAGCTAATGTAACTGCCATTTTTAAAAAGGGTTCCAGATCTGATCCTGGAAATTATAGACCTGTTAGTTTGACATGTATAGCATGCAAGATCCTTGAGTCATTTATTAGAGATGCGATTGTAAATCACATGCATGACAACAAATTGTATACAAAATGTCAACATGGCTTTAGAAGTAAGAGATCATGTACCACCCAGCTTATGGAAGTCATGGAGGAACTAACAGAGTTATTAGAAAATGGTTATCCAGTGGTCATAATTTATTTAGACTTTAGAAAGGCATTTGATAGTGTACCACATAATAGATTATTAATGAAAGTTAAGTCTTATGGCATAGTTGGAAATGTTCATAATTGGATTAAGGACTTTTTAACCAATAGAGCTCAAAGGGTTAGGGTTGGAGACAATTATTCATTTGTAGCCAATGTACTCAGTAGAATCCCTCAGGGTAGCATACTTGGACCCATTCTCTTTACTATTTTTTATTAATGATCTTCCTGAGTGTGTAGAATCTCCATGTAAAATATTTGCTGATGATACAAAAATGTTTAACAAATCATGTAACTGTCAATTACTTCAGCAAGATTTGAACAAACTACAGGACTGGACTATTAAATGGAATTTATATTTTAATACAGATAAATGCAAGGTTATGCATGCTGGTAGGAAAAATCCAAACAAAGATTATACTATGACTAAGAACGATGTTCCAGTTTCATTAATAACATGTGAGAAGGAGAAGGATTTGGGAGTTATATTTGATAAAGATTTATCTTTTGATGCACATATTCAAAGCTGCGTAAATAAAGCGAATAAAATGATAGGGTTAATTAAAAGAACATTTATTAATATTGATTATGACATATATTTACCAAACTATATAAAGCACTAGTAAGGTCACATTTAGAGTATGGCAACAATATATGGTATCCTAAATATAAATATCAATCGGTATAGCTATTGAAAAAGTTCAACGTAGGGCTTCAAAGCTTGTTAAAAAATGCAGAAATATGACTTATGAAAACAGACTTCTTTATCTTAATCTCTATTCCCTTAAAGGTAGAAGAGTCAGGGGAGACCTGATTCAAGCATATAAAATATTTAATGGTCATGTTGATTTGTCATGGGATGATTTCTTTACATCTGTACAATATGATATTACAAGGAATTCATATGGTAAGGTTTTCATTAAGCGATATAACACTAACATTAAAAAATACTGTTTTACTAACAGAATTGCTAACCTATGGAATGATTTACCAGTGGACCTAAAATGTGCACCCAATACTAATACATTCAAAAATCGTCTAGATAATCATCCAAATTTTATACATATATTTAGAAGCATTGATTAAAATTGCATGATAGGAAAATTCAACCGATTACACCTTGATCAAAGATACAAAAATAAAAATTGATGATTCGATGGGACTGCCAAAAAGCTTGACGGCTTATTTAGTCCCTACCCCTACTACTACTACTACTACTACATGTCTGTCTTTGAGACGCAGCCCCACCCCCACCCCCTACCTACCTCTCCTCCATTCTCCACACCCACCCCCTCACTCAATGGTCTCCCCGCTGTGTGTACAGCCGACACATTCAGATTTTATGGAGTAGCTCGGCGATGCTGCGAGTGGACTTTGCAGCCGCACGGCGTTGCACTTGTTTTCCTTTGATTTTGATCCAGTTGACTTCGTATTCCGTGACAAATTCGGGGTGCTCTGTCGAGGGTGTCGGGGTGCTCTGTGTTGTATCACGAGTTTCGGGATAGTTCTATACCTCCGGGCTTTTTCTGAGTTAGTGCCATAGGCGCTTTAACATATACTTATTTAAGGATAGATATTTAGTACTAGACATAACATTCTTCTGTTAATTTAAAAAACAACAACACATTTTTGCAGAAAACAAACAAACAACATTACTAAATATACTAAAGAAGAAAAAAATCAAACATACACAACCCTCCAATAACCAAATAAACATATTAGGATCATCAACAATGTTTTCCTCTGTGTGTTGTTGAGAGAGAGAGAGAGAGAGAGAGAGAGAGAGAGAGAGAGAGAGAGAGAGAGAGAGAGAGAGAGAGAGAGAGAGAGAGAGGCGGTTGGATGTATGTGTTCATCTACTTTCTTTTCTTTCATCATTATGTACAATATGATGGTCTCAACTTCAAATATTACATTGAATATGGCCTACAATGATCCACATTGTTGCTATGAACATGGCATGTTTTCAGATTATTGCAGTTTTCACCGTTCCAGTGCAGTAAATACATGTTCAGTGAAACAATTAAATATCAAGTAAAATCAACAATGATTGGTGTATATGCTGCCCATTTCAGAACAAAATCTGAGTACTCCATACTTGATTTAGCATTGTAGTCTTCAATGTTGTATCGATATTGTAGTTTTTTCAAAAATACTGATAATCGTGGGAGTGTTTCATTTATCTTGCAAGTGTATAAGGTATAATACGGTAATAATTAGGTATAAGGTACTTTATAGTCACAGAGGCGTCTCTGTGAAATTCGGGTTGCTCCCCACCTGGAGAGCGCGTCGCAGCCAGAAGCGCGCCACCCAATTTTATATAATAAAATATATAATGCTTAGCAAATAATAGTATGAAATAAAATACTGAATCGATAACAATATTCTTATCAAAGCCCATTAATACCAGAGGTTCAGTCAGAACAAGATTAGTGGCATTGGTACATTTTTCTCTAAACATATCTGCGAATGCTTGCCAAAAGAATCGAACATGTGTACATTTCCAGAATATGTGATCAATACTATTCCACAAAAATTACATTTTCTGTTAATTTTTACCTGCTGTTCAAAAGCTGTGGGCATCCCATCCAGTTGTTTTCGCCTCGCACTGCGTTGACCCTTTTTTCTCTTGGATTCCTTACTTTGATCATTTGTTAAATCTGACCAGAAGAACACAGATGGCACGGCATTCGGCTTCAGAACTCGATATTTCCTTGTCAGTGAGCCTAAACAAACAAATTAGTAAGCAAAAATGACAGCCATGTCACCATTTCATTTTCAAGTTTAATTTTAACATCTTTTCTTTCATATTTATGGTTAGCTGCCAAATCGGCAGCATGCGCATGCATATATATGCGCGCACACACATACACATAGTAAAAAATGACTACTGACAAAAATAATGGAGAAATACTGACACACACACACAAATACATACAGTACACACATTGATAATGATGTAGAGACAGAGACAGACAGACACACACCCTTCCCTGTTGCATGCAACATGTGGGGCCGTCGTACGGTCTTGTGTGTCCTCATAAAACACATACTCCTCTTGCATGCATCATGTGGGGCCTGGGTGTCTTCAGCCTGACAGCCTGATGGTCCCTGACTGGCTGGATCACATAGAATAGAGTGGTGGGGACTATCTTATATTCGACTTCCCCCCCCCCCCCCTCTTTTTTCTCTCTTCTTCTTATTTATAGATTAAGGCCAAATTATTCTGCGCATATTTTCCGTAAGATCCCCCTGAATTTACAGTGACAGAATCATCAGTAATTGATTGTGGTCGCTTGAAGGAAAGAGAAGAGAAGAGAAGCTAAACTGGGGGCACTTAGCAGTCATGCATGACTTTCTGCATGCATCATGTGGGGCCCGAGTTTTCCCCGGCTGATCCGGGGGGGACTTAACGGTCGTGCATGAATGACTTAACTTTCATATCCACTTGAAATCTTCAAAAAATTCATAATTAATCCCCCTCCTGTTTCAAATCTCTTAATTATATATTTTAAATAGTAAGCACTTTCTCTATCTCAATCTTATCCTGCACAGTGTGTCTTCGTCTTGAGCCCCTAGCTGTGACCCAGCACCATGAAAGGGACATTAAGTCGCTGGGCTAGTTTCTCACAATAGGCTTGCAAAGTCAAAAATTATTTGTTGTTGTCAATTTTGAGTTACGGGTGTTTTCGTGTTCTCTAACATTTTATCTTTCATATTTATAAAGGACAATCTTTAATGTGACCCAGCACCACGAAAAGGGACATTAAGTGTCAAACTGACCATTCTGAGTTAATTACACATTTGAAAACTTCAGACATTTTTTTTTCTGATGATACAAGAACCATTCTGTATCTTTTTCTGTTCCCGAGTCAAAAGCATTTAAAGTTAGTAGCGTGAGCATCTGCTATTTTAAGAAAACACAGCCTAAAGTCTAGCCTAGCTATGAAGGAAAATGCATTGAAACTACTTGTTTTAAATCACTTATAAAACCACATAGACGTTATCAAGATGATCTTTTCTAGAACATGAAAGATAAAATGATAGAGAACATGAAAATACCGATTTTTCAAAATTAACAACAAATTTGATTTTTGACTTTCCAAGCCTGTTGTGAGAAACTATACCCAGCGACTTAATGTCCCTTTCGTGGGTGCTGGGTCACTAATATGATCTCTAAATGCTTTAAAACAAGTAGGTCAATGCAGTTTCTTCAGCTAGGCTAGAATTTAGACAGTGTTTTCTCAAAATGGCCAACGCTCACCCTACTAACTTGAAATGCTTAGTAACTCTGGAACGGAAAAAGATACAAGAATGGTTCTTTTATGTCATTAGAAAAAGAGAATAGTCTTCAAAGTTTTCAAATGTATAAATCTCTCATAATGATCAGTTTGACACTTAATGTCCATTTCGTGGTGCTGGGTCACAAATGTCAATAATGCTGATAAACGGCAGGTGGACAGTACTGGAAGAAGGAGAGAGAGAGAGAGAGAGAGAGAGAGATGAGAGAGAGAGAGAGAGAGAGACGAGAGAGAGAGAGAGAGAGGAGCAGAGAGAGAGGAGTACAACCCCTTCGTAAAGTAATGTAGGTGGTAGTGGTAGTGGTGTAGGGCTATGCCCTTTTTATGCCCCTTCTCAATGAATTTGACTTGACAAATTTATTTAGTGGTTTGCATCTCTTAAATCAAAAACAAAACAAAAAAATCTTTAAGAGAATGGCTTTTTTTTTTTTTTTTCATTGAAACATTTGAATTTTGTTTTCAAATTTGGGTTTTTGTCCAAAAGACTTTTGAATTCATTAATGTTAGGTGCATTTTTTATGTTAATTGGTAGATCATTCCACATTATGAACAACATGGTTAGTAAAAAAAATTTTTGTGGATGTTAGTATTGGATCTGTTAGGAAACAACTTACCATCACTATTTCTTGTTTTGTCTACTGTACATTTTATGAAAAAGTCATTGAAATTTGTATAATCAAGATTATGCACAATTTTATATGCTTGAATAATTCTTATTCCTTTTAAAGTTGGTTAAATTTTAGAAACTTTAAACGTTCCTCAAAAAAACATATTTTTACATGCTTTAACTAATTTTGTGGCTCTTCTCTGAACTTTTTCAATGAATTACTATGATTGTCTCTTTTAGGTTCACGGATGCTATATACAGTTGCCCATATTCTAAGTGAGGCCTTGTTACAATTTTAACAAAATAATATCTTTATGAAGATTTAGTTCAAATGATCTTTTGATTAAAACCTATTACTTGATTAGCTTTACTGCGTTACCCTTCTGTACTATTGTGTATCAAATTTCAACGATAGGATCCCCCAAAAGTTATTCCCAAGTCTTTCTCGTTTTCACATTACATTAATTTTACTTGTTGTGCCAGTTCACGTTTCAGCTTCATGTAATAATCATGGTTTAGGGATTTTTACTTCCAATGTAAAACATTACCTTTGCATTTCTTGCGGACGTTTAAAAATATAAGTTACCATTTCTCTGACCATGGCTTGATTAGAGAGTGTTAAATCTGACTGTAGTGTTTTCTTTATTACCAGATCGTATTACACTATTTACAGTGGAAACCTCCCTTAATAAGACTTCCAAAAATCATACCAAAATGAGGTCTTATAAGGGGGGTACTTTTAATACTTACAAAGAAGGGCAATGTCTCAGAGAAGTAGGTCTTATGTGGGAGGGAGTCTTATAATGGGAGGGTTTTTTATAAGGGAGGTTCCACTGTATATAGCTTTGTATGAGGGGCTGTATGTGTACAAATTATCTACTCTATTGTAGCCTATTCAATAGGAAAAATAGCTATTAAATACACCAAAAAAACGTATTTACAACCCTTTTTTACCGGCCAAATGTCGCATTTAATGCACAAACCCAATGTTTAACAACCCAATGTCACTAGGTAGGTAGGTGGGTAGTGTGGTGTAGGGCTTGCATCGGCCTCTCGGCCTCTTTATTACGCCCCTTCTTAATGGAATTTGAACATGACCAATTATTTAGTGTTTGTGTCTCTTTTTAATCAAAAACACTATAAAAAAAAAGATTAAATCTTTTAGTTTAAGAGAATTGCTTTTTTAAGTATTAATTTTTTAAATATTTTATTTTATTTCCACAGCGAAACATTTAAAAAATTTATTTTGTTTTCAAATTTGGGTTTTTCGTCCAAAAGAGTTGTGAGTTCTTTAATGTTAGGTGCGTTCTTTATGTTAATTGGTAGATCATTTCACATATGAACAACACGGTTAGTAAAAAAAGTTTTTTGCGGTGGTGTTTAGTATTAGATCTGTTAAGGAACAATTTACCATCACTATTTCTGGGTTTGTCTACTGTACATTGTATGAAAAAGTCCGTAATTTATATCATCAGATATGTACAAATTTTATAGTTTGATAAGGTCCCCTCTAAGCCTTCTGCCTTTAAAGATGGTCATTTTGAAAATTTAAAGTTTCCTCATAAAGACATATTTTACATGCTTTAACTAATTTGTGGCTCTTCTCTGTGAACTTTTTCAATTATATTGATTGTCTTTTTAGCGGTTAGTAGCCATATCAGTTGCCATATTATATGCACGAGGTCGAACATAGCCTTGTATTAATTAACAAAATTATTATCCTATGACTACGAAGGTGTCAAACCAGGGCATGTTACATCTGAAACAGACCCATTTTCTTAATTTTTGTGAGCAAGGATATAGGCCTAATGATGTCACAAAAGAATTCAAATATTGCAGGATAAATTTTTTTGTCTACCCAGTAAGTTT